>CM060690.1:102269034-102728534 GCA_030686995.1 Artemisia argyi | reverse complement strand
CCGCTATGTTTTGTGACCCAACATAAAAACCTTGTGTTTTATGGCACAAATACATAAACCATCTAATCTATATTGTTATGATACAATGATGATCCAAGACATAAAAGTCTAATGGATATGCATGCCTAATCTACATGAACTTCTTGAATAAGAAGTCTTCAACCATTGAGGATGTCAAGTGCCCTTGAATCTTCATATGTTGGAATGCTTCAATGAATGATGACTTCAAGATCTTGTAACCTTCTTGGTGGATCATGAAGTATGATATGCTTACAACAAAGATGAATGTTAGAAGCATTATGATCATTATTGAAAGGGTGATCTACATGGTTTCCTACTTATCTATGTGTGTGTGTTTATTTCATCTTTTCATCACATTTCTAAGTAAAACATAAATTTCTATTTATAAGCAAAACAAGTAAAGATGTTTTCCAAAACCATGTTCAGTAAACGATGTTCCAAAACCATGGATTACTATTAGAGTCAACATTGACAAGACATATGCATATACTTGAAACTAAATGTTGACAAGACAAGACATATATGTTACTTACAAGACATATATACTTGTCAACTTACAAGGACTATGACACATCTTACAAGTTCTTTGACCAAGTTATTTTCCAAAGATGTTTCCAAGTCAACTACAATCTATGACACATCTTAAATGATATTTGACAAAGATAATTTCCAAATATAGTTTTCCATTTTATGAAAAATACATTTAGACAAATGTATATATTAACTTAAAAAGGTAAATTACTTGTATAAAAAATATATTAGCTAGCTATATAATATTTAGTAAGTTACTAAAAATGTTTTATGTACTTATGTTGTTATAAGACACATTTTTATATATTGTAAACTTACTAATATTATCTAGACACCTAATCTGGCACTTATTCTATTTAACACCTAAAGTGTACTTTGACACCTAAAATACTTAAAGACTCCTAAAGTATTTTAGTCATTCTAAATGGTTGGTCAAGGGTTTGATCATAATGCTACATAACAAACATGTACGAACCTGTGTTGTAGCATACGATGACTCGAGACGTTGAGAGGTGTTGAATGTTTGTTGAGACAAAGTATGATTACAAGTAACTTGTACATTTTACGTTATGTATTAAGTTATACGTTTGTCATCAATCAAAACAAACGAGACTGTATAGATTAAATATCGTAATATTTGCACTAACAATCTCCCCCTTTTTGATGATGACAAAATATGTAAACGTGATAGAACGTAAAATGTAAAAAGTTACTTGTGTCTGTATTACTTACTTGTATCCGCAACACACCTTCTACATTTCCTTCTCCGTTTACACTCTTCTCCCCCTTTGTCAAAACAAAAAGGGGTGTGTCCTTGGAGTTAACTTAATTTCTCCCTGAAATGGCGAGCTTGTATCATCCCTAGTGAAGTGAATTCTTCAACTCCACTTTCCTAAGGTTGTTAGCGGATCCATGGATCAAATTAAGTTCCTTGACCTACACCAAGGTTAGTGTTGTGCAACAAAAAAAAAGTATACGAAAAATGCATGATGAATAAAAATCATTTTGGACTATGTTGACTTATCTCCTTCTTTTTGTCGAAACACAAAGGTGCGTCGAAGAATGAGAATAAAGAAAAATGCGTGCATGCTTCCCCTGGATTGTAGTTCCCCCTTGATCAATACTCTCCTTTGCTAGGGTCCCAACGTATATGACACAAGAAATAAGAAAGCTACAAAAAATAAAGGTTAGTGCATGATTAACTCCCCCTTGATCAATACTCCCCGTTGCTAGGGTACCAACGTATATGATACAAGGATAAGAAAGCTACAAAAGACACAAAGGTTAGTGTATGATTGACTCCCCCTTGATCAATACTCCCCGTTGCTAGGGTACCAACGTATGTGATTCAAGGATGAAGAACCCTACAAAATAAAGGTTTGTATAAGACAATAATTTTCCTATGTTTGACGGAAGCTCCCCTTGTTAAAGGGCGTCAATATGAACCTACAAAAAAAATTAGTATAGTGAAAGTTTTGTCTTTAGACAAGCATGTCCTCTACAACAACGTGTATAGACGATGCAATATGAGTGCTTGATGGATATTCCTCCTACGTCAAGAAGCACCTAAAATGAAAGAAGGAAAATATTCGATGCAAACATCATCCTTAGATGATAATGCTATATACGATCTAGCGTATATAATGGTGAACCTACAATGAAAGAGTTAGTGCAATATATTTCATCTCAAAGAAAAGTAAGATGTAAATATATAAATGATATAAGCGACTCAAGGTAGAGACCCATGATATCAAAGATCTCATGAGGTGCATTCTTGTAGAAAGAAATACAATCATAACAAAAATAAGTTGTATTCTTCTAATAAGAATTACAATAAAAACACGAATATAATATGATAGAAACCTACAAAACAATGCCTAGAGAGAAGATATGAGGATGAGATGCTTCTATTGATGTTGTAAACTAACAAGGAATGAGTTTCTCACCTAAAAGATTGTTTTGAAGAAGTGTGGTAGTTGAAAATTTGAAAAATGGAAAATAAACATTTGCAGGCGGTCTGGCGGAACCCTGCGATGACACGGGCGGAACCCTTGTAAGGGTTCCGTCTGATCCGCTGGGCCATTTCTGGGTTTCCAGAAAATTGCACTGGCGGAACCCTCGTGAAGGTTCCGCCAGATCCGCCAGACCTGGAAAACAACACAGTCCCCTTTTTAAAGTGCCGAGATGATTTTCAAAATTTTCGAAAACTCTTAAAAACACAAATATAACTCATATCTGGTTGAGAAAAGATAACAGGACAAGTAAAAACACACGTAACGTTAGAGTTTGAACGAGGGCTAACGATTTTCATTATACTTTAGAAAAAGTATTGAAAATATGACAACATCACAAGATGAATAGAAGTAGGTTTTACGCTAATCCATGGTGGTGATGATTAGTGAAAGAGTTGATTGAAGGTGGTGGTGATACGTAGACAACTATTTAAAGAGTTAGAAGCTCATGTGTATAGCAAATTCTTTATCGAAAGATAAGGATAGAACATATCTACTCATGCAATCCTAAAATTCACAACTAGAGGGATAAGCAACGAATATGACTTTATCATCTACCAAAGATGATGTATCTTAGAAGATACATTGGAATTCATTCTTAGCTTGAGTTTCATCACATTGAAACTTGTAGTAGATGAGGTATTGGATCGAGTTGTAGTGCTTGTTTGGGTTTATTTACCCTTGGATTGTTGCATGGTACCCTTGTTCTTGCTGTTTTGTTTATCGTGGTGTCCTTTTCATGGGATATTAACGTTTTGGCTTTGGAAGGGGATCATGGCATGAAGGTTGTTGGGCAAGTTGGAGGATTCTTCATGGAAGTTAAGGTGGACCGCCATAGTGATATTGAAGGCTCAAATGTTTTCTTGAATAATATTGTAATTTTTATTTACTTTTGTCATTATTGGTAGGTTCATTTTATTGTAAGTTATAAGAATGGCTTGTCATTCTTATATTCGAGTCTGTAAGTGTCCTAAGGGACTGAGGTGAGGGACATCACCCTCATCCTATTGTACCTCAACGTTTTTTGGTGTAATGCATTTTACCGGGGTGAAATAAACCCTTTTACCCAAAAAAAAAAAAAAGATGATGTATCTTGCCATAATGCATGCTTGAATGGAATTGAAAGAAAGTGATAACAATAAGCACCTATGAACAAGAGTTCACATGAAAAGAGTACTAAAAACACCTATATGAGGATGAAAATGACATCATAAGATGCGAGAGTGTTGATTAAACCAACGTGTTGAGAATCAGAGGTTGATGAAAATATCGTTTGCACTTACAATGACGTGCATGATATGTGTCGAGGAAGAAAAAGGATGAGATCCTATGATGGTGTTCTAGACAATGAAGTTGTGAAGTCCTATTTTTGAGAACAATCCTAGACTCCATTGGTTGTTGGTTGTGGAGATGAAAAACTTTGTTGAACATATGATGTGTTTTTCACTTGATGAGGTATTGGGGGTGAAAAGGGCTTGAAATATTAAAAAGAGAAAAAGTCAAAGGCTTGAAGCACTTTGTGTTTTTGTGAACCGACTATCACTAAATGAAGTGTACCTATGTGTTGGTATTTTAGGGTGTAAGAAACATGAGTAGATGTTCTTTGAATACAATTTGACAAAATACAAATATGTGAATGAATTTCTCTCCTCCTAAATAGGTGGACATCCAACATATTGTGTAATGCATCGTATAAGGAATTATGATGAAGTGTTTAGGAGGTTGTATGTTAATGTAAGCGATGAGCTTAGTGAAAGCGATGAGCTGACCCTAAACGTTTCTCTCCTAAAAAATAGGTGGCGATTTTCAACCCTTCCTTCTCCAAATCGTTTTTTTCCACTAAATCAGCCTCTATTCTTATGATTCTTGTTCTGAATTGATTATCCTAGTGTTTAAGCTTCGTGTTTATCATTGGTCTAATCAAAACTTTACTTGTTTCATTCGAATTAAGTCAGATCTGGTGAATCGTTTTTGAAGGGTTGTAAATCGCCACCTATACTTTCTATCAATCGATCCTTAATTCCCTTTGATTTATTAAGTCGGTTCCTACTGATTTATTATATAAGGATCGATTTTGGGTTACAGGAATCACTTTTAGATTTTATCCCTAAATCGTTTTTAGGGTTTTCCCTAAATCGTTTTTTAGGGTTTGTTTCCAACCGACTTTCTTTATTATATATCTAAAGGTGTTAGGGCGGTCAAGATTTATTCCTAACATCTGTCGATTGTTAGGGTTTATTTGAAGAACGATTCCTTTTTTTTAGGGTTCGTATTATATGATCTTGATCGTTGTTTGTTGCGCTGAATTCTTATAAAACCTTTCCGGGTTTTTACATGATCGTTTCATGTGTTTTGCTCTATGCTTTGATGACAACGAAACCCTACTTTGGGTTTCGACATTCTATGGGGTTTGTGATGATTATCTGCATGTTTTTCTTCATGGTAGCCCTTCTAAGGGCTTGATTGTTGGCGGTGCGTTCTGTTTTGATGAAGGTTGTGGTACGTGGGTTAAGGGAGAGGGCTAAGTGATGGTATCGGTATGTTAGGGTTTTTTAGACCCTATTATCTGCTCGTGTATGCATTGTCCTTGCTGTTCAGTACTAAGGTCTTGTTGACTTGGTGGTATGTTGTTATTATGGTACGTCTGATGCTAGGTGGTAATGCTTTGATGCGAGCTTTGGGTGTTCAATGGTTGGTTTGCTGTTCGTGCTTTCTAGTGGATTGATCTTTATCTATGTTCATTGTAACTTTTCAGGTATCTGCTGCTGCTCGAATTAGTGATGTAAGTTAAGTTTAAGGGTCTTATTCAAAACCTTTTTATCATCGTTCATGGACATGGCATTGACTTATTTGATCATATGATCGATGGTGATATCTTGATGTAAGTTAGGGTCGTATAGCCCTAGGTTTGTCTACGACTGATCAAAATACACTGTGTTTCATTCTTAGCTTGAGTTTCATGCTCTTTTGAAACTTTTAGTAGATGCGGTATTGGATCAAGTTGTAGTGTTGGTTTGGTTCAGTTTGGATCAATGATGATCGGTGTAGTTGTTGGAGCAAGTGTGTGGATTGGCGCTCTTCTAGTCTACCATGGTTTCGGCTGCATCGTTGAAGGTTATGAACTTCTATGACGACTTGTGAGGATTCAAGTTTATACTTGATGTTTTATTTGTTATTTGATAGTCGTTGTAGTTTTTTGTTCATAGAGTAGTTGCTTTGTTTAGCATGTTCGTTTGGTAAGTTATAAGAATGGTTTGTCATTCTTATATTTGAGTCTGTAAGTGTCCTTAGGGACCGAGATGAGGGGCGTACGCCTTCATCCTTTGTACTTCAACGCTTTTTGGTGTAATGTATTTTGCCAGGGTGTGTTATCCCTTTTACCCAAAAAAAGAAAGCGATGAGCTTTGTGAAATTGAATGATTTTGAAGTGTTTAGGGATGTTGATTAGCATACAAAGAACTTTATCCTTGAAGTCATGTAGCTCTTCTCTATCAATGCGAGATGATCGCATGAAGAGGCGTGTGGTTTTCTCAAAGGAGGTGGAAAGGATTAGAATATTGGTATGGAGGCTACGATGAGTAATCTTGAGGATTGACGTTAGGAGACTCTTTGTGAATGTGGATTATCATTAATGGATGATTGGGAATCATGGAGTTTTGAGGTGTTTTGTTGGTTGACGACCAAAGGTGAATGTGTGAAATGAGGTGATGATGACTTGACAACACTTGAAGCTTGGATATCTTCTTTGTGTTCTTCACTTGCTAGAAAGTGGAAAAGACGCATTTCATAATGAAATTCACTTGACTTTCGACTACATACACAAATATGACAATGAGTGTATGGATATGATAATCGCCCTTTGTTTCAAAGATCGACACAAGGGTGAATATAAGTTTATGTATCATGAGAGATGGTTTAACCTTAATGGGTTAGGTTGTAGTGAGGATGACACACTTGTTTGGTTACATGGTGGAATCTTCTTGTGAAGATAACTAGGTGTATGATATTGACTCTTGGTTTCTTTGAGGGTATGGAAGTGGTGGATGACTCGATATTGGTAGAACAAAGGATAACTCGGTTTTTCATTTCACATTGGTGGTTTAAGGTTTGAGTGATGAAAGGTTATGAGGGTGATTTGATCATCAAAGACCAAGAGATGTGTTAGTGTGTGATGATGGAATATGTTAAGGACGTTTTCAATAGAGATCTTTGGAACAAGTGTATAAAGTTACTAACTTTATAGGATCTTAATTGTGTATGCTCTAGAGATGTGTAGGATATGCATAAGGTTTGAATTGGGTTATGAGCAAGGTTTGGTTATGATGAACTCTTAAAAGGAAATAGACACATATGGGGTCTTTCAACAAGTAAGATTATTACGTGGAATAAAGTCACCATGCTTATGAAACATAAGAATGACTGGATGAGGAGGAGACTCTAGATCCTAGAACTTGCAGATGTTGATTTAAGATCATTAACCCAATGGGGTATAATGAAATCTCATGTAACACAACCGTTCATGTTCAATGAGAGAATGACGCATTGGATATACAATATCCTTTTAATCATGATGAAAACTTGACGCATGATTTCTTAGGCATAATGTCTTTCAAGACATCATGTTTTCCTAAATGAAGATATGAAGCCAAAGTTTTTGAATCGGATAGTCCTATCCTAAATATAATTGGTCTCAAGATTATAATCACTAGATGCTGACTATAGGAATTTACTCGAGTTTCTTATGTATACTCCTCAAGAGTCATTGTTGCTCAGGGTTTATGAGGTTGGCTTTGAGATTGCATTTTAACATATGTTGTTAAAATGTTGATTTGAAGTTTAATGAAACATGTGCAGAAGTTAAAAGTATTACTAATACTTTGATAACTTGTGAAAGCGGAACTACTTAAACCTAGTGTAATTAAATGTGCGCTTCATGCTCATTTGATGGTGAAGGTTCTAATCCTATAGGTGGTAAAGTATGGTTGAGTTTGTTAAACGAGTGTTTAGACAAGGGGCTTTTTTGAGCAATGCACTCAATGGATTCAAATGAAGGTAAGGATGGTGGATTGGTTTATCTAGGTGGTAGCTCCTTTAGTGTGTCCAAAGAAGGATGTGGTGATGTGGAGGTTTGTTGTGCTAAGGAAGTACTTAAGTTTCATAGATGTAGAAAGTGAAGAAGGATTAATCCTAATTTGTTCTCATCTATTGGTTGGTACAACTAGCGGGCGAGGTGCTTGAAGTTTTGCTCATGTTTGTGAAGCTTATGGGCTGAGATATATCACAAGGTGAATGTGATTAGATGATGGTGAAGGAACAAGTGAACTTAATTGCTAAATGTTTAAGGATGAAAACCTATTGACATTTGTTTTTGTTCCTATTGATTGGGAGAGTACTATGATGAGTGTTTTAGTTGTGATGAGTGTTTTAACAAACATTGTTAAAATACTTGGGTGTTGATTTTTCAGATATGACTTTTAATGACTACGATAGTAAGTCAAGATTACTTGAATATTTTGAAATAAATACTTAAGTTGTCAATCCTACTTAGTTAAGAATGGATAACAAGACTCGATAATACATCTATAACTTAAAAGTAAGTTATGACTCGATGTAAATCCTTATCGTCTTGAAGGATGAGTTAAGGATGAAAGAATGTAGTGAGTGTGTGTAGTGACACAAATACTCAATGGCTCGAGGATTACAAGGAACAAGTTTCCGGATTCCTTTCTCTATGGAGAAAGGTATCTTGGATCATTCTTGTGAAGTTTGGAAAGTATTATTATAGATGATTTTCTTATTGGTGCAGGTGAGATGTCCTAATCCTAATATGAGTGAACATTAGTGAGAAGAATCCTAGTGATGAAGGTGAGTGATCTTGAGTGAGGGATTTAAATGAAGATTTAAAAAGGAGTCTGCATGACTGGCAGAACCTTTTTTAGGGTACCGTGTGATCCGTTGGGCCAAATTCTGGAGTACCAAGAAATTACACTGGCGGAACCCATTCTAGGGTACCGCCAGATCCGCCAGACCTGAAAAATTAGACAGTCCGCGATTTTGACCCGCGAGACGATTTTCAAATTTTTCGAAAACTCCTAAAACATAAAATTTATACCATATCTGATTAGGAAATGCAAAGATTGGATATAGAAACATTCTAACCGTTAGTCTTTGACCGGGGGCTAGCGAATTTCACTATACTTAGTGAAATATCCAAAACTTGAAAATTTGACAACATCCCAAATGTTGTCTACCTGCATATCCGTTAGTACAAGACAATGTACAGAGATAACAAAAGATCCTAGAAGTACATATATCCATGAAACACATTGTTTAACTACCAAATAGTTCAAATTTCAAGTAGTGCCAAACACTCCTTAACAATGGACATTTATTGACTCCCGAAACTCGTTCACGTATCCTAATAATACTTGGAACATATGCACCTAATTAGATGTGATAGATTAAAACCAAAAACACATATTCTAACACATGTTAGCATATAGATTAAGCCGAGGATTATGAGCTTACCATAAATAGAAATTAAGCCAAACATGGAAAATTGATTACAACAATGTATTATCATCCAAACATGATACGGTTAGTTAGCATGATCAATCTAAGATGATTTTCTATCTTTTAGCACAACACATTCATTACGCATCATTGTAGAAGCATGTATACCAAACACCATTTTACAAGAATACTACATGTTTAAAAATGTAGTGACTCATTTAGATGTGTGACCATATTCCAAGATATTTAATTAGTATTACTTAATTCTCATTCCTAAGTTAATTATGCAAAATAATCACATAACATATGCAAGAAAGAGTAACTAAAACAATAAGCAATACAAACACAAATTTTCAACTTAGTACACACAATCTAGCAAATATCCTATTGTGTATAAACATGAAATCGACAAACAAGCACATGAATATCATGACAAGATTGACACTCATGAATCACAAATAAACAATATGCAATCACAACTTTCAATAAGCAAATATTTTGGGTAAAGGGGAGTAATCCTGCACCCTGGTAAAATACATTAATCAAGAAAATGTTTCAGTACAATGGATGAAAGTGAGTCTCTCATCGAAGTCCCTAAGGACACTTCCACTACCACTATATAAGAATGACATGTCATTCTTATAACTAACAGATCTAAATACTACTAACCATGACTAGCAATAAAAATACAATACATCACAACTCAAATAAACATTTAAGTCTTCTTAGTCATCCTAGCGATCCAGATCATAAACATGCGAACATCCAGCTTCAACCAATTGCGTCTTCTATTAGTATTATGCAAGCATAATCTAATAACCTAATAAGAGTGACTTCCGTAGCAAATTGAACTTGAAGCATAAACAATGGTCTAAGCGACCCACCTTCCAGCATATCCGAACTTGAACCAATCTTCCAACAAATACGAGTGCAACACATGAAGACATCCAATGATCAAGTCACAATGCAATACACCTCCCTTCCAACACTATTCGAGATAGCAGCAGAATCACATAAAATATAAAACTCTTAACTTGATTACTCCAACCACAATGAACGAATAGCAAAACCATGGCTCCAAAACTTGCAATCAACATACAGTAACATTAATTCACAAATCAGGAACCGAAACCACAAGAACTTGCACGCTTTGAACCCTATAGTAAAGGTTTCAAATAAGAATGAATATGCAATCAGCAGCAAGCCTTGAAATCAACATTCGACAAACATCTCTCTATACCCACAACCATTATGAATCAATTCACAACCATAGACGAAAACAAACCCAACTTCCAACCATTCGGTGCAACAAACCCTAATTGATAGGGTTTCGTCCCAATCAGATCCAAATAGAGAACCCTAAGCAAGGTTTGATAATAACGTTGAAGCTTCAAACATCACCCAATCAGAACTCAATAGATAAATCAATGAAGTATCAAACACAACCCAACCGAATATATATAAGCAATAAGTAAGTCGGTTGAACAATAACCCAAAAAACGATTAAGGGTTAAGACCAGAAAATCGTAAACAAAATCCCTAACCAAAATTCCAACGCGAATGAGATTATAAGGGATAGATCGATCCTTATATATGTGAAGGAAAAAACCGACTTTAGGAATCAAAGAACAAAGGAACGATAAAGATAAAAACCAAACCCCAATACTGCACAATAAAATCGAAACCCTCAATTAGGATATCGAATAAACTGAAAACCAATGAGCAGCAATAAGAATATCGATCATAAAATTATAGTCGATTAAAGATAACCAATCTAAAGAAATCAATGTAACAGGATCGATTAGAACCCTAAGAAGAATAATTAGGGTTTCGGATGTATGGAACGATTAAAAGATAGAACAGGTTAAACCAACTCCCCAACCCTAACAAATCCAATCTACACGTATATTCACCTAATCCAGTAACAGATTAGAGAAGAAACGTATAAAGATGGGCAGAATTAAGGACGGAATTTGTTAGGGAGGGGAGGCAGAAATCGCCCACACTAGAGAGAGAGTTTTAGGGTTTTAGGGTTTTTTACCAATATTTTTTGTTTCAATAAGCAAATATCATATATGCACACAGCTAAAACAAGTAGTCATTTAGCATAACATAAAAAGAAATATACTTTTCGTCACTTTGCGTTTAAATATGACGATGTATGCCAAGCTTGATTAGTATCCTTTGTATATATGAATATCACAAAATTCTTTAGTTTCAAGGAAAATAATGTCAATGTTCAAAACATACTAACTTATATTGCCTAACTCAAAAGTTTGAGTTTCTACGTCAAAACGAAACTTGTTATTTTGGACACACTATAGTATTTGTTTTATTCTTTTGACTTTAGATTAGATTTAGGCCATGACATTATTTTTAAAAGAAAGTAGACTCAATTACCTTTAAAATGATAGGTGGCGCGACTCCTACGGACTTACGGTTAATTTGTTATGAATTTTTAAAGTTTGACAAAAACTGTATATTGTGCTGCCCAAGGAACCTTCATCCAAAGGGCAAGGAATCCTTCTGAGGGTTCCGCGGGGATCCGCGGGGTCTGCTGTAACAAAATTTCACAAAAAGCTAAAACCGTGTATTTCGCATAGCGAAAATGTATAGGACTTACTAGATTTGTTAGTAAACATATAATACACCTATTTTAACATCATTACTTCTTATGTAACTTATGTAAGCATTTACGGGGGTGATTTTTTAACTAATTTTATAGTTAACCCAAACACTCCTTTTAAAACCGTATTTTACGTACATTAGCTCTAACCACATAATTTGACACTTACAACTTTTTAAGAAAAGTTTTCTTTTATTTTTCAAGGACACCTTCAAGCTTGTATACAAAGTAATATTTAACCACAAAATTTCTAAGTATACTTAACGAAACATTTTTCATATTATATTCCGCTTCAATAGTAATTTGAAACATGGATCGTGCTCCATTTTAAAAACCATTTGTTTTGAAAATAAGAGCTACGAAGCTCTGATACCAATTGTGAAAACATAGAGGGGGGGGGGGTGAATACGTTATCGTTTAAAAACTTTATTTCTTGTTGTATCAAATATCCATTCTTAGCTTGTTCTAATATGAAATATGTTAAGTGTAGTTTATGACTAGCATAAACTAAAGACAAGTTATCACACAAGCATAAACAACAAGTCACAACACAAACAATCACATAATGCAAACAATATAGAAAAGCAATAAGTAAAAGGAAAGTGCAAACCGAACACGAGGATTTATAGTGGTTCGGTCACGGATCTCCTCTCCGCCCTACTCCACTCCTCGAGTACCCAACTCGAGAGTTACTTCACTAGATCAACAACCTCCCTTTTCGGCGGAGAAAACCTTACACGTCGCTTATACACATTTACCGACACTAAGCTAGATGTCGAGTTCTTTTACAAGGGTACAACCACTCCCATTCGTCGCTTACACTTTTACCGACACTAAGCTAGATGTCGAGTTCTTTTACATGGGTACAACCACTCCCGTTCGTCGCTTTCACTTTTACCGACACTAAGCTAGATGTCGAGTTCTTTACCAAGGGTACAACCACTCCCGCTATGTTTTGTGGCCCAACATAAAAACCTTGTGTTTTATGGCACAAACACATAAACCATCTAATCTATATTGTTATGATACAATGATGATCCAAGACATAAAAGTCTAATGGATATGCATGCATAATCTACATGAACTTCTTGAATAAGAAGTCTTCAACCATTGAGGATGTCAAGTGCCCTTGAATCTTCATATGTTGGAATGCTTCAATGAATGATGACTTCAAGATCTTGTAACCTTCTTGGTGGATCATGAAGTATGATATGCTTACAACAAAGATGAATGTTAGAAGCATTATGATCATTATTGAAAGGGTGATCTACATGGTTTCAGACTTATCTATGTGTGTGTGTTTATTTCATCTTTTCATCACATTTCTAAGTAAAAGATAAACTTCTATTTATAGGCAAAACAAGTAAAGAAGTTTTCCAAAACCATGTTCAATAAACCATGTTCCAAAACTATGGATTACTATTAGAGTCAACATTGACAAGACATATGCATATACTTGAAACTAAATGTTGACAAGACAAGACATATATGTTACTTGTCAACTTACAAGGAATATGACACATCTTACAAGTTCTTTGACCAAGTTATTTTCCAAAGATGTTTCCAAGTCAACTACAATCTATGACACATCTTAAATGATATTTGACAAAAATAATTTCCAAATATAGTTTTCCATTTTATGAAAAATACATTTAGACAAATGTATATATTAACTTAAAAAGGTAAATTACTTGTATAAAAAATATATTAGCTAGCTATATAATATTTAGTAAGTTACTAAAAATGTTTTATGTACTTATGTTGTGATAAGACACATTTTTATATATTGTAAACTTACTAATATTATCTAGACACCTAATGTGGCACTTATTCTATTTAACACCTAAAGTTTACTTTTACACCTAAAATACTTAAAAGACTCCTAAAGCATTTTAGTCATTGTAAATGGTTGGTCATGGGTTTGATCATAATGCTACATAACAAATATGTACGAACCTATGTTGTAGCATACGATGACTCGAGACGTTGAGAGGTGTTGAATGTTTGTTGAGACAAAGTATGATTACAAGTAACTTGTACATTTTACGTTATGTATCAAGTTATACGTTTGTCATCAATCAAAACAAACGAGACTGTATAGATTAAATATCGTAATATTTGCACTAACACAGATGTGTGATAGACAGAGAGGTTTTTGAACAAGATTACCTTCAAACTTGACTTGCATCTCTCTAAACCCACTTTCATCAAACGAACAACCAGAATAGAACAAGCCGTTGAAAATCAACACCCAAAAAATCACGTGACATGCAGCAGCAACGTACCACCAATTACTTGCAAGTTGAAATAATCTAAACCCTAAAAGAGTCTATAAAAACGTTCAGCACCAGATCCAATACCAATACGCAACAGAATCCAAAGCACATTAAGAAAAACAAAACCCTAGACTGGATTTCGTCACAATAATGTAACCAATGTGCAAGGGATTAAAGTAATCGATCCTTATATAGAAGAAGGTTAGAAACCGACTTAAAGCAATCAAGGGATATTAAGGATCAATAAAACCGATTATAGATAAGCAATAAGCAAGTTGATTAAAAAAGAACCCTAAACAGCGATTTAGGGATATAAATCCCTAAAAAATGATTTAGGGATAAAATAAAATCGATTAGGGATAGAATGAATAAAGACGGTTAAGATCAGATCCCTAAAAACGATTTACAACAATAAGATAAATCCCTAAAGAAACGATTCACAAGATCTGGTTAGGCAGAAACTTATGAATAACGATTAGAATAGTTAGGGATAGACCAAAAACGATTTTCTAAACCCTCACAAAAGAGAAAAACGATTTAAAGTTTCACAAACCCTAAATCGTTTTTTACACCAATTCGACCCAAAAAATCAAGATTTACATCACCCACCCAGATTAATCAATGATAAACACTAATGTTAATCACTAGAATCAAGAGAAATCAGGAAAACAAGAGATCAAGGATCGAATTGAGAAAAAACGATTTAGGGAATGGGGGTTAGAAAATCGCCCACACTTAGAGAGAATATTAGGGTTTATATTCGTATATTCCTGAAAAATTTCACTACTCACTTTTACTATTCATTTTTCCTGAAATTTTCCCGAAATTTGATTTTTGTTTCTTGGCCTCGAGTGATAAATCATTTCCATAGCAAAGTAAAAGTTTGACACTCATCAGATCATTTTCGTGAAAGTTATTAAGGAATTACACGTTTTAGGGTAAAACGTCATTCAAAAATTCTACGCACAACGAAACTCGACCGCGTTAATTTTCCCCGTATCAGAAAAATGTTTGATACACTCATGATTTATTTGAGAATAAATAATGACTATGAAAAACATGACCAAATAAACCTCGGCCGTAAAAAACAGGAATTTTCATTTTCAAGCGTTTTTACTCAGCCGTAAACTTAGCCTATACCTGCACCGCGTCTCTAAGACGATTTGAGTTTTCACATTTTTTGGAAAAATTCTACATATTTTTCGCTCCTCCTTTGACCAAAAATCATTCCTTGATTTTATAAGTCATTCCTTGATTTTTAGGCTTACGCTTTTATGTGTAAAAGACATTTAATACCAACCGACACTAGACTGAGCCCAGTCTAGACATTATAAGTCTTTTTAAATCATTTTTATCCTATTAGAAAAGTAACATTTTACTTTTCTCAATTTCACGCAATATTCGTACGTTTTACGTATTACGCGTTTTAGACCCGCGTTTCCAGTTTTAGCAGGGTTTTACCACCCCAATGGAACCTACCACTCATTTTATATTTTATTATGGAGTATAATAACATGTTTAACCATACTTTCAAGTTCCACATTTTTACGACACCCGGTTTTACGTTTTGAGGCTTAATCATTTACGGTTGGCATTTCCCGGAGTCAAAACTCATCCAATACTTAGGATATTATCAAGCAAAGCACACCTCACCCTCCCTAGCCCTTGTGAACCGCCAATAGGGGGGGAGTAACCCTTGGTGTGGCTTGATCCTAAGCTAAGTTGTCTTGGATGAGTTACAAGTGTTTAAGCTTGTCATGTAAGCTTTGACTAGTCCATTTTGTAACCTCCTCAAGACCCTATATAAGCCCCCCTCCCCCTTGTTTTGCCGTCCACAATCACACACACAAACCACTCCACACTTAGCTAAAATACTCTTAGTTACAAGCAAGATTCAAGTACTTCATCTACATAGAAACCCTAGCTTGGTTTAGGTAATCAAAACACTTCCAAACCTCATAAACTTTGGTGATTTCTCTTGAGTTTGAATCCACTCAAGTCACCTCAACTTTCATCACCTCTCTTTCAAGAATACAAGAGTAAAAAGATTGCATGAAGTGAAGTAGGTTGAAGCTAAAGTCTATCAAAGTCCTTACCTTACATGTTAACTTCCTTTCTTAATTGAAAGCCAAAAGTTGTAAGCAAAACCCTAACATGCTTCTTGTTAAATATCATAATCATGTATTTACATATCATTCATGCTATATTATGTCTTGTGATCATGTCCATGATGTATAAAAATGGGTAAAGCAAGTTATTACAAATGATTGTTAAGTTAAGTTATTTAAACAAGTAAACTAGTGACTTTCTTGGTATAATCTGATGAAAATGGTAAAATTATGATATTGGATCATAACATATTGTACATGTAAAGATAAACTTTCCTAAGTTTATTCAAATATTGGACATGTAACTTTTCGGATCAAAACTTATATATATATATTTTATCAACCACTACAATAGTAGGGAGCCTCATGTGAGGAGTTCATTATGTAAGCCGTCGAGATGAGTTGTGGATTAACGACTTAAAGTGTCCTGGCTCCTCGAACATTTACTAAAATGACTTCTGAATTATGTCGCCCGAACGGTAGTAAACGATATATTAACTATACATGTTTCATGAATCATTTCTTTTCAAAGACTTACAATATACATCGTACCACATCATGGACTAAATGCAAGATACATATATAGGCAATTCTTCATATTCTTTACTCCAATCCTAAGTCGCAACATTCTATTATAGGTTGCTCGTAGAAACCTTCGCGATTCGACCATCACATTCACTACTTACTTCATAACTTAAGGTGAGTTCGTAGCCCCACTTTCTGTTCTTTAACTATTTTACAAACCCATGGGGGGGATACATGCTATTATTTTTCTACTCGAACACAATGCTTTCTACTGTATGCTACCCAACTATGTTTTATTGTCCCTAAGTAACGATTGCCATGTTCAAAGTCCCTATATCATGAACCATTAGTCACTAGCTATAGTGAGCGCGAATATTGTGAATAGATCTATTGGGATTGACGAATCCCATTTGTGTTGAACAACTACGAGTTCAAACAAATGCACTATATTTGATAGTTTGAGGTATAATGGCAATATTACCTTGGTAGGGCTTCTATAATGCCAATTTTTGGTTCGATGTTAATGCTTTGGTTGCATGAGCTTAGTGCAATAATAACGATTTTGTTTTCTAAGTATGAGTGTGAGTCTATAGCTCACACTACGATTATTGTGTTCAACGATTTAACTACAAACTCTATGAAATATATGAATAAAAAAACGTAAAACCCTAAATTCGTTTCTCTCTCTCTCTAGGTTTCCAGCCGCCACTTTTTTTCTCAAATCCGGCCATAACCAAACACAATCGTCCTCTCTACCCTTCCTGGGTATGCAATACGATTTGTGGATTGTGTTTAATATTTTAGAAGTGGCGGCTGGTGGTTTGTTTTGATTTACCGAAACCCTAAATTCGTTTATCGTGGGACGGTGGCGACAAAAAAGAATATCAGCAAACATCTTCTCTATGATTTAATACATTCGATCATTAATAATTAATTGTTTAATCCTTCTCCTCGTGGGTAGGTTACATTCATTGGTTGGTTTGTTTATCGTGGGTTGGTTCTTTACTTTTTCAATTGCTGATATTCATTCTTGTTTTGTCGTTACTATTTGTTATCGTGGGTCGGTTCCATTATGAAATCGCTACTAAGGGTTCTTTCCTTGTCGGTTTTTGTCCTCTCAATCATTAATATTTTTGGATCGACCTATTGATGAATATTTATGGTCTGTATTTTTGGTTCATGCGCGTTCAAGTATATCTTATGCTATGTAAGTTGGATCGTTGGTTGTGATCGTGGATCTGTTTGTGTTTATGCACTGTGTCTACCTGCTCGTTAATTTGGAAGTTGATAATATCATGTATGTTTATTAGGACGTGGGTGTTGAGAGAGATGGGAGTACTTTATTGGAGGTGTAGGGATTTGAGCTTTGATATACCTACTGATTGTTCATTCTAATTCTGCTGTCTTTGCGGATCCAGAATGATGGTACATGCGATGGCAATTTTTGCACGAGTCCATGCATGCTCATTTATTTTCTATGGATCGTGGCTGGTGTGTATCGATCTACATGTTATGGTTATTATTCTTTTGGATCGAGGCTGTTTTGTTTGATGGATGTTAGGGTTTTGACCCTATGTTAGTCCCATTTTGGTCTGGTCATTACATTCGTCTGGTACTGTTCTATCATGGAGTTATCATTCAGATGTTATCATGGTGTGTAAGTTGCTGAAGGCCCTCTTTTCATGCTGAGTGATTTATCATAGCTGCTATGGGAAAGGGTAATCATGGGGTGTAAGTTGTTCACATGGAAGATCGTATTGTAAGTTAAGTTTTCAAGGTTTCTTATTCAAAAAACTCTTTCTGTGTTCTTTATGGTTATTCGGTTCTGCATCTAAACACACACCTTTGGAGCTTGCGCTACTCTATCCGTGGTTTTAGAGTCCCCCCACCAACCGATGTGTGGAATTTGTGAACTGATTCTTATTGGATGTCAACTGAGGGGAGGGATTTCACCCTCATCCTATGTACTTCAACGTTTCGTGCTGCTGGGTGGATGTGGGATGCTCGCATCTCATGTTTTTCTTGTTTTATACCTAGTTTGATACTTTGTATTTAGCTAGGTTTGGTTTGTGTTTATGGCTTGTCATAAACACTTGTTTATCAAGCGCCTGTGCTTGAGGTTAATGTGGTACTTCAGCCACATTCCATTTGTACTTAAACGTTTTTTGGATAATATATTTACCGGGTCGTTGACCTTTTACCCAAAAAAAACTACAAACTCTATGAATTCTACTCAACCTTTGTGTTGACTGTTTTAAGCATGTATTTCAGGTCCATAATGAACGAGGCTGGCACGGAGGAGCACGGATATTGAAGAGGGCTATAAATTTTATTATCATTCAAAAACTCATTTAATGTAAATTGTAAACATGGAACCATCTGGGACCTCATTTTGTAATCTCTGATATTTATATAATTTGAATGATAAATCAATAAAAAATGACTCAATTAGAGTTCGTTTTCTATTATTCTGACTATTGTGCCGTCGAGTAACACCCATTTTGAATTCCGCTGCATCCATGAATTGGGGGTGTTACAGATTGGTACCAGAGCCATGGTTATAGAGAAACGGGTCTAATTGAGACCTTAACTATAACTACAATTACAAGCAAAAACATTTTATAGCCTTCCGCTCTTTGTGCCTTCCATCCTCCAGACGATTATGGACTTATTATGCATGTTATGCTACATAAACATATTAGTATATTGCTATATATATGATTGCCATATTTTGAGCACTCCCCATAAACGTTAGAATTATTTTAACATTGTAATTCTTCTCATAGAAGTCATGTGCATACCCACTTCTCCAGATTATGTGCCCACTCTACCTAATAACTTCCAAGTCTTACCGCCCTCACCCGATTTCGGATTTGACTTCGTAAATGCCTTCGCTTCTGATGACGAAGAAGAACCTTTCGAAGATTCAACCGACGAAGAAGAGGAGGAACCAATGCCAAATATTTTTGCGTCAAATACTTCTAATTATTTTGAACAAAATTGGGTTGAGGCAGACTCCGAGGAGGATAATTAGTATGAATATGTACTAGAGCCATTACCACCACCACTATCACTTCCCTTTAATATCCCTACATGTGATGATTTGGATCACTCAATATGGATTGTATCACAACCACCATTGATCCAACAAGAAAGTCAGCATGGAAACTACAGCCCCTCAAACTTCATCGACTCGTACCCCCTATGACACACTAAACCAAGAAGTTGCCGATCAATCAGAGCTGCTCGGACCTTCTTACCCGCAATAGACTAGTGTGAAGATAATAGTACTACTAGACCTTCACAAAACTCTCACAACACAAAAAACCCTAAAAGTCCTACCAAACTCCAGATTACAATTAACTCCTTCAAATCGTTTTTTTCAGAAACCCTAAATCCCTAATCGTTTTTTCACAATTAACTCCTTCAAATCGTATGATTTTGGTCTTGGCTGCTGATCTCGTATTGTTTGTAAGTTGTTGTTGTGTAAATCGTTGAGGGTAATACCTGTTTATTCACTAAACCGACTTAGTTTCTCTAATCGGTTTTACATATATTTAGGGTTTCGATTAAGGGTTATTTGTTTAAGATCGATTCTATACTTATTGTGTAAGTCGGTTTCTACTGATTTCTTTATATATATCAATCGATCTCCATCTTGTTACGCATAATTTAATCTGGTTTGGATTAAAGTGCTTTAAGCCTTAACGATTCCTTTTTTAGGGTTTCGTTTTTCTATTGCGTACAAGATTATTGGTGTTACTTGCTGCTGTTGTGTACTCATTCTTATTCGAAACCCTTCATCAGGGGTTGTGATTCAGTGTGCAAGTTATTGTTTGGGAATCTTTGTGTGCTTCAACGATCATCATAATTCTGGTTAGGGTGTGGGTCTATTGGTCCAATACTCTAAGTTAGGGTTTGTATTTTTTCTGATTGTATTTGGACGTGATTGTGTGGATCTGAATTGGAATTTTTGTGGTTGAGGGTTTACGAGAGAGATGGAACATGGATTTGTCTACTTACTAAGCATGGTTTCAGCGAAGTAAGTTGATTATGTGGACCTGTGATCACACGTTTATGAAGGGCTTGGGTACGATTTATGTTCGAATTTCAGTCTTTTGTGGGATCATGGGAGGTGTGGTGCATGGTGATTTGATCATTGTTTGTCTTCAAGGTTTTCACTCGGATTGGTTGGAAGATTGGTTCAAATTACTATATGCTGGAAGATTGGTTCAAGCTCGGATATGCTGGAGGTTGGGTCGCTTAGACCATGTTTATGCTTCAAATTTATTTGCTACGGAAGTCACTCTTATTAGGTTATTAGATTATGCCTTGCATAATACTAATAGAAGACGCAATTTGTTGAAGCTGGAAGTTCGCATGTTTGTGATCTGGATCGCTAGGATGACTAAGAAGACTTCAATTTTATTTGAGTTGTGATGTTTTGTATTTTTATTACTAGTCATCGTTAGTTGTATTTAGATCTGGTAGTTATAAGAATGGCATGTCATTCTTATATAGTGGTAGTGGTAGTGTCCTTAGGGACTTCGATGAGAGACTCACTCTCTTCCATTGTACTTAAACGTTTTGATTTATGTATTTTACCGGGTGCAGGATTACTCCCCTTTACCCAAAAAAAACTCCAGATTACAATGGGCGATTTTCTGATTTCCCTTCTTCCTCACTAAAATCGATCTCTAAAGCTTCTAAATCTTGTCCTACTCCTCATAACGATTGTGTTTTGGACGGTTAACTTGATTAATTTAGTCCTATAACATTGTTTTTATTTGGATTCAGACCTGGTTTTTTAGGGTTTCGGTTTTTTTTTAGGGTTTCATTCAATCGCTTTTTGGTTCTTCGATTATTTCTTAACCGACTTTGTTCATTCTGATTCAATCATGGAAGTCGGTTAGGATCCTTGGTGCTTTATTAATATGCCTCGACTTGTTTGAGGTACACGGATTTAAGATAGACGTTGATCTTTTGCTTTTTGGTAATCGTTTTTTTTTAGGGTTTCGCTGTTAGGGTTTTTTGTTTCGATTTTGTTTCTGTTTTCATTATGGAGAAAGGTGGCTTTGTTGAGGTTGATGTTGATAGTTTAGAAGCTAGAATGGCTAAATTGAAGAAGGATTCTCGTATATCTGATGGGAAACAGCCACGACAAGCATTTAGGGTTCTCACAAACCCTAAATTGGATTCGATAAACCAGGTTACAAACGGTATGGCTGTTAGTGGATCGAAAGTCAATGCTATGGATGCTAGAGGTGAAGTTGATAATGTTGCTACTACGGTTAGCAACATGAATACTGGTGCTACATGTGAGGATGGATACACGGATGAGGTATTTGGTTCTTATTTTATGTCTAATACATCTTGTATGCCTAACGTGGGGATTGGTTTTTTTCCGCCTATTACTACTGCTTCTAAAGATACATCCGTTGATGCTAACTTACCTATGGGTGATGGTGTTGGTGTATCTAATATGGCGGGCAGATTTACTATTGTTAATGATGCGACACAAGATAAAACTAAGATCATGGGTATTTCTAATGATTCCAATTCTGTTGATGTGAATTCAGTACCTAAATCTTATGTTGGTGTGACTAATGGTACGAATAATGCTACTACAAAAGTGAAACCTAATTTTCGTACGGTTAAGGTGGATAATGTGTTTAAGGGGGTCGATATCTCTATTCCCCGTAAGGTCGTTCAAAATATTAGTGTGAAATTTGAGTTTACCCTTTATGGTTATTTTATTGGGAAGCGTATTGCTTTTCCTGTGGTGGAATATTTTGCTCGTAACAATTGGGCAAAGTATGGATTAAAACGTGTTATGATGAATGATAATGGTTTTTTCTTCTTTAAGTTTGATTCCCAGGCTGGTTTGGATGCTATTTTAGAAGGGGGTCCATGGATGATTAAAAACAGCCCTATTATTCTTAAAAAGTGGACTATGAATACAAGCTTAAAGAAAGAGGAATTAACACGGATTCCAGTATGGGTTAAGCTTCATGATGTTCCATTGCAGGTGTTTTCGGAAGATGGTATTAGTATTATTGCTACGCACTTAGGTACTCCAATAATGCTTGATTCTTATACTAGTGCTATGTGTATTGAATCCTGGGGAAGAAGCAGCTTTGCTAGATGTTTAATTGAGATTGATTCTCATGCTGATCTTAAGGAGTCAATTACAGTTGGTGTCCCTCTTGTGGACAGCCTTGGATTCACGTCTGAAATAATTCGGGTAGAGTATGAATGGAAACCTCCTAGGTGCTATGTTTGTTTGATATTTGGCCATTCTACTGATTGTTGTCCTAAGAAAGTTATGTCTACACCAGTTGTGGAGAAATCTAATGATGATGATGGTTTTCAACTGGTGGGAAAAAAGAAAAATAAAAAGAAGGGTATGGTTAAGGATAATAATGTGGCTAAGGGATGTGGCTAAGGGGTTCCCTGTGGGTAAGAATATGTATTATAGACCTAAAGCTGTTGCAACTCCATCTCAACCATCAGCAGGTGCAGCTAGTACTTCTGGTCCTCCTCTTGAAAAGGTGGATGTTGCTTCATCTAGTAGTACTTTTCAGTCCAAGGAGAGTATTAGTCCGTCTCATAATGAGAATGTTACTACAAACAACCAAACTACCAAGGTAAGTTCCTCTAAACCGAATGCTAATATTTCTACTTCTAATCCCTTTGATGCTTTGGCTATGGATGAGGGTGGTCAGGAGGATACTAAGCTTGATGAGGAGGAGGTTGTTAATGTTTTTGATGAATCTGGCAATTTATTTGATCAATCGGGGGCAAGCACCTCCGTTCTCAATGTGCCCGATGTTTAGTATTGCTTCATGGAATATAAGGGGTCTGAACCGTGCCCCTAAACAAAAAGAGGTTCGTCAGGTTGTTAATGAGAATAATCTTAGTGTGTGTGCTATTTTGGAGTCTCATGTGGATGCGTCGGGTGTGTACGATACTTGTCGTAAGGTTTGTCGTAAGTGGAAATGGACTTCTAACGGGAATCTTTGTACAAAGGGTTCTCGTATCATTCTGGGCTGGAATGATGATATTGTTGATGTTATGGTTATGGCTTCTACTAACCAAGTTATGCATGTGCAGGTTAATGTTCGTAATGAAAACAAAACCGTTTTTTGTTCTTTTGTTTATGCAGATAATTATTATGTTAATCGGAGAGAGCGCTTTGGAGTAACCTTGATAGCCATGCTAAATTCATGCGTACTAGACCCTGGGTGTTATTGGGCGACTTTAATGCTGCCCTTAATTTGGAGGATCATTCGTGTGGTGGTTATGCTCCTGATATTGCTATGCGTGAATTCAAAGAATGTGTCTTGAATATGGAGGTTTCGGATGTTAATAGTACGGGGCTGCATTTTACATGGAATCAAAAACCAAGAGGCTCTAATGGTACGTTAAAGAAGATTGATAGAATAATGGGTAATTTAAAGTTTGGTGATGAGTTCCCGGGTTCGTTTGCTATTTTCCAACCGTACCGTATTTCTGATCATTCTCCTTGTGTTCTTCGTATTCCTCAAGTGGCTAAGCTCAAACCTAAACCTTTCAAGTTCTCTAATTTCTTGGTGCATAAAAAGGGTTTTATTGATACTGTTACTTTGGGGTGGAATCTTGGTGTGAATGGATGTGCTATGTATCGTGTTGTTAAACGTTTGAAGGGGCTGAAATCTTCGTTTCGTAAGCTCTTGTATAATCAAGGGAATCTTCATGATAGAGTTAATACCCTTCGTAAGGAGTTAGATGAGGTCCAAACTGCTATTGATAAAGACCCGTTTAATTCAGCCCTTCGTGATGATCATGCTCATTACCTTCTTGCCTTCAAGGAGGCAATTTTAGATGAGGAACGGTTTTTTAAGCAAAAATCTAAAGTTCAATGGCTTCAAGAAGGTGATTCTAATACGGCTTATTTTCATAATGTTGTTAAGAGTAAAAGTGCTCGTAATCGAATTGATGTGGTTCGGGATGCGGCTAATGTTTTGTATGAAGGAAATGCTGTTGCTGGGGCGTTTGTATCTCATTATGAGGAGTTTCTGGGTATTGAAGGGGACTGTGCTCCTCTTGATGATAATACTTTATTCTCGAATGTTCTTAATCCGCAAATGGCTGATTTTATGGTGAGAGATATTACGGATTCTGAAATTCGGGAAGCCATTTTCTTGATGGGGGACGATAAAGCTCCTGGTCCGGATGGGTACACTGCTGCTTTCTTTAAGAAAGCATGGTCTGTTGTGGGGCCTGATGTTATGAGTGCTATTCGGGATTTCTTCTCAAATGGTAAGCTTCTTAAGGAAATAAATCACACGATTATATCTCTGATCCCTAAAGTGTCTACCCCGTCTAAGATTACTGATTATAGGCATATCTCTTGTTGCAATGTGTTGTTTAAATGCATTAGTAAAATAATTGCGAATCGTGTTAAAGATAGCCTTGGTCATCTTGTTAGTATTAATCAGTCTGCGTTTGTTCCTGGGCGGCGTATTTCTGATAATATTTTGCTTACACAAGAACTGATGAGGAATTATCATAGAGGAAGAGGTCCGCCTAGATGTGCTTTTAAAGTTGATATTCAAAAGGCGTATGATACGGTTGATTGGGCGTTTCTTAGGTCAATTCTGATTGGGTTTGGGTTCCATTCTAAAATGGTCGATTGGATTATGGTCTGTGTCTCTACTACATCGTATTCCATATGTGTTAATGGGGATCTTCATGGCTGGTTCCAAGGTAAGCGAGGTCTTAGGCAGGGTGACCCGTTATCTCCTTACTTGTTTACTTTGGTTATGGAGGTTTTAACCCTTATTCTACAGAAAAAGGTTGCTAATACGGCGGAGTTTCAGTTTCATCATTTATGTGAGCAGCAGCGTATTATTAACCTTTGTTTTGCAGATGATCTTTTCTTATTCTCTAGAGGCCACCCTGATTCGGTTAATGTTATTATGCAAGCTTTGGAGGATTTCAAGAATGTTTCGGGTCTTGTTCCGAGTATTCCCAAGAGTACTGCTTTTTTCTGTAATGTTCCTAGTGGCTTGAAAGCAATGATTCTTCAGTCTATGCCATTCGCAGAAGGTTCTCTTCCGGTTAGATATTTGGGTGTTCCTCTCATATCATCTCGGCTTCTTTATAGGGATTGCAAGGTTCTTGTGGAGAAATTAGAAGGGCGAGTGAATGATTGGCGTAATAAGTTTCTTTCGCTGGCAGGTAGGTTGCAATTGATTAGATCCGTGTTGTCTTCGATGCATATTTATTGGGCCTCTGTTTTCATTCTTCCTGCTCGTATTATTCATGATTTGGAGCAGCTCATGAGGGGTTTCTTATGGTGTCAAGGGGAAATGAAAAAGGGTAAGGCTAAAGTGGCGTGGGATTCTGTTTGTATGCCTAAGAGTGAAGGTGGTCTTGGTATTCGTAGAATGGCAGATTTTAATATTGCTCTTATGACTACACATATTTGGAGTATTTTAACTAACAAAGAGTCTTTATGGGTCCAATGGATTCATTCTTACAAACTTCGTGGAAGGAGTTTTTGGGATGTTCCTTGCTTGGGTGATGTTAGTTGGGGTTGGCGTAAGCTGCTCGCTATTAGACCGAAGGTACGTCCGTTTATTTGGCATATGATCAAAAATGGTAGGGCTACTTCTGTTTGGTTTGACATGTGGAGTGAGATTAGCCCTCTTCGCAATATTCTCACCCCTAGAGACATTAGTCGGGCTGGTCTCACTCTATCGGACTCTGTTTATGATGTTATTGTTAATGGTTCATGGAGGTGGCCTGCTGATTGGTATTCTAGATTTCCGAATTTAGCTAATCTCCCTATTCCTAATCTTGTGGATGATGCTGATGATGTTTTATTATGGAGGGACTTGGATGGTAATGTTAGGCCTTTTTCGGTTGCCTTAGCTTGGGAGTCCATTCGTGCTAGAGCTGTTCAAGTCGATTGGGTTTTAATTCCGTGGTTTCCTCACTGTATTCCTAGGCATGCGGTGCATTTATGGCTTGTTATTAGGCAGAAGTTGAAAACTCAAGATAGGCTGCGGGAATCTGATGTTGGGCCTGATGTTGATTTAAGTCTCCTTCGATGCCCTCTTTGTGATACTGTTCCGGATTCTCACACTCACTTGTTTTTTGAGTGTCCATTTTCTTTGCAGGTTTGGTTACAGGTTCGATCCTTAGCTGGCATGGATGCTATCTCGCCTTTGCTGACTGATGTTATTGAGTTTATTATTCCTATTGCTAAAGGGCGTTCTGTTGTTAGTATTCTTTCTCGGTTAGTGCTTGCGGCTACTTCATACTTCATTTGGATGGAACGTAATTCTAGGCTTTTTAATAAAAAGAAGTCTACTGTTGATGAGGTGGTCCAAGTTATTGTCTCTACCCTTCGGTTGAAGCTGGTTACCTTCAAGTTCAAGAAGTTAACCACTCGGTCTCGTCTAATGCTGGATAAATGGAAGATTCCAAGTGCTTGTTATTTTCACGAAGGGAGTGCCAGGTAAGGGTTGTACTCTTTTTCCCTACTCCAAGGTTTTTCCCTATGGGTTTTTCTTGGAAAGGGTTTTTAAGGAGGCAAACTGCCTGGGTCGCCTTGCTCCCTTCGTGCTTATGGATGGATGCGGGACGTTCGCTTGATTCAAGATTTTTCTTGTTTTTATACCTAGTTAGGTGCTTTGTAATATAGCTAGGTTTGTGATGTTTATGGCCTGTCATAAACTCTTGTTCATCAAGCTTTTGCTTGAGGTTAATGTGGTACTTCAGCCACATTCCATTTGTACTTAACGATTTTTTGGTTATATATTTACCGGGGTTAACCCCTTTACCAAAAAAAAAAACCCTAAAAGTCCTCTCCATGGGTGGCGATTTTTTCCCTAACCAACTCTAATCGTTCCTCATCAATTCTGCCCTAAATCCTTTAATTCTTGTACCGATTTGATTAATCCTAGTGATTAAACATTGCGTTTATCATTGGAATACTCAATCGTTGCTAGTTTTTTAAGATTTAGATCGAATCTGGTGAAACGATTTTAGGGTTTGTTAGGGTTTAAATCGCTACTGGTTTTCTTTATTCGATCCTTAATATCTCTTTATTAAAGTCGGTTTGTTTAATCGACTTTTACATATATATGGTCGAATCTATTAGTCTGATGTGCATCGTTTTAATTCCATTCGATTCCCTAATTTAGGGTTTCGTTTTTTGTGCGCATATGTCTTCTTGTTGGGGCTTAACTACACACTATACTTTTTTTTTTTAGTAAAGGGTATTCCACCCGGTAAATTATATTACACCAAAAAAACGTTTAAGTACAATGGAATGTGGCTGAAGTACCACATTAACCTCAAGCATCGCTTGAACATCCAACAAAACACTTGTGACAGGCCACTAAGCGTTTAAATTAACAATACATACAAATACCAAAACTCCTACTGGAAATAACCACCTAATGACACACGAATCACCACACAAATCCGCCCAAGTCTTCGAAGGAGAATGATGAATCAAGTGAGCCTGCCTCCTTAAAAACCCTTTCCAAGTAAAAACCCATTGGGAAAACCTTGGAGTAGGGAAAAAGAGTACAGCACTCACCCGAATCTCCAACAAAGTCCAACAACCACCAAGGACATCAACCAGAGGCAAACGACCAGCCTCACGCTCCCAAGAAACGAAACCAGCATCAAGAATAGAACAAGCCATCAAGAATGCATAAGAGAAGAAGGCACACGCCACACACGCAAAAAGCTAAGCACATTTGCTCTCCTCTTGAATCTACATGTAAGAAGCTTCAAACGCACCGTTGCTTTAATCACATCAATAACTTGACTTTCAGACCGACGTTGCTGCTTGAAAATTCTATTGTTTCTTTCTTGCCAAATGAAATAAGACGTAGCCGCAAGTAAAAGTTTAGAAACAACACTCCTTACAGAACGAGATGAAGCCATAGGAGCCAAATGATGAACCACATTCTCTAAAGAAGAAGGAATATCCGTAAGACCAGCAAACACCTTCAACGAATCCCAAACCTGATAAGAATACAAACACTCAAAGAAAAGATGATCATGAGAATCCGGTTGAGTATTACACAAAGGGCACAAAAGAGTGCCAATAGAGGGATCATTAGGGCGTAGTCTATCCTGAGTACGAAGTCTCCTTCTCATCACAAGCCATAAATGAAAAGCATGCCTCGGGATACGGTGCGAGAACCAAACAAGATGAAACCAATCAACAACTTGTCCACGCGGCCGAATACACTCCCAAACTGTCGAAACAGAGAAAGACTTCACACGACCATCCCCCGACTTCCAAACTAACCGATCATCCACATTAGCATTAAGGGAAGGAACCGGAATAGATGTAATCATAGGATACTTAGTTCCCCACACATTCGGCCATGCCCAAGAATCCTCCAAAATGATGTCCCGAACCAAGGAATTAGAAGTAAAACCAGCCCGATATATATCCCTTGAAGACACTATAAGAGAAAGAGGACCAACCGAACACCACTTATCAAACCAAGCAGAAGCCTTCATACCATTACCAATGTTATACCAAACAAATTGCCTAACAAGAGGCCTAATCTGAAGGATCTTCCTCCAACTCCATGACATATTACCACGACTTGGAACATCCCAAAAATTACGCCCACGCAACCTGTATGTATGAATCCATTTAACCCACAAAGAATCCATAGAATTGAATAAACGCCAAATATGAGCAGCAATAAGTGCCGTGTTAAAAAATTCAAGCCTACGAATCCCAAGCCCACCCTCCTCTTTAGGTAAGCACACAACCTCCCAAGCAACTTTAGAATAACCTTTCCAAAGAAAACCCCGCATAAGTTGCTCAAGATCAGACACAATTCTAGCAGGAAGAACAAAAACCGACGCCCAATATATGTGCATAGAAGAAAGTACTGACTGAATAAGCTGAAGACGACCAGCAAACGAGAGGGATTTATTCCTCCAATCATTAATACGGTTGGCCAGCTTCTCCACCAATTCTCTACAATCTCTAAAAATCAATCTAGTTGTAACCAATGGCACTCCTAGATACTTCACAGGCAAAGTCCCCTCAACAAAAGGAAGAATCTGTAAAATAGCAAGCTTAACATGATTAAGAACATTACAAAAATAAGCGGTGCTCTTGGGCAAGCTAGGAGACAAGCCCGAAACCTCCTTAAACTCTTCCAAAGAATCCATAATAATACCGGCCGATTGAGCATCACCATGAGCAAACAAAAACAAATCATCAGCAAAGCAAAGATTAATGATATTAAGATGAGAACATTTGTGATGAAAAGTGAACATCTCAGAATCCCTAACCCGACGCCTCAAGATAAGAGTAAGCACCTCCATAACAAGCGTAAAAAGATACGACGATAAAGGATCCCCTTGACGTAACCCACGCTTACCCTTAAAATAACCATGCAAAATACCATTCACGCTGATTGAAAACGAAGTAGTAGTCACGCATTCCATGATCCAATGAACCATACGTGAATGAAAACCAAACCGAACCAGAATACCCCTCAAAAAATCCCAATTCACCGTATCGTAGGCCTTCTGAATATCAACCTTAAAAGCACATCGAGGCGGACCACGATTAAGATGATAATTATGCATAAGCTCCTGAGTCAGCAAAATTTTAACCGCAATCCGTCTACCAGGAACAAACGCAGATTGATTCGGGCTAACCAAACTGGGAAGACTATCCTTAATCCGATTTGCAATAATCTTACTTATACACTTGAAGAGCACATTGCAACACGAAATAGGCCTAATATCAGTAATCCTCGTGGGGGCATTGACCTTAGGCAAAAGGGCAATAGTAGTATGATTAATCTCTTTAAGCAACTTACCATTCACAAAAAATTCTTGAACCGCTTTGGTAACATCATCCGAAATAATATCCCAAGCACCCTTAAAGAAAGCAGCCGAATAACCATCTGGACCCGGAGCCTTATCATCACCCATCGAAAACATAGCATCTTTAACCTCTCGTGTCGTAACCTCACGAACCATATGTAACGCCACATTAGGATCAAGAATCGAAGTAAACAAATCAGAATCATCCAAAGGCAAACACCTCCCCTCTTGACCAAGAAAACCCGTGAAGAAAGACACAAAAGCATTAGGGATCTGATCCTCCACTAATTGCACACCATTACCATCACAAATAGAATCAATCCGATTTCTAGCTTTCCAACTTTTAACAACCTTATGGAAATATGCAGAATTCGAGTCACCAACCCGAAGCCATTCAACCTTAGCCTTTTGCTTGAGAAAACATTCTTCCTTCAGAATAGCTTCATTGAACGCATTAAGATAGCATGCTTCCTCCTCACGCAAATCAACATTAAAAGGATCCAAATCAAGGGCACGCTGAACCGTATCTAACTCATGGCGAAGTTTAGAAACATTCTCATGAATATTACCTTCTCGAAAGAGCATTCTTCGAAAAGCCTTTTTGAGCGCCTTCAATTTACTAACCACTTTAAACATATGAAACCCACTCACCGAAGTGCTCCAACACTCTTTAACTTGCTGTTTAAATCGCGTATTCTGCACCAAAATGTTAGAGAATTTAAAAGGTCTAGGTTTAAACTTACACATCGTTGGAATATGAAGAATTGCCGGGGAGTGATCCGAGATCCGGTACGGTTGAAAAATAGCATGAGCACCAGCAAATGAATCTAGAAACCCAAGGTTAGCCATTATACGATCAATCTTCCTCAAGGTACCATCTAAACCTCTCGGTTTCTGAGTCCACGTAAATTGCAGCCCCGAACGATTAATATCCACTAACTCATTAGCATCAACACATTCTTTAAATTCCCGCATAGCAATATCAATAACCGAAGAACCTTCAATCTTATCTTCTAAATTAAGAACAGAATTGAAGTCCCCAAGCACACACCAAGGACGATTATGGACCAGCTGGTTATGTAACCCAAGATTATCCCAAAGAGGTCTCCTATGAGTATACCTATTATGAGCATAAACAAAAGAACAAAACAACTCTTTTTTATCAGCCTTGAACCGAATGAAAGTATGGATCACCTGATCGGTCATAGCAACCACATTCACATCCACCACATCCATATTCCATCCCAAGACAATACGAGACCCCCTACTACAGAAACTACCATTAGACGTCCAATCCCAACCTCTAAAAACCTTCATGCATAACTCCTGAAGACGAGAATTAGAAACATGCGATTCCAAAATAGCACAAATAGAAAGTTGATTCTCACCAATAACCTGTCGAACCTCAGTTTGTTTAGGGGATTGGTTCATTCCCCGTATATTCCATGAAGCGATACTATACATGAGGAACTTCAACAGAGGAAGTGCTTGCTTCCTTGAAATCTCTAGTGTCCGTACTTAGTTTTCCAAATTCAATATGCTCATCAACCTCATTAGGGTCCGGTGTAATTTTCTGCTTGCAAGTACCCGTCCTAGGGTTTTGGATTATACGTGTGCATCTCTTTTTGGTGCTGTAAGTCAATTGTGATTTACGTGGGTTTGGTGAGAGGGGAACGTTATTTTGCGCATATGGGCAGTTGGTTTACGATGCTATGAAAGCCTTGTTTTAGGGTTTCATTTGTTAAGAACTGCTATCACATTAAGCGCATATGGGCAGTTTGCTAATGGAAGTTAGGGTGTGTATCACCCTATTGTTCGTTCTTGGTTCATATTACTTGCAGGCCTGATGTTTTTCTGATCTATCTGGTATGATTGGTCTGGTATACTGCTGGGATTGGTTCGCTTTTATTGGGACTGATTTGATGCATGTATGCTTTATCTCTGGTCGTTATGGTTGTTTGATATTTTATTCTGGTTGCAAGGGTGTTTTTAATCCTTTGTAGTGTGTTATATGACTTGGGATTGCATTGGTATGTTCGGATGTTTGGTAGGAATGTGTAAGTCAAGTTTGGATTGGTTCTTGTTCAAAAACCACCTACCCGTTGGTTGTTAAACCCTATGATCTTTGCACGTTACTGGAATTTTTGGATGTTAGGGTTCTGATGGCCTTTGTGATCGTTGTTGTAGTTGGATTTGAGTTTTTAATGGGTATTCGGATCTGCATCTAAACACACACCTTTGGAGCAAGGTTTCTTGCTGCTCTATCCGTGGTTTTAGAGTCCCCCACCAACCGTTGTGTGGAATTTGTGAACTGATTCATATTTGATAGCTACAAGATCATGTGTTGTAAGTTAGGGTTTGCTACACCCTATTGTTCGTCTATGGCAGATTGTGTTAGCTTCGGGTTGCATATTTTGCAACATATGGGTTAAAGATCGTGTCATAGTAGAGGTGTTTGGAAGATCTATGATGACTCAGCTTTGGTACTTTACTACCATGGTTTCGACTGCATCGTGGGACTGTAAGTGTCCTTTGGGACTGAGGTGAGGGATTTCACCCTCATCCTATGTACTTCAATGGTTCGTGCTGTGGGGTGGATGTGGGATGCTTGCATCTCAAGTTTGTCTTGTTATTATACCTAGTTTGATACTTTGTAATTAGCTAGGTTTTGTTTGTGTTTATGGCCTGTCATGAACACTTGTTTATCAAGCGCCTGTGCTTGAGTTTAATGTGGTACTTCAGCCACATTCCATTTGTACTTAAACGTTTTTTGGATAATATATTTACCGGGTCGTTGACCTTTTACCTAAAAAAAGAAAATACTAGTACTACTATACTGATTAGACTCAGTTAGTAAATGTTATGAAATCCATGTAATAACTAGCGATAGTAAAAACGTTGTAATTACTAAACTGAAAGTATTAGTTAGTAAATTTTGAAGAAGCTTGTAATAAGTTTCGATTTTGTAAATCAACCAACGTTGTATGAATAAAAACTCTTGTTTTATACTATCATGTGTTATGCCTTTAAATCTTCAAACGTAATTATTCTATCATTTTCCATCAAAAATCATGCTTATTTCACAACTACTCTACTCACGACGTATCTTCTATATAATAGAATCATGGCGCCAACAAAGAAGACACCACCAGCAATGACTCAAGCTGCTATTCGCAAACTAGTTAAAGATAGTGTAAATGTAGCAATAGCAACTGAACGAGCAGCCATAGCTACAAAGGCAGCAACAGCCGCTAAAGCTATTAGAACTGCTGAAACTGCTAGAACTGCTAAAACTGCAAGAACTGCTGAAACTACTAGAACTGCTGAAGCTGTTCAAATTGCTGCAACTACCATCAATACTAGAGGACCAAACCCAGCCGGTCCTCCAGTAATAAATATTGATCCGGTATGTAAGAGCTGCACAATCAAGGGTTATTTAAATTGCCAACCCACCAATTACAAAGGTACTAATGGAGCTGTAAATTTTAACCCCTGGTTTGAAAAAGCGGAGTTAGTATTATTGATCAACAAATGCACCGAGAATGATAAAGTTCAATATGCCACCGGTCCACTATTGGATGAAGCATTATCATGGTGGAATTTAGTATCTCAACCAATGGGCATCCAAAATGATTATAAGCTTTCTGGGGATAATATGAAGAAAGAGTATTGCCTTCACAGTGAAATGCTGTTAAAGGAACCATGTTGTCATCCAGAAGTAGAATTCTGGAACCATGTTGTTAAAGGGACCGACATCCTGAGTTACAACCGTCGATTCCATGAATTGAGGATACTATGCCCAACAATGGTTTCGACAAATGAAAAACTATTGGAAGATTATATCTGGGGACTCCCACCAAGCATACAAGGGAATATGATTACGTCTGGTCCCAAAACACTTGATGAGGCTATGCGGATGTCTCGCAGCCTCATGGATCAGGTGGTGCGTACAGCGAAAACCCAAAGACAAAACTTCAACAACTTCAATTACCATAACAACAATAACAATAGGAACAACAACAACAAGCGACCATGGGATGGTAACCGTGGAAGTAACAACAACAACAACCCAAATCAAAACAATAATCATCATAACCAGCAAAACAAAAGACAAGAAGCCGCAACAGCTTATGTTGCTGCACCAGCCAGAGGTAAATACATTGGGACTCTACCACAGTGTACCAAGTGCAACTACCATCATGCAGGTCCTTGCTCGGCCAAGTGCAACAATTGCCAAAAGCCAGGACATCTTGCCAAGGATTGTAGAAGAAATACTGTAGCCACTGGTAGCAACACACAACCAATAGTTATATGCTTCGGGTGTGGAGAAAGTGGACATTACAAGAACGGATGTCCCCAAAAACCAAGGCCAACAAGTTGAAGACATCCAGGGGAAAGCATATATGATAAGAGGAGAAGGAGCTTATCAGAATCTCAACAACACTGCAGAACAATGAAGTTTAGAACTTCGCAGTCATATTTATTTATGCACTATGTTGTACTACGTGTATGTCATCCCTAGTAATGGGAGTTTTATGACTTAAGAATAATTACTGTTCAATAAACAACTCTTTGTGATAATTCTCATCTATTGTACTTTCTATCTCCAAACCAATTTGACTGATTAGTAGACAATTACCATTCAATAAGATTTACCCAGTTATCCTATAAACCATTCAACGAATTTTACTTCAAGCTATTTTGTTACCATTTTATTGTTTCACATCATTTTACTCCAAGATATTCTACCACCATCTTAGAAAAATTACTTCGTTGATACCACCCTATAAATTGATATCATATCTTCTTTACCCAGCTTCATCTCAAACCACTAAAACCCATCAAACCAAAATAAAGGACACAAACCTCGTTCGTCTTTTCACCATTATTATCTTCACAACCATTGCAACCACAAGCTCATTAACAGATCTTGATGCACTTTTAAAGCTCAAATCGTCCTTAGTTACACCACAAGCACCCTCATCAGCTTTACAAGATTGAATACCATCTAAAACTTTTAAGAAACACAATACTACGTGACTAAACTGAACATCACATTATCGGTCCTAAATTATACATAGCCTGATCACCTATGTCTAATTCAGGAGGGATCATGTTATGTTGGGAGCAGTCACCTGTATGTTTTCTTAGAAACAAACTTCTCACTTATAATCTTAAAACAAATTTCATGTGAAATTCATAAAGTATTCATCCGATAGAGTACGACAATTAATCACTCTTACTCTACCTTTCCCACATAAAAGTAAACCTCATCCTACGCCATACATTGAAATGACAAATCAAACTACATCACTCTAGTCCTCATAAATAACCACACCTCTTCATCGACACCACTCCAACGTATAACACACATAGAACTTCGGGACGAAGTTTCCCATAAGGGGTAGAGACTGTAACAATTCACAATTTCAGGTTAATTACTATTCCCGAAAATTTCACTATTCACTTTTACTATTCATTTTTCCCGAAATTTTCCCGAAATTTGATTTTTGTTTCTTGGCCTCTAGTGATAAATCATTTCCATAGCAAATTAAAAGTTTGACACTCATCAGATCATTTTCGTGAAAGTTATTAAGGAATTACACGTTTTAGGGTAAAACGTCATTCAAAAATTCTACGCACAACGAAACTCGACCGCGTTAATTTTCCCCGTATCAGAAAAATGTTTGATACACTCATGATTTATTTGAGAATAAATCATGACTGTGAAAAACATGACCAAATAAACCTCGGCCGTGAAAAACAGGAATTTTCATTTTCAAGCGTTTTTACTCAGCCGTAACCTTAGCCTATACCTGCACCGCGTTTCTAAGACGATTTGAGTTTTCACATTTTTTGGAAAAAGTCAACATATTTTTCCTTCCTCCTTTGACCAAAAATCATTCCTTGATTTTTAGGGTTATGGTTTTATGTCTAAAAGACATTTAATACCAACCGACACTAGACTGAGCCCAGTCTAGACATTATAAGTCTTTTTAAATCATTTTAAGCCTATTAGAAAAGTAACATTTTACTTTTCTCAATTTCACGCAATATTCGTACGTTTTACGTATTACGCGTTTTAGACCCGTGTTTCCAGTTTTAGCAGGGTTTTACCACCCCAATGGAACCTACCACTCATTTTATATTTTATTATGGAGTATAATAACATGTTTAACCATACTTTCAAGTTCCACATTTTTACGACACCAGATTTTACGTTTTGAGGCTTAATCATTTACGGTTGGCATTTCCCGAAGTCAAAACTCATCCAATACTTAGGATATTATCAAGCAAAGCACACCTCACCCTCCCTAGCCCTTGTGAACCGCCAATAGGGGGGGGGGGGGAGTCACCCTTGGTGTGGCTTGATCCTAAGCTAAGTTATCTTGGATGAGTTACAAGTGTTTAAGCTTGTCATGTAAGCTTTGACTAGTCCATTTTGTAACCTCCTCAAGACCCTATATAAGCCCCCCTCCCCCTTGTTTTGCCGTCCACAATCACACACACAAACCACTCCACACTTAGCTAAAATACTCTTAGTTACAAGCAAGATTCAAGTACTTCATCTACATAGAAACCCTAGCTTGGTTTAGGTAATCAAAACACTTCCAAACCTCATAAACTTTGGTGATTTCTCTTGAGTTTGAATCCACTCAAGTCACCTCAACTTTCATCACCTCTCTTTCAAGAATACAAGAGTAGAAAGATTGCATGAAGTGAAGTAGGTTGAAGCTAAAGTCTATCAAAGTCCTTACCTTACATGTTAACTTCCTTTCTTAATTGAAAGCCAAAAGTTGTAAGCAAAACCCTAACATGCGTCCGCCTAGATGTGCTTTTGAAGTGGATATTCAAAAGGCGTATGATACGGTTGATTGGGCTTTTCTTAGGTCTATTCTGATTGGTTTTGGGTTCCATCCTAAAATGGTCGATTGGATTATGGTTTGTGTCTCTACTACATCGTATTCCATATGTGTTAATTGGGATCTTCATGGCTGGTTCCAAGGTAAGCGAGGTCTTCGGCAGGGTGACCCGTTATCTCCTTACTTGTTTACTTTGGTTATGGAGGTTTTAACCCTTATTCTACAGAAAAAGGTTGCTAATACGGCGGAGTTTCAGTTTCATCATTTATGTGAGCAGCAGCGTATTATTAACCTTTGTTTTGCAGATGATCTTTTCTTATTCTCTAGAGGCCACCCTGAATCGGTTAATGTTATTATGCAAGCTTTGGAGGATTTCAAGAATGTTTCGAGTCTTGTTCCGAGTATTCCCAAGAGTACTGCTTTTTTCTGTAATGTTCCTAGTGTCTTGAAAGCTATGATTCTTTAGTCTATGCCATTTGCAAAAGGTTCTCTTCCGGTTAGATATTTGGGTGTTCCTCTCATTTCGTCTCGGCTTCTTTATAGGGATTGTAAGGTTCTTGTGGAGAAATTAGAAGGGCGTGTGAATGATTGGCGTAATAAGTTTCTTTCGTTGGCAGGTAGGCTTCAATTGATCAGATCCATGTTGTCTTCGATGCATATTTATTGGGCTTCTGTTTTCATTCTTCCTGCTCGTATTATTCATGACTTGGAGCAGCTCATGAGGGGTTTCTTATGGTGTCAAGGGGAAATGAAAAAGGGTAAGGCTAAAGTGGCGTGGGATTCTGTTTGTATGGCTAAGAGTGAAGGTGGTCTTGGTATTCGTAGACTGGCTGATTTTAATATTGCTCTTATGACTACGCATATTTAGAGTATTTTAACTCATAAAGAGTCTTTATGGGTTCAATGGATTCATTCTTACAAACTTCGTGGTAGGAGTTTTTGGGATGTTCCTTGCTTGGGAGATGTTAGTTGGGGTTGGCGCAAGCTGCTTGCTATTAGACCGAAGGTACATCCGTTTATTTGGCATATGATCAACAATGGTAGGTCTACTTCTGTTTGGTTTGACATGTGGTGTGAGATTAGCCCTATTCGCAATATTCTCACTCCTAGAGACATTAGTCGGGCTGGTCTAACATTATCGGACTTTGTTTATGATGTTATTGTTAATGGTTCTTGGAGATGGCCTGCTGATTGGTATTCTAGATTTCCGGATTTAGTTAATCTCCCAGTTCCTAATCTAGTGGATGATGCTGATGATGGTTTATTATGGCGGGATTTGGATGGCAATGTTAGGCCTTTTTCGGTTGCTTTAGCTTGGGAATCCCTTCGTGCTAGAGCTGATCAAGTCGATTGGGTTCAAATTCCGTGGTTTCCTCATTGTATTCCTAGGCATGCGGTGCATTTATGGCTTGTTATTAGGCAGAAGTTGAAAACTCAAGATAGACTGCGGGAATCGGATGTTGGGCCTAATGTTGATTTAAGTCTCCTTAGGTGCCCGCTTTGTGAAACTGTTCCAGATTCTCACACTCACTTATTTTTTGAGTGTCCATTTTCTTTGCAGGTTTGGTTAAAGGTTCGGTCTTTAGCTGGCATGGATGGTATTTCGCCTTTGCTGGTTGATGTTATTGCGTTTATTATTCCTATTGCTAAAGGGCGTTCTGTTGTTAGCATTCTTTCTCGGTTATTGCTTGCGGCCTACATACTTCATTTGGATGGAACGTAATTCTAGGCTTTTTAATAATAAGAAGTCTAATGTTGATGAGGTGGTCCAACTTATTGTCTCTACCCTTCGGTTGAAGCTGGTTACCTTCAAGTTCAAGAAGTTAACCACTCGGTCTCGTCTACTGCTGGATAAATGGAAGATTCCAAGTGCTTGTTATTTTCACGAAGGGAGTGCCAGGTAAGGGTTGTACTCTTTTTCCCTACTCCAAGGTTTTTCCCTATGGGTTTTTCTTGGAAAGGGTTTTTAAGGAGGCAAACTTCCTGGGTCGCCTTGCTCCCTTCGTGCTTATGGATGGATGCGGGACGTTCGCTTGATTCAAGATTTTTCTTGTTTTTATACCTAGTTAGGTGCTTTGTAATATAGCTAGGTTTGTGATGTTTATGGCCTGTCATAAACTCTTGTTCATCAAGCTTTTGCTTGAGGTTAATGTGGTACTTCAGCCACATTCCATTTGTACTTAACGATTTTTTGGTTATATATTTACCGGGGTTAACCCCTTTACCAAAAAAAAAACCCTAACATGCTTCTTGTTAAATATCATAATCATGTTATTTACATATCATTCATGCTATATTATGTCTTGTGATCATGTCCATGATGTATAAAAATGGGTAAAACAAGTTATTACAAATGATTGTTAAGTTAAGTTATTTAAACAAGTAAACTAGTGACTTTCTTGGTATAATCTGATCAAAATGGTAAAATTATGATATTGGATCATTACATATTGTAGTAGAGGACCTAACAAGGAAACCATAGCAATTTGAACCACCTAAAACGAGTATAGGAGTCAAAAGTTGTGACCATTTGAAGTTACCAAAACTTTACGGCAAATCTGCCAATTGTTTCTGTGACAGAACATAAGACATGCAAAAGGAGGCCCTTCTGGTCAGTTTCATGAAAAAGTTAAAACACGAAAGTTGTCCGGAATCACGTTTTCTTAAAAAACACAGGGGCACGTCTCCAAAAAACCAATAACGATTGAGATTTTTCTCTGTTTATCAACAGCTATTTACATATATAAGTCACTATATAATGGTTATGTTTTAAAAAGAACAAGAGGTCTTATGACCTAGATTCACGACCACAACCATGGCTAGAGCCAAGGTTGAGTCTCAAGACCATGGAACAATGACCAAAGGTCATGGCAAGGCCATGACTAAATGACCATATAAACTTACTTAGGCGAAAACATGAGCCAAAGAGTTGGCAATAACTTGAACATACAATTTGGATCTACTTCATCTAAAGAATCATGAGATATTACAAATATTTGTCATACAAACTTACGCTAATAACAATCTTCATGTAAAGATAAACTTTCCTAAGTTTATTCAAATATTGGACATGTAACTTTTCGGATTAAAACTTTATATATATATATATATATATATATATATATATATATATATATATATATATATATATATATATATATATATATATTTTATCAACAATAGTAGGGAGCCTCATGTGAGGAGTTCATTATGTAAGCCGTTGAGATGAGTTGTGGATTTACGACTTAAAGAGTCCTGGCTCCTCGAACATTTACTAACATGACTTCTGAATTATGTCGGCCCGAACGGTAGTAAACGATATATAAACTATACATGTTTCATGAATCATTTCTTTTCAAAGACTTACAATATACATCGTACCACATCATGGACTAAATGCAAGATACATATATAGGCAATTCTTCATATTCTTTACTCCAATCCTAAGTCGCAACATTCTATTATAGGTTGCTCACAGAAACCTTCGCGATTCGACCATCACATTCACTACTTACTACATAACTTAAGGTGAGTTCGTAGCCCCACTTTCTATTGTTTAACTATTTTACAAACCCATGGGGGGGATACACGCTATTATTTTTCTACTCGAACACAATGCTTTCTACTGTATGCTACCCGACTATGTTTTATTGTCACTAAGTAACGATTGCCATGTTCGAAGTCCCTATATCATGAACCATTAGTCACTAGCTATAGTGAGCGTGAATATTGTGAATAGATCTATTGGGATTGACGAATCCCATTTGTGTTGAACAACTACGAGTTCAAACAAATGCACTATATTTGATAGTTTGAGGTATAATGACAATATTACCTTGGTAGGGCTTCTATAATGCCAATTTTTGGTTCGATGTTAATGCTTTTGTTGCATGAGCTTAGAGCAATAATAACGATTTTGTTTTCTAACTATGAGTGTGAGTCTATAGCTCACACTACGATTATTGTGTTCAACGATTTAACTACAAACTCTACGAATTCCACTCAACCTTTGTGTTGACTGTTTTAAGCATGTATTTCAGGTCCATAATGAACGAGGCTGGCACGGAGGAGCACGGATATTCAAGAGGGCTATAAATTTTATTATCATTTAAAAACTCATTTAATGTAAATTGTAAACATGGAACCATCTGGGACCTCATTTTGTAATCTCTGATATTTATATAATTTGAATGATAAATCAATCAAAAACGACTCAATTAGAGTTCGTTTTCTATTATTGTGACTATTGTGCCGTCGAGTAACACCCAGTTTGAATTCCGCTGCATCCATGAATTGGGGGTGTTATAAAGAGTATTCTCAAACCTAGTGTTCACCTCTTCAACCACTTTCATTGGGACAGAAAGATCAACATCAGCCTTCTTGTTACTACTTTCCAACCTACGAAAGTTAGACACATGTTTCTTAGGCTCGTTTGATGTAGCACCCGCATAAGAGACCGATTTAACTCCAGTACTACCTAGAGGCTGATTAGATTTAGGATTACCATTACTAGGAGGAGCATTAGCAGATGTATCAAGAGAAATCGGCTTCTCTTGAAAAGAACCCCCAACATCTACATCAGTCCCATGTGATTGTGAATTAGGGCTAGGAACCTGAGTATTAGTGTCATTCATGGGATATAAATTCATTTTTCCAGCCCTTTGAGCAACATGAACACCATCACCTTCTGGAAGATTACTACCATCATCCTCGTTAACCGTATGACCATCATATTCAGAACCATAGTTAGGGTTCCTCACACCCCTAACAGCCTTTCTTGGTACAGAATTCGAAATCCCATCAACATCTCTAGCACTAGTACTTGAAGTATGCACATCAATAATATTACCTTTCCCACTATTAGGGTTCATCGTCAATTGAGGAATTGACTTACCAAAGTTAAAAGTAGGATACGACTCCTTTGAAGGCACATGAGGCTCAAAAGAAGGATAAGTATGTGTCATTGATGAGGAACTCGTCCCAACAGATTTAAGAGCATCATCAAAGGAGGAATGTGAAACCAGCTTCACATATTCAGAATTACCACTTAAACTTGGCTCGTTAACCCTAGAAGCTTGGGGATGGTTAGTAACACCGGAGTTACCAACATCATTACCATCATCAACCACGTTGCCATCATGATACAAATCAGAATTAGGGTTATTCATAACCCTAACAGCCTTGCTTAGATGATTCCCAGCAGAAGTACCTTCATCATTACTCTTTAAACGCTTCATTCTTGCTTCCAATCTCTCAACATCAACTTGTATATTATCCAGTGAATCATGGAGCTGTGAAAGCCAAAATGAACAAGACACTTCTTCAAAAAATCCCAATTGACCGTATCATACGCCTTCTGTATGTCCACTTTGAACGAGCATTTACTAACATCACGCGTCCAGTTGTATCTTTTAACAAACTCCTGAGTAAGTAAAATGTTGTCACTAATCTGCCTACCCGGGATAAACGCACTCTGATTGCAATCGATCAGGCTACAAAGACCTCCTTTAAGCCTATTCGTGACAACTTTACTGATACACTTGTAGATAACATTTTCGCAAGCAATAGGGCAATAATCAGACACCTTCAAGGGAACTTGTAACTTAGGAATAAGCGAGATAACATTAGCATTAAACTCACCAAGAAGTTTACCCGAACTAAAAAACTCTTTAACCGCAGCACATACATCAACACTAACCACACTCCATGCTGCTTTAAAAAACTTCGAAGTAAAGCCATCCGGACCAGCAGCTTTGTCATCGTCAATACTAAACATCGCCTCTTTGATTTCAATATCAGAAACGGTCTAACCATGTTTAATGCAATAGAAGAATCATTTTTCTTAGTAAAAAGTTCCTCGCAATCATCTAACGGAATGACCTCATCTTCCACCCCCAAAAACTTTTGAAAATGGTTAACAAAACACCCCGGAACATCATCACCATAAAACTTGTTCCCCTGCTCATCACACACAACTTGAATCCTACCCTTGTTCACCCTACTCTTAAGCAAATTGTGAAAGTATGACGTATTTTGGTCCCCATCCTTCAACCATTGAATCTTGGTTTTCTGCCTAAGAAGATTTGCCTCATCCCTTACCGCTTCCTGATATTACAATAGACATACTCTTCATTTCTAAGACTGCTATTAGCGGGCTCTTTGTCTAAACATTGTTGCACTCTTTTAAGCTCAGCTCTCAACACCTTAACCTTATTAAACACATTCCCATTGACCCTGTTCATGTTTCTCAAATGTCTTTTCATGTTTTTCAGACGCTTAGCCAATACAAACATACAGAAACCAAAAACCTCAATACCCCAATTATCTCTAACCGTACGAATAAAAGAATCCTTATCAGCCAAAAAATTAGCAAACCGGAATGATCTAGGCTTAACAGATTTGGCGAAAAGATAGTTCAAAACAACAGGGCAATGGTCCGATGAAAGATATGGCAAAAATTCAGCAAAGCAGCTATTATAATAGGAAATAAAGCTACTATTACCCAACGCTCTATCTAACTTCTTAAGAATACCAGATTGGTCAATACGTTTTTGAATCCAAGTATAGAACATACCTTTTGAAGCAATATCCTCAAGCTCCAATGACTCAACATAATTCCGAAAATCTTCCATATCAAGATCTTTAGCTGCAGTGACATCAGAACAGTCACTAATATTCAAGGCGACGTTGAAAACACCCAACAACGCCCACGGTTTATCCTTGACAAGTACACTGTGATGAGCTAAGTTCTTCCATAACACACGTCTTTCAACACCTTTATTTTTAGCATAAATGAAGGAGACAAATTGCTTCCTGTGATCATGAATATAATTGATTTCAAAATGAATAGCTTGGTCGGAATGAGAAATAAGGTTGGCACCAACAACATTGTTATCCCACCCAACCATCATTCGACATACACTTCTGCAATCGTCCATATTAGAAACCCAAGACCAATTTCGAAATAAACTGTCACCCACACCCTTGACCGACTTCTTCCTAAGATGAGTCTCAACCACAGCACACATACACAGACCTTCTTCTCTAATAAAGTGACATTACTTCATCTTGTCTAGAAGTCTGAGACAGACCCCGGACATTCCATGCACCAATTTTACAATTCATTAAAGATTGGAATCAAATGGTGCAGGCGCACCACACTCTTGAACCATAGACGTATCCACATCATTAATGACTTCATTCTGTGTCATAAAGGAAGCCGAACCAGACATAACCTCCTCCACTTCATCCAGAGAATGAGTGCCATCCATATCAGATAAATGCCCATTAATCCTATCACTTCTTATATCCTCACATCTACTCGAGTAGTATTCCAACATCTCATCAGTCCAAGCATCTTTACATTCCTTATCAAACGGCTTTTTAGATAAAATGAACAGGTCAACCTTCAAAAAGTTACGCTCCTTTTGCAAACTTCCTACTTTGGCTAACTCCGCTCGATAAGCTTCATCATAACATTTACTAAGCGAAACATCGCTGCTATCAGGAGTAGTCAAGACAGCCTTCTGCATCATCATATCAGCATTACGTTTAGCATTGGAATTGAGATTCTAGTTAAGCAAAACGATACGGTCAGACAGATTTTTGATTTTTGATTCTAATTGCTGTTCAGGAGACCTATTCATCATGATTCTACTATTCCACTTTTCCGTATAGTATTTAACCATATCTTCATTCCAACTCTTAACCACACTTTCCAAAATGGGAATACCAGAACCACACGCCTTTTCCACTATAGCCTTCACTTCATTCCAAATCACTGAATTACAACTAACCTGATCACTACCCAAAACATCAAACCGATTAGTATTATTCCGAATGTAGCCTTTAGGGACAACGGATCTCATCATGTAAGTGACAATTGCTCTAATCAAATGTGCAAGCAATAGGGACAACGACTATCATCATGTAAAGGGAAATTACACTCGTCAATGAGCAAGCGTTTAGGGACATTGGCTCCCATAAAGTAAGGTACAATGCTCTCAACAAGTGAGCCTTTAGGGACTACGACTCTTATGATGGAAGGGACAAATTGCCCTTATAAAGTTAGCCTTTAGGAACAACGGAACTCATCATGCAAGTGACTGTTGCTCTTATCATGTGTGCAAGCATTAGGGACAACGGCTATCATCATGTAAAGGGCAATTTCTCTTATCAAGTAAGCAAGGGTTCAGGGACAACGGCTCCCATAAAGTAAGGTACAATTGCTCTCAACAAGTGAGCCTTTTGGGACAACGGCTCTTATCATGTAAGGGACAAATTGCCCTCATAAAGTTAGCGTTTAGGGACAACGGATCTCATCATGGACAATTGCTCTTATCAAGTGTGCAAGCATTAGGGACAACAACTATCATCTTGTAAAGGGCAATTGCACTCATCAAGTGAGCAAGCATTTAGGGACAACTCAGAAATTAGCCTGAATAAAAAAAACCCTAGTTCTCTCTCCTTGTATGGGCGATTTCCTGCCGCCACCATCAAAGCTTTTTCCGATCAAAATCATAGCCTAACGCGCCTCTCTACCTCTTAATGAGTGATTTAATCCTTGTTGTTTGGTATGCAGTCGATTTAGGCTGTGTATTTTTTCTCTAGTGGTGGCGGCTGGGTGTTTTATTTGTTCCTTCTTTATAAATCGATCCACTTTGTTTTCATCCAGAAAACCCTAACATCGAAGATTTTGATCTTAGGTGTTGCTTTATATATCCAGATCGATTACTATACTTTTATTGGGAGATCGATTGAGGGTTTTAACCCTAAACGATTTCTTTTATTTTTGTAGTCAGTTAGGGTTTTCTTGCTACGATCTGATTGCTAGTTTTGTTGGTTGGATTTGTTCTTAACGATTATGAAACCTATTGGTTTCTACATTCGATGGGATGGCTTAATGGAACCCTAATTTTTAGGGTTTTGTTCAAATTCTGTTTGAAGTATACCTCTTTAGGGTATTGATTTGATGCTGGTATTCTTCTTGTTTGTTCGTACGTTTTTCGTATGATGGCCAATATTGATTAGTGGGTTTAGGAGAGATGTTATGGCATGGTGTTTCTGAATTGATCGGTTTATCTAGCATGTTCATTCGATTATCTACTAGATGCTTTTTTACTGATCATCAGTGGGTATTAAGGTTTTCTTGAACCTTATTTGGTTGATACGGTATTTCCTGCTGCTATCAAGGGTGACTCTTTCAAGTTCAATTATATTCACTTTGTTGGTAGTAGCTATTGGATATTGTTGGTTTCGATGGTGAGCTTGTGACCTGGTTATTTTGCTGCTGGTTGTCAAGCTTTGGGTTCCATGTTCATCGTTCTAAGTCATGTTGCCACTCTTAGGTTACATTGCCTTTGATTGATGCAACTGGTTTCTATGGAAGTAGGGGGTTGCTACGTATGCAATTCACCCCTTGTGTTTGAATATGGCTGATTATGATACCATTGATTTGCACTCTTATCTTGGTTGCATTTAGCAGCTTGTTGGTACTCTAAACATGTCATTGTGGATAATGTGGTCACCTTTATACGAAGGACTGATTGGTGATTCATGTTATTTAGTTCAGTCTTTGTGTGATCATGGGAGGTGTGGTAGCATTGTGACTGGATCATTGTTTGTCTTCATATGGTTCACACGTATTCATTGGAAGATTGGTTCAAGTTATTAGATGCTGGAAGTTATGGCAATGGTGGAGGTTTTGTTTGTGGTGTTTGCTACTACAAACAGATTTTAAGTTGAAGATCGCTTGGATTTTGCTACGAGGATTCTTCATGGAAGTTAAGATGGACTGCCATAGTGATTTATAAGGCTCAAGTGGATTACTTGAGTAGTATTGTCATGTATTATGTACTTGTGTCATTATTGGTAGGTTCATTTTATTGTAAGTTATAGGAATGGTGTGTCATTCTTATATTCGAGTCTGTAAGTGTCCTAAGGGACTGAGGTGAGGGATATCACCTTCATCCTATGTACTTCAACGTTTTTTGGTGTAATGAATTTTACCGGGGTGAATTAACCCTTTTACCCAAAAAAAAAAGCGGTTAGGGACAACGGCTCCCATAAAGAAAGGTACAATTGCTCTCAACAAAGTGAGCCTTAAGGGTCAACGGCTCTTATCATTTAAGGGACAAATTGCCCTCATAAAGTTAGGCTTTAGGGGCAACGGATCTCATCATGTAAGTGACAATTGCTCTAATCAAGTGTGCAAGCAATAGGGACAACGGCTATCATCATGTAAAGGGAAATTGCACTCATCAAGTGAGCAAGCGTTTAGGGACAACGACTCCTATAAAGTAAGGTTCAATTGCTTTCAACAAGTGAGCCTTTAGGGAGAACGGCTCTTATCATGTAAGGGACAAATTTCCCTCATAAAGTTAGTCTTTAGGGACTACGGATCTCATCATGCAATTGAGTATTGCTCTTATCAAGTGTACAAGCATTAGGCACAACGGCTATCATCATGTAATGGCAAATTGCACTCATCAACTGAGCAAGCGTTTGGGGACAACGGCTCCCATAAAGTAAGGTATAATTGCTCTCAACAAGTGAGCCTTTAAAAAACCCTAAGCGTTCTCTCTCTCCAATGGAGATTTCCGGCCGCCATCTCCTATTACTTGTCCAGCCATAAATCATAACATATCCGTCCTTTCTACCTTTAACGATTCTTATTCGTTTAAGGGTATGCAATACATGTATATGGGTTGGTTTTTATCAATGAGATGGCGGCCGATGATGCTGTTTATTAGATTTATTCTTTTGATATCTCCAGGTCTCGAAACCCTTACTATCCATTCCATTCAATCGATCTCTTATTAAGGGAAATCGTTATTTTTTAGGGTTATACCGCTGTTGGGTTTTATAATCGATCTCCTTAATTTTTAAGGATCGATTTATTCTCTTGTTACGCATTACTTAATCATGTTTCGGTTAAAGTGATCCATGCCATACGGAGTTTTGGGTTTCGTTACTTATGCGTTCAAGATGTCTGGTTTGTTTACGGGGCTGCTGTGCTTAATATTTTATGAAACCCTAATTATTAGGGTTTCATATCTTTTTTTATTGGTCGTGATCTTTTCTAATCATGATGATAGTATGATGTACATGGGTTTTGAGAGAGATGAAAGATGTTTGTATTTGAGTTGATCCTCTATGCTTTGCTAGAAATCATATGATTTTGGTTCAGGTCTGATTTGAGTTTCGGTTTGGTAGTGTTTCTATGTACCCTAGGTTATTGCTGCTACTCATCTGTGTTATGAGGCAGATCCGTTGTTGCTGTATGATCGGTGTTAGCATGCTACGTCTTACCTTGATTGGTTCTTTTGCTGGTCTATGATAATTTTCTAAGTCAAGGCTGAGATTGTACGTTTGCATGTTCTGGTATTGATTGGTTAATGTGTACGTGCATGGTTTCTTCCTACTCTTTGTGAACTGAAAGCAAATTTGATGATCCATGAGCAAGGAAGGTACTATGTTTATGAAGTTATAAGTTAGGGTTTGCAAAACCCTACTATGTTTATGAGTTGGAAGTTGGCATTGTGACTTGATCATTGGTTGTCTTCATGTGTTTCACTCGGATTGGTTGGAAGATTGGTTCAAGTTTGGATATGCTGGAAGGTAGGGTCGAACATGCCATACACGGGCAAACCTGACCCTAATTCCTCTCTGGAGAAAAAAGCGACCGAACCCTAACATCCCTAAATCTGATCGCATCATCAATTCCTCCATCAAATCGACTCTAAATCTTCGTTCTTCTTGCTCTAATCTGTTCTTGGGATTGATTTACATTCGTGTCTATTGATTCCAGTCCAGTTCGGGAGTGATTTGAACTAGTTTATTGTCGGTTCTATTGGATCGATTTATTAGGGTTTCTTGTAATCGCTTGGATTTATTAGCCGACTTTGATCTAGTCGGTTTTGTTTCTTTATTTATAGTCGATTGTTCTCAATTTATATCATTACTGTTCGACGATTATCATGGTGGGAGGCTAGTTTTTTGGTTATTATCGCTATAAACCCTAATCGGTATCGATTAGGGTTTTATCTTCTTTATTCGGGTCGCATGCTTGCTGCTTGTTTGATTATTGTTTGTTGGTTGTTTTGCTGCTGGATTTGAGAGATGAATAGGGGTTTTTTGAGTCCTAAGATTGCTAAGAAGGTTGCTAACGTTCCTAGTGTTGATGTAGGAGTGTTAGCTGCTCGTATGAAACGCTTGAAAGGAGATGAGGTTGAGGACGCCGGTGTTACTCAGCCTAGGCAAGCTATGAGGGTCGTTAATCCTCAAAGCACATCAAGACCAGAGGGTATTAATGATCACGTGAGTACTTCGGGTGCTACAACACAACCTAGCATGATTGATAAACAAGTGAAGCCGGTTTCACTTGGTGATTCTTCTACTGATTCGGTTGGGATTAGTGAGGTTACGGATGACACTAGTGTTGGAGATGTGGCACAAGGGGCTGATGTGGGGATTAAGGTTAATGATAAGGTTGATTTGGATGATACGGTACAGCCTAGTGTGGTTGAAACGCAGCCTGACGTGGAGCAATTAATTGCTAACGCGCACAAGCATTTTGATGATGCCATGAAGAAACTTGATAGTGATATTGCTAACATGGCGTCTTCCTCTTTGAATACTTCGGGTGGTTCGAATGCCAATAATGTTACTAGTCCTAATACGTCATTTAGTGAGGCTATGAAAACCCAGAAGTATACTAGTGTGGAGGAGGTTTTCAAGGCTAGTTCTGATAAAGTGCCCAATACTTATAACGTGGGTGACAGTTCTAATGGGGGCGGATCAAACACAAGTGCTAATATGAGTGGTCCTACTTCGTTTGCTAATGTGGTGAATCCGGAAAGGGTAACTAGGAAGGTTAATTTTCGGTCTTTGGTTAATGAGGTGCGTATTGAGAACCATGATACTTTACTTCCAAAGGCTGCTATGGAGGGTGTTTTGAACCGTTATGATAATACTCTTGTTGGTTTCTTTGTTGGCAAGAATATTGCATTCCCGTTGGTTCAAAACTATGTCACTAATACGTGGGGTAAGTTTGGTTTAAAGAAAGTGATGAAGAATGATGATGGGGTTTTCCTCTTTAAATTTGATTCAAAAGAGGGTGTTGATAATGTGATGCAACGGGGTCCTTGGATAATTCGTAGTTCTCCTTTGATTCTTACTAAATGGACTCCTGATGTGTCGCTGACTAAGAGTGAGGTTACTAAACTGCCCGTGTGGATTAAATTGCACAATGTGCCATTGCTTGCTTATTCGGAAGACGGCTTGAGCTTGATTGCTACTCAGGTTGGTAAACCTATTATGTTGGATGCGTTTACAAGCTCAATGTGTTTTGATTCATGGGGCCGTATTAGCTATGCTCGTGCGTTAGTGGAAATATCTTCCGATTCTGAATTAAAGCATGAGGTTACTATGGCTATACCAAAGAAGGATGATAGTGGTATTATTTCTGCATGCATCAAGGTTGAGTATGAATGGAAGCCTCCTCACTGTTCATTGTGTAAAGTTTTTGGGCATGATCGTAATGGTTGTCCAAAATGTGTCAAGGAGCCGGTCTGTTCTACTAATGTTGCTGGTCCCAATACTTCGTTCGAAGAGACCGATGATGGTTTTAAGGAAGTTCAGAATCGGAAGGTTAAAGGTAAAGGTAAGAAGTTGTCAAGTGGTATTAATTTGAGCAAGGGGCCTACACTAGCTCCTAAAAAGAAAGTATATGTTGTTAAGAATAAAACTCAAGATGCCACTTCTTCTAAAGTAGCTAATGCAAGTGGTTCGTCTGTGCCTACGTCTAATCAGTTTGGGGTTCTTGATGTGCATGATTCTGATGTTAATGATGTTCCTAGTGCATCAAATGGTATCCCTAGTGGTGAGGCTGATTTGGAACGTCCTTGTGTTAGTAATACGGTTGCGGAAAAGGTAGGACCTCAAGTGAGTGGTGCATCAAGTGGTATTTCTAGTGGTGAGGCTGATTTGGAACGTTCAAGTGGTAGTAATAAGGTAGCGGACAAGGTAGGATATGATTCAATTGGTAGTAATAAGCCTAGTTCTTCTTCTACTCCTTCGGTTGCTGCAACTAAGTTAAATAACCCATTTACTAAGGTAGGGGCTGTGCTTTGTTCGGATAGTGATGATGATGAGGTTTTGGAGCCGGTGACTTCTAGTTATCATGCTTCAGGAGGTGGCGGCTTTGATTTTGAAGATTTCATGGATGATGATTATGCTGCTCAAGTTTATGATCTTCCGGGACACTTGGCTGAATTTTGTGACATGTATGATATTAATCTCCAAGGTCGTGGTAGAAAGTAATGTTTTTTTAGTTTGGTAGGTCATAAGATTGGTTTGTCTTTCTTATGATTAGTTGTTTGGTTTTTGCTGTTTGTAGCATGTTTGTTGCCCATGTAACGGACCGAGATGAGAGATTCACTCTCATCCGTTGTACTTAAACGTTTGTTGGTTAATGCATTTTACCAGGGTAAAGCCCTTTTACCCAAAAAAAAAAAAAAAAAAACATGCCATGTTTATGTTTCAAATTCGATTTTCTACGGAAGTCACTCTTATTATGTTATTAGATTATGCATTTTCCATAATACTCATAGATGACGCAATTGGATTTGTTTTGATAACAACACTTGGAAGGCGGGGAAACTTGGTTATAGGTTTCTTCATGTTAAAGATCCGGATCGCTATGATGACTTTGAAGACTTAAATGTTTATATTGTATTTTTATCTTTAGTCATTGTTAGTTGTATTTGCATTTGGTAGTTATAAGAATGGTTTGTCATTCTTATATAGTGGGTAGGTTAATGTCCTTGGGGACTAAGATGAGGGACCCACTCTCATCCATTGTACTTCAATGTTTTTTGGTTTATATATTTACCAGGGTGCAGGATTACTCCCCTTTACCCAAAAAAAACAGGTGAGCTTTTAGGGATAACGACTCTTATGACGTAAGAGACAAATTGCCCTCATAAAGTTAGCCTTTAGGAACAACGGATCCAATCATGTAAGTGACAATTGCTCTTATCAAGTATGCAAGCATTAGGGACGACGACTATCATCATGTAAAGGGCAGTTGCTCTTATCAAGTGGGGAAGCGTTTAGGGACAACGGCTCCCATAATGTAAGGTACAATTGCTCTCAACAAGTGAGCCTTTAGGGACAACGGCTCTTATCAATTAAGGGACAAATTGATCTCCTAAAGTTAGTCTTTAGGGACAACGGATCTCATTATGCAAGTGACTATTGCTCTTATCAAGTGTGCAAGCATTAGGGACAACGACTATCATCATTTAAAGGGAAATTTCACTCATCAAGTGAGCAAGCGTTTAGGGACAACAGCTCCCATAAAGAAAGGTACAGTTGCTCTCAACAAGTGAGCCTTTAGGGACAACGGCTCTTATCATTTAAGGGTCAAATTGCCCTCATAAAGTTAGCCTTTAGGGACAACGGATCTCATCATATAAGTAACATTCTCCTAGGTGCAGATCATGTAAGATTTTTGGGCACATATATGAGCATTGTACTAAAAAAGAGATTACTCCTCCTGTGGTTACTACTGCAAATGTGGTTACTCCTGCTACTATGCATGCTAATGATGGTTTCCAAAAGGTGAGTCGTAAGAAGAAAAAAGGTAAAGCCCAGTCTGGTATAGGGAGTCAGGTTGGTACTTCTGTCAAACAGTCTATCAGGTATGTGCCAAAGAAGACTACTAGTGAACCCAATAAGGGAGCTACTAGTAATGTGCCCACGTTGTCATCTATGTTGAAGTCTAAAGGTCCCCAAGTATCTACATCTAATCCTTATGGTGTTTTAGCAACTGAAGAAAATGGTGATGATGATGTGTGTGTTGATAATAGGTTTTATGAATCGGCCAATTTATTTCCTAACGTTGATAAAGGTGGAAGTTCTTCTTTCACGGATGCTGCTGGTTAGCTTATTTTGGTTTGTTTCTTGTTCTAGGTTCATTTTGATTCTAGATATGTTAAGAGATTTTGGCATGTCATAAGCTCTAGGTTAGTTGTCTATCAAGTTGTGTTAGCTTGAGGTTAATGTGGTATTTCAGCCACATTCCATTTGTACTCAAACGTTTTGGTTTTAATTTATTTACCAGGGTGCAGGATTACTCCCCTTTACCCAAAAAAAAAAGCAATAGGGACAACGACTATCATCATGTAAAGGGAAATTGCACTCATCAAGTGAGCAAGCGTTTAGGGACAACGGCTCCCATAAAGTAAGGTACAATTGATCTTAACAAGTGAGCCTTTAGGGACTACGACTCTTATGATGTAAGGGACAAATTGCCCTCATAAAGTTAGCCTTTAGGAACAACGGATCTCATCATGCGAGTGACTATTGCTCTTAAAAAGTGAGCAAGAGTTTAGGGACAACGGCTATCATCATGTAAAGGGCAATTGCTCTCATCAAGTGAGCAAGCGTTCAGGGATAACGGCTCCCATAAAGTAAGGTACAATTGCTCTCAACAAGTGAGCCTTTTGGGACAACGGCTCTTATCATGTAAGGGACAAATTGCCCTTATAAAGTTAGCCTTTAGGGACAACGGATCTCATCATGCAAGTGACAATCGCTCTTATCAAGTGTGCAAGCATTAGGGACAACAACTATCATCATGTAAAGGGCAATTGCACTCATCAAGTGAGCAAGCGTTTTGGGACAACGGCTCCCATAAAGCAAGGTACAATTGCTCTCAACAAGTGAGCCTTAAGGGACAACAGCTCTTATCATTTAAGGAACAAATTGCCCTCATAAAGTTAGCCTTTAGGGACAATGGATCTCATCAAGTGACAATTGCTCTAATCAAGTGTGCAAGCAATAGGGATAACGGCTATCATCATGTAAAAGGAAATTGCACTCATCAAGTGAGCATGCATTTAGGGACAACGGCTCCTATAAAGCAAGGTACAATTGCTCTCAAGAAGTGAGCCTTTAGGGAAAAAGACTCTTATCATGTAAGGGACAAATTGCCCTCATAAAGTTAGCCTTTATGGACAACGGATCTCATCATGCAAGTGACAATTGCTCTTATCAAGTGTGCAAGCATTAGGGACAACAACTATCATCATGTGAAGGGCAATTGAACTCATCAAGTGAGCAAGCGTTTAGGTACAACGGCTCCCATAAAGCAAGGTACAATTGCTCTCAACAAGTGAGCCTTTAGGGACAACGGCTCTTATTATTTAAGGGACAAATTGCCCTCATAAAGTTAGCCTTTATAGGCAACGAATCTCATCATGTAAGTGACAATTGCTCTTATCAAGTGTGCAAGCATTAGGTACTGCATCTATCATCATGTAAAGGGCAATTGTGCTCATCAAATGAGCAAGCGTTTAGGTACAACGGCTCCCACAAAGCAAGGTACAATTGCTCTCAACAAGTGAGCCTTTGGGGACAATAGCTCTTATCATTTAAGGGACAAATTGCCCTCATAAAGTTAGCCTTCAGGGACAACGGATCTAATCATGTAAGTGACAATTGCTCTAATCAAGTGTGCAAGCAATAGGGACAACGACTATCATCATATAAAGGGAAATTGCACTCATCAATGAGCAAGCGTTTAGGGACAACGGCTCCCATAAAATAAGGTACAATTGCTCTCAACAAGTGAGCCTATAAGGACTATGACTCTTATGATGTAAGGGACAAATTGCCCTCATAAAGTTAGCCTTTAGGAACAACGGATCTCATCATGCAAGTGACTATTGCTCTTATCATGTGTGCAGGCATTAGGGACAACGGCTATCATCATGTAAAGGGAAATTTCTCTTATCAAGTGAGCAAGGGTTCAGGGACGACGGCTCCCATAAAGTAAGGTACAATTGCTCTCAGCAGGTGAGCCTTTTGGGACAACGGCTCTAATCATGTAAGTGACAAATTGCCCTCATAAAGTTAGCCTTTAGGGACAACGGATCTCATCTTGCAAGTGACAATTGCTCTTATCAAGTGTGCAAGCATTTGGGACAACAACTATCATCATGTAAAGGGCAATTGCACTCATCAAGTGAGCAAGACTTTAGGGACAACGGCTCCCATAAAGCAAGGTACAATTACTCTCAACAAGTGAGCCTTTTGGGACAACGGCTCTTATCATGTAAGTGACAAATTTCCCTCATAAAGTTAGCCTTTAGGGACAACGGATCTCATCAAGTGACAATTGCTCTAATCAAGTGTGCAAGCAATAGGGACAACGGCTATCACCATGTAAAAGGAAATTGCACTCATCAAGTGAGCATGCGTTCAGGGACAACGACTCCTATAAAGCAAGGTACAATTGCTCTCAACAAGTGAGCCTTTAATGACAACAACTCTTATCATGTAAGGGACAAATTGCCCTCATAAAGTTAGCCTTTATGGACAACGGATCTCATCATGCAAGTGACAATTGCTCTTATCAAGTGTGCAAGCATTAGGGACAACAACTATCATCATGTGAAGGGCAATTGAACTCATCAAGTGAGCAAGCGTTTAGGTACAACGGCTCCCATAAAGCAAGGTACAATTGCTCTCAACAAGTTAGCCTTTAGGGACAATAGCTCTTATCATTTAAGGGACAAATTGCCCTCATAAAGTTAGCCTTTAGGGACAACGGATCTAATCATGTAAGTGACAATTGCTCTAATCAAGTGTGGAAGCAATAGGGACAACGACTATCATCATATAAAGGGAAATTACACTCATCAATGAGCAAGCGTTTAGGGACAACGGCTCCCATAAAGTAAGGTACAATTGCTCTCAACAAGTGAGCCTATAAGGACTATGACTCTTATGATGTAAGGGAGAAATTGCCCTCATAAAGTTAGCCTTTAGGAACAACGGATCTCATCATGCAAGTGACTATTGCTCTTATCATGTGTGCAGGCATTAGGGACAATGGCTTTCATCATGTAAAGGGAAATTTCTCTTATCAAGTGAGCATGGGTTCAGGGACAACGGCTCCCATAAAGTAAGGTATAATTGCTCTCAGCAGGTGAGCCTTTTGGGACAACGGCTCTTATCATGTAAGTGATAAATTGCCCTCATAAAGTTAGTCTTTAGGGACAACGGATCTCATCATGCAAGTGACAATTGCTCTTATCAAGTGCACAAGCATTTGGGACAACAACTATCATCATGTAAAGGGCAATTGCACTCATCAAGTGAGCAAGACTTTAGGGACAACGGCTCACATAAAGCAAGGTACAATTGCTCTCAACAAGTGAGCCTTTTGGGACAACGGCTCTTATCATGTAAGTGACAAATAAAGTTAGCCTTTAGGGACAACGGATCTCATCAAGTGACAATTGCTCTAATCAAGTGTGCAAGCAATAGGGACAACGGCTATCATGATGTAAAAGGAAATTGCATTCATCAAGTGAGCATGCGTTCAAGGACAACGGCTCCTATAAAGCAAGGTACAATTGCTCTCAACAAGTGAGCCTTTAGGGACAATGACTCTTATCATGTAAGGGACAAATTGCCCTCATAAAGTTAGCCTTTATGGACAACGGATCTCATCATGCAAGTGACAATTGCTCTTATCAAGTGTGCAAGCATTAGGGACAACAACTATCATCATGTGAAGTGCAATTGAACTCATCAAGTGAGCAAGCGTTTAGGGTCAACGGCTCCCGTAAAGCAAGGTACAATTGCTCTCAACAAGTGAGCCTTTAGGGCCAACGGCTCTTATTATTTAAGGGACAAATTGCCCTCATAAAGTTAGCCTTTATAGGCAACGAATCTCATCATGTAAGTGACAATTGCTCTTATCAAGTGTGCAAGCATTAGGGACTGCATCTATCATCATGTAAAGGGCAATTGCACTCATCAAATGAGCAAGCATTTAGGTACAATGGCTCCCATAAAGCAAGGTACAATTGCTCTCAACAAGTGAGCCTTTAGGGACAACGACTCTTATCGTGTAAGGGACAAATTGCCCTCATAAAGTTAGCCTTTAGGAACAACGGATCTCATCATGCAAGTGACTATTGCTCTTATCATGTGTGCAAGCATTAGGGACAACGGCTATCATCATGTAAAGGGAAATTTGTCTTATCAAGTGAGCAAGGGTTCAGGGACAACGGCTCCCATAAAGTAAGGTACAATTGCTCTCAACAAGTGAGCCTTTTGGGACAACGGCTCTTATCATGTAAGTGACAAATTGCCCTCATAAAGTTAGCCTTTAGGGACAACGGATCTCATCATGCAAGTGACAATTGCTCTTATCAAGTGTGCAAGCATTTGGGACAACAACTATCATCATGTAAAGGGCAATTGCACTCATCAAGTGAGCAAGACTTTAGGGACAACGGCTCCCATAAAGCAAGGTACAATTGCTCTCAACAAGTGAGCCTTTTGGGACAACGGCTCTTATCATGTAAGTGACAAATTGCCCTCATAAAGTTAGCCTTTAGGGACAACGGATCTCGTCATGCAAGTGACAATTGCTCTTATCAAGTGTGCAATCATTAGGGACAACAACTATCATCAAGTAAAGGGCAATTGCACTCATCGAGTGAGCAAGAGTTTAGGGACAACGGCTCCTATTAGGTAAGGTACAATTGCTCTCAACAAGTGAGCCTTTAGGGACAACGGCTCTTATTATTTAAGGGACAAATTGCCCTCATAAAGTTAGCCTTTATAGGCAACGAATCTCATCATGTAAGTGACAATTGCTCTTATCAAGTGTGCAAGCATTAGGTACTGCATCTATCATCATGTAAAGGGCAATTGTGCTCATCAAATGAGCAAGCGTTTAGGTACAACGGCTCCCACAAAGCAAGGTACAATTGCTCTCAACAAGTGAGCCTTTGGGGACAATAGCTCTTATCATTTAAGGGACAAATTGCCCTCATAAAGTTAGCCTTCAGGGACAACGGATCTAATCATGTAAGTGACAATTGCTCTAATCAAGTGTGCAAGCAATAGGGACAACGACTATCATCATATAAAGGGAAATTGCACTCATCAATGAGCAAGCGTTTAGGGACAACGGCTCCCATAAAATAAGGTACAATTGCTCTCAACAAGTGAGCCTATAAGGACTATGACTCTTATGATGTAAGGGACAAATTGCCCTCATAAAGTTAGCCTTTAGGAACAACGGATCTCATCATGCAAGTGACTATTGCTCTTATCATGTGTGCAGGCATTAGGGACAACGGCTATCATCATGTAAAGGGAAATTTCTCTTATCAAGTGAGCAAGGGTTCAGGGACGACGGCTCCCATAAAGTAAGGTACAATTGCTCTCAGCAGGTGAGCCTTTTGGGACAACGGCTCTAATCATGTAAGTGACAAATTGCCCTCATAAAGTTAGCCTTTAGGGACAACGGATCTCATCTTGCAAGTGACAATTGCTCTTATCAAGTGTGCAAGCATTTGGGACAACAACTATCATCATGTAAAGGGCAATTGCACTCATCAAGTGAGCAAGACTTTAGGGACAACGGCTCCCATAAAGCAAGGTACAATTACTCTCAACAAGTGAGCCTTTTGGGACAACGGCTCTTATCATGTAAGTGACAAATTTCCCTCATAAAGTTAGCCTTTAGGGACAACGGATCTCATCAAGTGACAATTGCTCTAATCAAGTGTGCAAGCAATAGGGACAACGGCTATCACCATGTAAAAGGAAATTGCACTCATCAAGTGAGCATGCGTTCAGGGACAACGACTCCTATAAAGCAAGGTACAATTGCTCTCAACAAGTGAGCCTTTAATGACAACAACTCTTATCATGTAAGGGACAAATTGCCCTCATAAAGTTAGCCTTTATGGACAACGGATCTCATCATGCAAGTGACAATTGCTCTTATCAAGTGTGCAAGCATTAGGGACAACAACTATCATCATGTGAAGGGCAATTGAACTCATCAAGTGAGCAAGCGTTTAGGTACAACGGCTCCCATAAAGCAAGTTACAATTGCTCTCAACAAGTGAGCCTTTAGGGACAATAGCTCTTATCATTTAAGGGACAAATTGCCCTCATAAAGTTAGCCTTTAGGGACAACGGATCTAATCATGTAAGTGACAATTGCTCTAATCAAGTGTGGAAGCAATAGGGACAACGACTATCATCATATAAAGGGAAATTACACTCATCAATGAGCAAGCGTTTAGGGACAACGGCTCCCATAAAGTAAGGTACAATTGCTCTCAACAAGTGAGCCTATAAGGACTATGACTCTTATGATGTAAGGGAGAAATTGCCCTCATAAAGTTAGCCTTTAGGAACAACGGATCTCATCATGCAAGTGACTATTGCTCTTATCATGTGTGCAGGCATTAGGGACAATGGCTTTCATCATGTAAAGGGAAATTTCTCTTATCAAGTGAGCATGGGTTCAGGGACAACGGCTCCCATAAAGTAAGGTATAATTGCTCTCAGCAGGTGAGCCTTTTGGGACAACGGCTCTTATCATGTAAGTGATAAATTGCCCTCATAAAGTTAGTCTTTAGGGACAACGGATCTCATCATGCAAGTGACAATTGCTCTTATCAAGTGCACAAGCATTTGGGACAACAACTATCATCATGTAAAGGGCAATTGCACTCATCAAGTGAGCAAGACTTTAGGGACAACGGCTCACATAAAGCAAGGTACAATTGCTCTCAACAAGTGAGCCTTTTGGGACAACGGCTCTTATCATGTAAGTGACAAATAAAGTTAGCCTTTAGGGACAACGGATCTCATCAAGTGACAATTGCTCTAATCAAGTGTGCAAGCAATAGGGACAACGGCTATCATGATGTAAAAGGAAATTGCATTCATCAAGTGAGCATGCGTTCAAGGACAACGGCTCCTATAAAGCAAGGTACAATTGCTCTCAACAAGTGAGCCTTTAGGGACAATGACTCTTATCATGTAAGGGACAAATTGCCCTCATAAAGTTAGCCTTTATGGACAACGGATCTCATCATGCAAGTGACAATTGCTCTTATCAAGTGTGCAAGCATTAGGGACAACAACTATCATCATGTGAAGTGCAATTGAACTCATCAAGTGAGCAAGCGTTTAGGGTCAACGGCTCCCGTAAAGCAAGGTACAATTGCTCTCAACAAGTGAGCCTTTAGGGCCAACGGCTCTTATTATTTAAGGGACAAATTGCCCTCATAAAGTTAGCCTTTATAGGCAACGAATCTCATCATGTAAGTGACAATTGCTCTTATCAAGTGTGCAAGCATTAGGGACTGCATCTATCATCATGTAAAGGGCAATTGCACTCATCAAATGAGCAAGCATTTAGGTACAATGGCTCCCATAAAGCAAGGTACAATTGCTCTCAACAAGTGAGCCTTTAGGGACAACGACTCTTATCGTGTAAGGGACAAATTGCCCTCATAAAGTTAGCCTTTAGGAACAACGGATCTCATCATGCAAGTGACTATTGCTCTTATCATGTGTGCAAGCATTAGGGACAACGGCTATCATCATGTAAAGGGAAATTTGTCTTATCAAGTGAGCAAGGGTTCAGGGACAACGGCTCCCATAAAGTAAGGTACAATTGCTCTCAACAAGTGAGCCTTTTGGGACAACGGCTCTTATCATGTAAGTGACAAATTGCCCTCATAAAGTTAGCCTTTAGGGACAACGGATCTCATCATGCAAGTGACAATTGCTCTTATCAAGTGTGCAAGCATTTGGGACAACAACTATCATCATGTAAAGGGCAATTGCACTCATCAAGTGAGCAAGACTTTAGGGACAACGGCTCCCATAAAGCAAGGTACAATTGCTCTCAACAAGTGAGCCTTTTGGGACAACGGCTCTTATCATGTAAGTGACAAATTGCCCTCATAAAGTTAGCCTTTAGGGACAACGGATCTCGTCATGCAAGTGACAATTGCTCTTATCAAGTGTGCAATCATTAGGGACAACAACTATCATCAAGTAAAGGGCAATTGCACTCATCGAGTGAGCAAGAGTTTAGAGACAACGGCTCCTATTAGGTAAGGTACAATTGCTCTCAACAAGTGAGCCTTTAGGGACAACGGCTCTTATCTTGTAAAGGACAAATTGCCCTCATAAAGTTAGTCTTTAGGGACTACGGATCTCATCATGCAATTGAGTATTGCTCTTATCAAGTGTACAAGCATTAGGCACAACGGCTATCAACATGTAAAGGCAAATTGCACTCATCAACTGAGCAAGCGTTTAGGGACAACGGCTCCAATAAAGTAAGGTACAATTGCTCTCAACAAGTTAGCCTTTAGGGACAACGACTCTTATGATGTAAGGGACAAATTGCCCTCATAAATTTAGCCTTTAGGAACAACGGATCTCATCATGTAAGTGACAATTGCTCTTATAAAGTATGCGAGCATTAGGGATGACGACTATCATCATGTGAATGGCAGTTGCTCTTATCAAGTGGGGAAGCGTTTAGGGACAACGGCTCCCATAATGTAAGGTACAATTGCTCTCAACAGGTGAGCCTTTAGGGACAACGGCTCTTATCATGTAAGGGATAAATTGATCTCCTAAAGTTGGTCTTTAGGGAGAACGGATCTCATTATGCAAGTGACTGTTGCTCTTATCATGTGTTCAAGCATTAGGGACAACGACTATCATCATTTAAAGGGAAATTTCACTCATCAAGTGAGCAAGTGTTTAGGGACAACGGCTCCCATAAAGTAAGGTACAATTACTCTTAACAAGTAAGCCTTTAGGGACTACGACTCTTATGATGTAAGGGACAAATTGCCCTCATAAAGATAGCCTTTAGGAACAACGGATCTCATCAAGCGAGTGACTATTGTTCTTATCAAGTGAGCAAGCGTTTAGGGACAACGGCTCCCATAAAGTAAGGTACAATTGCTCTCAACAAGTGAGACTTTAGGGACTACGACTCCTATGATGTAAGGGACAAATTGCCCTCATAAAGTTAGCCTTTAGGGACAACAGATCTAATCATGTAAGTGACAATTGCTCTAATCAAGTGTGCAAGCAATAGGGACAACGACTATCATCATATAAAGGGAAATTGCACTCATCAATGAGCAAGCGTTTATGGACAACGGCTCCCATAAAGTAAGGTACAATTGCTCTCAGCAAGTGAGCCTATAAGGACTATGACTCTTATGATGTAAGGGACAAATTGCCCTTATAAAGTTAGCCTTTAGGAACAACGGATCTCATCATGCAAGTGACTATTGCTCTTATCATGTGTGCAAGCATTAGGGACAACGGCTATCATCATGTAAAGGGAAATTTGTCTTATCAAGTGAGCAAGGGTTCAGAGACAACGGCTCCCATAAAGTAAGGTACAATTGCTTTCAACAAGTGAGCCTTTTGGGACAACGGCTCTTATCATGTAAGTGACAAATTGCCCTCATATAGTTAGCCTTTAGGGACAACGGATCTCATCATGCAAGTGACAATTGCTCTTATCAAGTGTGCAAGCATTTGGGACAACAACTATCATCATGTAAAGGGCTATTGCACTCATCAAGTGAGCAAGACTTTAGGGACAACGGCTCCCATAAAGCAAGGTACAATTGCTCTCAACAAGTGAGCCTTTTGGGACAACGGCTCTTATCATGTAAGTGACAAATTGCCCTCATAAAGTTAGCCTTTAGGGACAACGGATCTCTTCATGCAAGTGACAATTGCTCTTATCAAGTGTGCAATCATTAGGGACAACAACTATCATCATGTAAAGGGCAATTGCACTCATCGAGTGAGCAAGAGTTTAGGGACAACGGCTCCTATTAGGTAAGGTACAATTGCTCTCAACAAGTGAGCCTTTAGGGACAACGGCTCTTATCTTGTAAGGGACAAATTTCCCTCATAAAGTTAGTCTTTAGGGACTACGGATCTCATCATCCAATTGAGTATTGCTCTTATCAAGTGTACAAGCATTAGGCACAACGGCTATCAACATGTAAAGGCAAATTGCACTCATCAACTGAGCAAGCGTTTAGGGACAACGGCTCCCATAAAGTAAGGTACAATTTCTCTCAACAAGTTAGCCTTTAGGGACAACGACTCTTATGATGTAAGGGACAAATTGCCCTCATAAATTTAGCCTTTAGGAACAACGGATCTCATCATGTAAGTGACAATTGCTCTTATAAAGTATGCGAGCATTAGGGATGACGACTATCATCATGTGAAGGGCAGTTGCTCTTATCAAGTGGGGAAGCGTTTAGGGACAACGGCTCCCATAATGTAAGGTACAATTGATCTCAACAAGTGAGCCTTTAGGGACAACGGCTCATATCATGTAAGGGATAAATTGATCTCCTAAATTTAGTCTTTAGGGAGAACGGATCTCATTATGCAAGTGACTGTTGCTCTTATCATGTGTTCAAGCATTAGGGACAACGACTATCATCATTTAAAGGGAAATTTCACTCATCAAGTGAGCAAGTGTTTAGGGACAACGACTCCCATAAAGTAAGGTACAATTACTCTTAACAAGTAAGACTTTAGGGACTACGACTCTTATGATGTAAGGGACAAATTGCCCTCATAAAGATAGCCTTTAGGAACAACGGATCTCATCATGCGAGTGACTATTGTTCTTATGAAGTGAGGAAGCGTTTAAGGACAACGGCTCCCATAAAGTAAGGTACAATTGCCCTTTAGGAAAAACAGATCTCATCATGGAAGTGACTATTGCTCTTATCAAGTGTGCAAGCATTACGGACAACGGCTATCATCATGTAAAGGGCAATTGCTCTCATCAAGTGAGCAAGCGTTCAGGGATAACGGCTCCCATAAAGTAAGGTACAATTGCTCTCAACAAGTGAGCCTTTTGTTACAACGGCCATAATCATGTAAGCGACAAATTGCCCTCATAAAGTTAGCCTTTAGGGACAACGGATCTCATCATGCAACTGACTATTGATCTTATCATGTGTGCAAGCATTAGGGACAACGACTATCATCATGTAAAGGGTAATTTCTCTTATCAAGTGAGCAAGGGTTCAGGGACAATGACTCCCAAAGTAAGTTACAATTGCTCTCAACAAGTGAGCCTTTTGGGATAACTTGCCCTCATAATGTTACCCTTTAGGGACAACGGATCACATCATGCAAGTGACAATTGCTCTTATTAAGTGGGCAACCATTAGGGACAACAACTATCATCATGTAAAGGGCAATTATACTCATCAAGGGAGCGAGAGTTTAGGGATAACGCCTCCCAAAAAGCAAGGTACAATTGCTCTCAACAAGTGAGCCTTAAGGGATAACGGCTCTTATCATTTAAGGGAAAAATTGCCCTCATAAAGTTATCCTTTAGGGACAACGGATCTCATCATGTAAGTGACAATTGCTCTAATCAAGTGTGCAAGCAATAGGGACAACGGCTGTCATCATGTAAAAGGAAATTGCACTCATCAAGTGAGCAAGAGTTTAGGGACAACGGCTCCTATAAAGCAAGGTACAATTGCTCTCAACAAGTGAGCCTTTAGGGACAACGACTCTTATCATGTACGGGACAAATTGCCCTTAGCCTTTATGGACAACGGATCTCATCATGCAAGTGACAATTGCTCTTATAAAGTGTGTAAGCATTAGGGACAACAACTATCATCATGTGAAGGGCAATTGAACTCATCAAGTGAGCAAGCGTTTAGGTACAACGGCTCCTATAAAGCAAGGTACAATTGCTCTCAACAAGTGAGCCTTTAGGGACAATGGCTCTTATTATTTAAGGGACAAATTCCCCTCATAAAGTTAGCCTTTATGGCCAAGGAATCTCATCATGTAAGTGACAATTGCTCTCAACAAGTGAGCCTTAAGGGACAACGGCTCTTATCATTTAAGGGACAAATTGCCCTCATAAAGTTATCCTTTAGGGACAACGGATCTCATCATGTAAGTGACAATTGCTCTAATCAAGTGTGCAAGCAATAGGGACAACGGCTATCATCATGTAAAGGGAAATTGCACTTATCAAGTGAGCAAGAGTTTAGGGACAACGGCTCCTATAAAGTAAGGTACAATTGCTCTCAACAAGTGAGCCTTTAGGGACAACGGCTCTTATCTTGTAAGGGACAAATTGCCCTCATAAAGTTAGTCTTTAGGGACTACGGATCTCCTCATGCAATTGAGTACTGCTCTTATCAAGTGTACAAGCATTAGGCACAACGGCCATCATCATGTATAAGCAAATTGCACTCTTCAACTGAGCAAGCGTTTAGGGACAACGGCTCACATAAAGTAAGGGATAAATTGCCCTCATAAAGTTAGCCTTTAGGAACAACGGATCTCATCATGCGAGAGACTATTGCTCTTATCAAATGAGCAAGCGTTTAACGACAACGGCTCCCATAAAGTAAGGTACAATTGCTCTCAACAAGTGAGCCTTTAGCGACTACGACTCTTTTGATGTAAGGGACAAATTGCCCACATAAAGTTAGCCTTTAGGAACAACGGATCTCATCATGCAAGTGATTATTGCTCTTATCAAGTGTGAAAGCATTACGATCAACGGCTATCATCATGTAAAGGGCAATTGCTCTCATCAAGTGAGCATGCGTTCAGGTATAACGGCTCCCATCAAGTAAGGTACAATTGCTCTCAACAAGTGAGCCTTTTGGGACAATGGCTCTTATCATGTAAGAGACAAATTGCCCTTCTAAAGTTAGCCTTTAGGGATAACGGATCTCATCATGCAAGTGACAATTGCTCTTATCAAGTGTGCAAGCATTAGGGACAACAACTATCATCATGTAAAGGGCAATTGTACTCATCAAGTGAGCAAGCGTTTAGGGACAACGGCTCCTATAAAGCAAGGTATAATTTCTCTCAACAAGTGAGCCTTTAGGGACAACGGCTCTTATCATGTAAGGGAAAAATTGCCCTTATAAAGTTTGCCTTTATGGACAACGGATCTCATCATGCAAGTGACTATTGCTCTTATCTTGTGTGCAAGCATTACGGACAACGGCTATCATCATGTAAAGGGCAATTGCTCTCATCAAGTGAGCATGCGTTCAGGGATAACGGCTCCCGTAAAGTAAGGTACAATTGCTCTCAACAAGTGAGCCTTTTGGGACAACGGCTCTTATCATGTAAGAGACAAATTGCCATTATAAAGTTAGCCTTTAGGGACAACAACTTTCATCATGTGAAGGGTAATTGAACTCATCAAGTGAGCAAGCATTTAGGTACAACGGCTCCCATAAAACAAGGTACAATTGCTCTCAACAAGTGAGCCTTTAGGGACAACGGCTCTTATTATTTAAGGGAAAAATTGCCCTCATAAAGTTAGCCTTTATGGTCAAGGAATCTCATCATGTAAGTGACAATTGCTCTTATCAAGTGTGCAAGCATTAGGGACTGCATCTATCATCATGTAAAGGGCAATTGCACTCATCAAATGAGCAAGCGTTTAGGTACAACGGCTCCCATCAAGCAAGGTACAACTACTCTCAACAAGTGAGCCTTTTGGGACAACGGCTCTTATCATGTAAGAGACAAATTGCCCTTATAAAGTTAGCCTTTAGGGACAACGGATCTCATCATGCAAGTGACAATTGCTCTTATCAAGTGTGCAAGCATTAGGGACAACAACTATCATCATGTAAAGGGCAATTGCACTCATCAAGTGAGCCAGCGTTTAGGGATAAAGGCTCCCATAAAGCAAGGTACAATTGCTCTCAACAAGTGAGCCTTTAGGGACAACGGCTCTTATCATTTAAGGAACAAATTGCCCTAATAAAGTTAGCCTTTAGGGACAACGGATCTCATCATGTAAGTGACAATTGCACTAATCAAGTGTGCAAGCAATAGGGACAACGGCTATCATCATGTAAAAGGAAATTTCACTCATCAAGTGAGCATGCGTTTAGGGACAACGGCTCCCATAAAGCAAGGTACAATTGCTCTCAACAAGTGAGCCTTTAGGGACAACGACTCTTATTATTTAAGGGACAAATTGCCCTCATAAAGTTAGCCTTTATGGACAACGAATCTCATCATGTAAGTGTCAATTGCTCTTATCAAGTGTCCAAGCATTAGGGACTGCATTTATCATCATGTAAAGGGCAATTGCACTCATCAAATGAGCAAGCGATTAGGTACAACGGCTCCCATAAAGCAAGGTACAATTGCTCTCAACAAGTGTGCCTTTAGGGACAATAGCTCTTATCATTTAAGGGACAAATTGCCCTCATAAAGTTAGCCTTTAGGGACAATGGATCTCATCATGTAAGTGACAATTGCTCTAATCAAGTGTAAAAGCAATAGGGACAACGACTATCATCATGTAAAAGGAAATTGCACTCATCAAGTGAGCATGCGTTTAGGGTAATGGCTCCCATAAAGCAAGTACAATTGCTCTCAACAAGTGAAACTTTAGGGCCAACGACTCTTATCATGTACGGGACAAATTGCCCTCATAAAGTTAGCCTTTATGGACAACGGATCTCATCATGCAAGTGACAATTGCTCTTATAAAGTGTGTAAGCATTAGGGACAACAACTATCATCATGTGAAGGGCAATTGAACTCATCAAGTGAGCAAGCGTTTAGATACAACGGCTCCTATAAAGCAAGGTACAATTGCTCTCAACAAGTGAGCCTTTAGGGACAACGACTCTTATTATTTAAGGGACAAATTGCCCTCATAAAGTTAGCCTTTATGGCCAAGGAATCTCATCATGTAAGTGACAATTGCTCTTATCAAGTGTGCAAGCATTAGGGACTGCATCTATCATCATGTAAAGGGCAATTGCACTCATCAAATGAGCAAGCGTTTGGGTACAACGGCTCCCATAAAGCAAGGTACAATTGCTTTCAACAAGTGAGCCTTTAGGGACAATAGCTCTTATCATTTAAGGGAAAAAATGCCCTCATAAAATTAGCCTTTAAGGACAACGGATCTAATCATGTAAGTGACAATTGCTCTAATCAAGTGTGCAAGCAATAGGGACAACTACTATCATCATATAAAGGGAAATTGCACACATCAATGAGCAAGCGTTTAGGGACAATGGCTCCCATAAAGTAAGGTACAATTTCTCTCAACAAGTTAGCCTTTAAGAACAACGGATCTCACCATGCAAATGACTATTGCTCTTATCATGTGTGCAAGCATTAGGGACAACGACTATCATTATGTAAAGGGCAATTTCTCTTATCAAGTGAGCAAGGGTTCAGGGACAACGGCTCCCATAAAGTAAGGTACAATTGCTCTCAACAAGTGAGCCTTTTGGGACAACGGCTCTTATCATGTAAGTGACAAATTGCCCTCATAAAGTTAACCTTTAGGGACAACGGATCTCATCATGCAAGTGACAATTGCTCTTATCAAGCGTGCAAGCATTAGGGACAACAACTATCATCATGTAAAGGGCAATTGCACTCATCAAGTGAGCAAGAGTTTAGGGACAACGGCTCCCTTAAATCAAGGTACAATTGCTCTCAACAAGTGAGCCTTAAGGGACAACAACTCTTATCATTTAAGGGACAAATTGACCTCATAAAGTTATCCTTTATGGACAACGGATCTCATCATGTAAGTGACAATTGCTCTAATCAAGTGTGAAAGCAATAGGGACAACGGCTATCATCATGTAAAGGGAAATTGCACTCACCAAGTGAGAAAGCGTTTAGGGACAACTGCTCCTATAAAGTAAGGTACAATTGCTCTCAACAAGTGAGCCTTTAGGGACAACGACTCTTATATTGTAAGGGATAAATTGCCCTCATAAAGTTAGCCTTTAGGGACAATGGATCTCATCATGTAAGTGACAATTGAGTATTGCTCTTATCAAGTGTGCAAGCATTAGGGACAAAACCTATCGTCATGTAAAGGGCAATTGCACTCATCAAGTGAGCAGGCATTTAGGGACAATGGCTCCCATAAAGCAAGGTGCAATTGCTCTCTACAAATGAGCCTTTAGGGACAACGGCTCTTATCATTTAAGGGACAAATTGCCCTCACAAAGTTAGCCTTTAGGGACAACGGATTTCATCATGTTAGTGACAATTGCTCTAATCAAGTGTGCAAGCAATAGGGACAACGGCTATCATCATGTAAAGGGCAATGTCTCTTATCAAGTGAGCAAGGGTTCAGGGACAACGGCTCCCATAAAGTAAGGTACAATTGCTCTCAACAAGTGAGCCTTTTGGGACAACGGCTCTTATCATGTAAGTGACAAATTGCCCTCATAAAGTTAGCCTTTAGGGACAACGGATCTCATCATGCAAGTGACAATTGCTCTTATCAAGTGTGCAAGCGTTAGGGACAAAAACTATCATCATGTAAAGGGCAATTGCACTCATCAAGTGAGCAAGAGTTTAGGGACAATGGCTCCCATAAAGTAAGGTACAATTGCTCTCAACAAGTGAGCCTTAAGGGACAACGGTTCTTATCATTTAAGGGACAAATTGCCCTCATAAAGTTATCCTTTAGGGACAACGGTTATCATCATGTAAGTGACAATTGCTCTAGTCAAGTGTGCAAGCAATAGGGGTAACGACTATCATCATGTAAAGGGAAATTGCACTCATCAAGTGAGCAAGCGTTTAGGGACAATGGCTCCTATAAAGTAAGGTACAATTGCTCTCAACAAGTGAGCCTTTAGGGACAACGGCTCTTATCTTGTAAGGGACAAATTGCCCTCATAAAGTTAGTCTTTAGGGACTACAGATCTCATCATGCAATTGAGTATTGCTCTTATCAAGTGTACAAGCATTAGGCACAACGGGTATCATCATGTAAAGGCAAATTGCACTCATCAACTGAGCAAGCATGTAGGGACAACGGCTCCCATAAAGTAAGGTACAATTGCTCTCAACAAGTGAGCCTTTAGGGACAACGACTCTTATGATATATGGGACAGATTGCCCTCATCAATTTAGCCTTTTGGAACAACGGATCTCATCATGTAAGTGATAATTGCTCTTATCAAGTATACGAGCATTAGGGACGACGGCTATCATCATTTAAAGGGCAGTTGCTCTTATCAAGTGGGGAAGCGTTTAGGGACAACGGCTCCCATAATGTAAGGTACAATTGCTCTGAACAAGTGAGCCTTTAGGGACAACGGCTCTTATCATGTAAAGGACAAATTGATCTCCTAAAGTTGGTCTTTAGGGACAACGGATCTCATTATGCAAGTGACTATTGCTCTTATCAAGTGTTCAAGCATTAGGGACAACAACTATCATCATTTAATAGGAAATTTTATTCATCAAGTGAGCAAGCGTTTAGGGATAACGGCTCCCATAAAGAAGGGTACAGTTGCTCTCAACAAGTGAGCCTTTAGGGACAAAGGCTCTTGTTAATTAAGGGTCAAATTGCCCTCATAAAGTTAGCCTTTAGGGACAACGGATCTCATCATATAAGTAACAATTGCTCTTATCAAGTGTGCAAGCAATAGGGACAACGACTATCATCATGTAAAGGGAAATTGCACTCATCAAGTGAGCAAGCGTTTAGGGACAACGGCTCCCATAAAGTAAGGTACAATTGCTCTTAACAAGTGAGCCTTTATGGAGTACGACTCTTATGATGTAAGGAACAACGGATCTCATCATGCGAGTGACTATTGCTCTTATCAAGTGAGCAAGCGTTTAGGGACAACGACTCCGATAAAGTAAGGTACAATTGCTCTCAACAAGTGAGCCTCTAGGGACTACGACTCTTATGATGTAAGGGACAAATTGCCGTCATAAAGTTAACCTTTAGGAACAACAGATCTCATCATGCAAGTGACTATTGCTCTTATCAAGTGTGCAAGCATTACGAACAACGGCTATCATCATGTAAAGGGCAATTGCTCTCATCAAGTGAGCAAGCGTTCAAGAATAACGGCTCCCATAAAGTAAGATACAATTGCTCTCAACAAGTGAGCCTTTTGGGACAACGCCTATTATCATGTAAGGAACAAATTGCCCTTATAAAGTTAGCCTTTAGGGACAACAGATCTCATCATGCAAGTGACAATCGCTCTTATCAAGTGTGCAAGCATTAGGGACAACAACTATCATCATGTAAAGGGCAATTGCACTCATCAAGTGAGCAAGGTTTTAGGGACAACGGCTCCCATAAAGCAAGGTACAATTGCTCTCAACAAGTGAGCCTTTAGGGATAACGACTCTTATCATTTAAGGGACAAATTGCCCTCATAAAGTTAGCCTTTAGGGACAACGGATTTCATCATGTTAGTGACAATTGCTCTAATCAAGTGTGCAAGCAATAGGGACAACGGCTATCATCATGTAAAAGGAAATTGCACTCATCAAGTGAGCCTTTAGGGACTACGACTCTTATGATGTAAGGGACAAATTGCCCTCATAAAGTTAGCCTTTAGGAACCACGGATCTCATCATGCAAGTGATTATTGCTCTTATCAAGTGTGCAAGCATTACGGACAACGGCTATCATCATGTAAAGGGCAATTGCTCTCATCAAGTGAGCATGCGTTCAGGGATAACGGCTCCCATAAAGTAAGGTACAATTGCTCTCAACAAGTGAGCCTTTTGGGACAACGGCTCTTATCATGTAAGAGACAAATTGGCCTTATAAAGTTAGCCTTTAGGGACAACGGATCTCATCATGCAACTGACAATTGCTCTTATCAAGTGTGCAAGCATTAGGGACAACAACAATCATCATGTAAAGGGCAATTGCACTCATCAAGTGAGCAAGCGTTTAGGGACAAAGGCTCCCATAAAGCAAGGTACAATTGCTCTCAACAAGTGAGCCTTTTGGGACAACGGCTCTTATCATTTAAGGGACTAATTGCCCTCATAAAGTTAGCCTTTAGGGACAACGGATCTTATCATGTGAGTGACAATTGCTCTAATCAAGTGTGCAAGCAATAGGCACAATGGCTATCATGATGTAAAAGGAAATTGCACTCATCAAGTGTGCATGCGTTTAGGGACAATGGCTTCCATAAAGCAAGGTACAATTGCTCTAACAAGTGAGCCTTTAGGGACAACGGCTCTTATCATGTAAGGGACAAATTGCCCTTATAAAGTTTACCTTTATGGACAACGGATCTCATCATGCAAGTGACAATTGCTCTTATCAAGTGTGCAAGCATTAGGGACAAAAACTATCATCATGTGAAGGGTAATTGAACTCATCAAGTGAGCAAGCGTTTAGGTACAACGGCTCTCAAAAAACAAGGTACAATTGCTCTCAACAAGTGAGCCTTTAGGGACAACGGCTCTTATTATTTAAGGGACAAATTGCCCTCATAAAGTTTTTTTGGGTAAAGGGGAGCAATCCTGCACCCTGGTAAAATATTATTAACTAAAAACATTGAAGTACAAAGGACGAGGGTGAGTTTCCTCGCCTCAGCCCTCATAAAGTTAGCCTTTATGGACAACGAATCTCATCATGTAAGTGACAATTGCTCTTATCAAGTGTCCAAGCATTAGGGACTGTATCTATCATCATGTAAAGGGCAATTGCACTCATCAAATGAGCAAGCGTTTAGGTACAACGGCTCCCATAAAGCAAGGTACAATTGCTCTCAACTAGTGAGCCTTTAGGGATAATAGCTCTTATCATTTAAGGGACAAATTGCCCTCATAAAGTTAGCCTTTAGGGACAATGGATCTGATCATGTAAGTGACAATTGCTCTAATCAAGTGTGCAAGCAATAGGGAGAACGGCTATCATCATGTAAAAGGAAATTGCACTCATTAAGTGATCATGCGTTTAGGGTAACGGCTCTCATAAAGCAAGGTACAATTGCTCTCAACAAGTGAGCCTTTAGGGACAACGACTCTTATCATGTGCGGGACAAATTGCCCGCATAAAGTTAGCCTTTATGGACAACGGATCTCATCATGCAAGTGACAATTGCTCTTATAAAGTGTGTAAGCATTAGGGACAGCAACTATCATCATGTGAAGGGCAATTGAACTCATCAAGTGAGCAAGCGTTTAGGTACAACGGCTCCTATAAACCAAGGTACAATTGCTCTCAACAAGTGAGCCTTCAGGGACAACGGCTCTTATTATTTAAGGGACAAATTGCCCTCATAAAGTTAGCCTTTATGGTCAAGGAATCTCATCATGTCAGTGACAATTGCTCTTATCAAGTGTGCAAGCATTAGGGACTGCATCTATCATCATGTAAAGGACAATTGCACTCATCAAATGAGCAAGCGTTTAGTTACAACGGCTCCCATAAAGCAAGGTACAATTGCTCTCAACAAGTGAGCCTTTAGGGACAATAGCTCTTATCATTTAAGGGAAAAAATGCCCTCATAAAGTTAGCCTTTAGGGACAACGGATCTAATCATGTAAGTGACAATTGCTCTAATCAAGTGTGCAAGCAATAGGGACAACGACTATCATCATATAAAGGGAAATTGAACTCATCAATGAGCAAGCGTTTAGGGACAACGGCTCCCATAAAGTAAGGTACAATTGCTCTCAACAAGTGAGCCTATAAGGACTGCGACTCTTATGATGTAAGGGACAAATTGCCCTCATAAATTTAGCCTTTAAGAACAGCGGATCTCACCATGCAAGTGACTATTGCTCTTATCATGTGTGCAAGCATTAGGGACAATGGCTATCATTATGTAAAGGGCAATTTCTCTTATCAAGTGAGCAAGGGTTCAGGGACAATGACTCCTATAAAGTAAGGTACAATTGCTCTCAACAAGTGAGCCTTTTGGGACAGCGGCTCTTATCATGTAAGTGAAAAATTGCCCTCATAAAGTTAGCCTTTAGGGACAACGGATCTTATCATGCAAGTGACAATTGCTCTTATCAAGTGTGAAAGCATTAAGGGCAACAACTATCATCATGTAAAGGGCAATTGCACTCATCAAGTGAGCAAGAGTTTAGGGACAACGGCTCCCATAAAGCAAGGTACAATTGCTCTCAACAAGTGAGCCTTAAGGGACAATGGCTCTTATCATTTAAGGGACAAATTGCCCTTATAAAGTTATCCATTAGGGACAACGGATCCCATCATGTAAGTGACAATTGCTCTAATCAAGTGTGAAAGCAATAGGGACAACGGCTATCATCATGTAAAGGGAAATTGCACTCATCAAGTGAGCAAGCGTTTAGGGACAACGGCTCCTATAGAGTAAGGTATAATTGCTCTCAACAAGTGAGCCTTTAGGGACAACGGCTCTTATCTTGTAAGGGACAAATTGCCCTCATAAAGTTAGTGTTTAGGGACTACGGATCTCATCATGCAATTGAGTATTGCTCTTATCAAGTGAGCAAGCATTAGGGACAAAACCTATCATCATGTAAAGTTCAATTGCACTCATCAAGTGAGCAAGCGTTTAGGGATAACGGCTCCCATAAAGCAAGGTACAATTGCTCTCAACAAATGAGCCTTTAGGGACAACGGCTCTTATCATTTAAGGGACAAATTGCCCGCGTAAAGTTAGCCTTTCGGAACAACGGATCTCATCATGTAAGTGACAATTGCTCTAATCAAGTGTGCAAGCAATAGGGACAACGGCTATCATCATGTAAAAGGAAATTGCACTCATCAAGTGAGCATGCGTTTAGGGACAACAACTCCCATAAAGCAAGGTACAATTGCTCTCAACAAGTGAGCCTTTAGGGACAACGGCTCTTATCATGTGAGGGACGAATTGCCCTCATAAAGTTTGCCTTTATGGACAACGGATCTCATCATGCAAGTGACAATTGCTCTTATCAAGTGTGCAAGCATTAGGGACAAAAACTATCATCATGTGAAGGCCAATTGAACTCATCAAGTGTGCAAGCGTTTAGGTACAACGGCTCCCATAAAGCAAGCTACAATTGCTCTCAACAAGTGAGCCTTTAGGGACAACGGCTCTTATCATGTAAGGGTTAAATTGCCCTTATAAAGTTTGCCTTTATGGACAACGGATCTCATCATGCAAGTGACAATTGCTCTAATCAAGTGTGCAAGCAATAGGGACAACGGCTATCATCATGTAAAAGGAAATTGCACTCATCAAGTGAGCATGCGTTTAGGGACAACAACTCCCATAAAGCAAGGTACAATTGCTCTCAACAAGTGAGCCTTTAGGGACAACGGCTCTTATCATGTAAGGGACAAATTGCCCTTATAAAGTTTGCCTTTATGGACAACGGATCTCATCATGCAAGTGACAATTGCTCTTATCAAGTGTGCAAGCATTAGGGACAAAAACTATCATCATGTCGAGGGCAATTGAACTCATCAAGTGAGCAAGCGTTTACGTACAATGGCTCCCAAAAAGCAAGGTACAATTGCTCTCAACAAGTGAGCCTTTTGGGACAATGGCTCTTATTATTTAAGGGACAAATTGCCCTCATATAGTTAGTCTTTATGGACAACGAATCTCATCATGTAAGTGACAATTTCTCTTATCAAGTGTCCAAGCATTATGGACGGCATCTATCATCATGTAAAGGGCAATTGAACTCATCAAATGAGCAAGCGTTTAGGTACAACGGCTCCCATAAAGCAAGGTACAATTGCTCTCAACTAGTGAGACTTTAGGGACAAAAGCTGTTATCATTTAAGGGACAAATTGCCCTCATAAAGTTAGTCTTTAGGGACAATGGATCTCATCATGTAAGTGACAATTGCTCTAATCAAGTGTGCAAGCAATAAGGACAACGGCTATCATCATGTAAAAGGAAATTGCACTCATTAAGTGAGCATGCGTTTAGGGTAACGGCTCCCATAAAGCAAGGTACAATTGCTCTCAACAAGTGAGCCTTTAGGGACAACGACTCTTATCATGTACGGGACAAATTGCCCTCATAAAGTTAGCCTTTATGGACAATGGATCTCATCATGTAAGTGACAATTGCTCTTATAAATGTGTAAGTATTAGGGACAACAACTATCATCATGTGAAGGGCAATTGAACTCATCAAGTGAGCAAGCGTTTAGGTACAACGGCTCCTATAAAGCAAGGTACAATTGCTCTCAACAAGTGAGCCTTTAGGGACAACGGCTCTTATTATTTAAGGGACAAATTCCCCTCATAAAGTTAGCCTTTATGGTCAAGGAATCTCATGATGTAAGTGACAATTGCTCTTATCAAGAGTGCAAGCATTAGGGATGCATCTATCATCATGTAAAGGGCAATTGCACTCATCAAATGAGCAAGCGTTTAGGTACAACAACTCCCATAAAGCAAGGTACAATTGCTCTCAACAAGTGAGCCTTTAGGGATAATAGCTCTTATCATTTAAGGGAAAAAATGCCCTCATAAAGTTAGCCTTTAGGGACAACGGATCTAATCATGTAAGTGACAATTGCTCTAATCAAGTGTGCAAGCAATAGGGACAACGACTATCATCATATAAAGGGAAATTGCACTCATCAATGAGCAAGCGTTTACGGACAACGGCTCCCATAAAGTAAGGTACAATTGCTCTCAACAAGTGAGCCTATAAGGACTGCGACTCTTATGATGTAAGGGACAAATTGCCCTCATAAATTTAGCCTTTAAGAACAGCGGATCTCACCATGCAAGTGACTATTGCTCTTATCATGTGTGCAAGCATTAGGGACAATGGCTATCATTATGTAAAGGGCAATTTCTCTTATCAAGTGAGCAAGGGTTCAGGGACAATGACTCCTATAAAGTAAGGTACAATTGCTCTCAACAAGTGAGCCTTTTGGGACAGCGGCTCTTATCATGTAAGTGAAAAATTGCCCTCATAAAGTTAGCCTTTAGGGACAACGGATCTTATCATGCAAGTGACAATTGCTCTTATCAAGTGTGAAAGCATTAAGGGCAACAACTATCATCAATTTCCGGCCGCCTCCCCTCATCAATTTCCGACCATAAAACTGCCTAATCACGTCCTCTCTACCCTTTATTGGGTATGCAATACGTTGATTGGGTTCGTTTTTGTATAATAGGGGTGGCGGCTGAAGATTTTTTCTTTTATATTTATGAATGAAATCTCCATGGTATATACTGCGACAAAGGGTTACCAACTATTCTTTGAACGTATTCTTTGTCGTTTAATGCATGGTTGGGGGACATCTTTGTTGGTCAATCATTATAATATTCCCTACTGGTCCATTGTTATAGTGGGTCGGTGGTATTTTTATTTTATTGATTGCCCATTATTTTCTCTTTGTCGCTACTGGTTGATTTATATTGCACCCGTACGTTATTCATTTGATCACATAGTGCAACGTGGGTTGTGATTTGGAGTGTGGGATCGATTTGTTTGTCGGTTTCTAATATACTTTACTGAATAGGGTCGATCTCATTCTTATGCGCATAATTTAATCAATTTCTTGGTTAAAGGTTTTCACTCGTGACGATATCCTATCTAGGGTTTCGTATTTTGTGTGCATAAGATTTATTGGGCGTTCACTGTTGCTTCACGGTGACTATCTTTAGTCGATTGCAAGTAACCTTTTTTTTAAAGGGTTTGTTTTGTGGTTGTTTGTCAAGTTTTGTTCTTGTCCAGATGAGCGTATGATATAAGTGGGTTTTAGAGAGATGATTGTTAAGTTTGAAGGTATGCTTCTTTAAAAACCTTTATTACTTTCACAGATCTGTTATTTGACTTCTTCATTCGGAGGTCTTGTGATCGTTACTATGGATGTTAGGGTTTGATTATCCTTGTCGTGGTTTTGGCTGTATCATATTACGATCCTTAGTGGGTTTCACTTATTGTTGCTACGCTTATGATTCTATCCCAGCAGATCGTTATGATTGTTTATTGTGTAAGTTAGGGTTGTTAGACCCTATTTCTTGTCTATGGCAATTCCTGATCGTTTTGGTGTTCATGCAATAGTGGTAGATGCTGTTGTACGATGCATGCCAAAGTTGTTATGAGGGTGGATATGGTGATCGCATGTTGATGGGGTTGACGTTACTTTGATGTATTTTTAATATCTTCATGCTGATTTCATGGTGTCCATTCAGAATTGTATGCGATGGAAGTCAAGTTGGGGTATTCTTGGTTTTTTAGTCACGCATTCTCTTGCTGCTGTTGGCATCTTGCTGACTTGAAGGTTATATGTACTCAAATGTTTCTGGAAGAGATGTATGGCATATTATTGAAGGTGTAGGGTTATACCTACGGTTGGTTTCAATTTGGATTCTGCTGTTGTTTGCTGATCTAATTGATGGTATTTGTAAGTTAAGTTTCTAGGGTAACTTATTCAAAAATCCTTGACTCGTTCAATAGGAATGTTCATTATTTTCTATTGATCGTTTATTGGTGGATCGATCTATATACTTGGGTTCTATATTCTGTACTGGATCGATGCTGCTGTGTACGACCTGATGTTGGTAGGTTCATATCCATCAGCCTTGGTTAGGTCGTTTTTGCAGGTTAGGGTTTATTAAATCCTAGTATTCGTGTTCCTAATGGGTCCGTACTTTATGCCTATTGCTGCAACGTCCTCTTTTGGAACTTCATGTTGGGAGTGGGTAATGTTATGCAATTGCATGATTCTCTACTTAATTCCCATTGGTCGACTTTTGCATTGTATTTTGGTCTTGCTTATTGTGGGGCTGTTATATGATGGAATATTGGAAGTTGTGTTTGTGGTGGTTCTGGTTCACTACAACACTTTATTGGTTGAAGATCGCATGGATGTTTATTCATGGATTCTTCATGGAGGTTAAGGTGGAACGCCATAGTGATTTGGAAGGCTCAAGTGCTTTCTTGAGTAGTATTGTCAAGTTTATGTAATTTATTTTATGTACCTTCGTCATTATTGGTTGGTTTCACTTTATTGTAAGTTATAAGAATGGTTTGTCATTCTTATATTAGAGTCTGTAAGTGTCCTAACGGACTGAGATGAGGGGTGTACGCCCTCATCCTTTGTACTTCAACGTTTTTTGGTGTAATGAATTTTACCAGGGTGTGTTATCCCTTTTACCCAAAAAAACACAACTATCATCATGTAAAGGGCAATTGCACTCATCAAGTGAGCAAGAGTTTAGGGACAACGGCTCCCATAAAGCAAGGTACAATTGCTCTCAACAAGTGAGCCTTAAGGGACAATGGCTCTTATCATTTAAGGGACAAATTGCCCTTATAAAGTTATCCATTAGGGACAACGGATCCCATCATGTAAGTGACAATTGCTCTAATCAAGTGTGAAAGCAATAGAGACAACGGCTATCATCATGTAAAGGGAAATTGCACTCATCTAGTGAGCAAGCGTTTAGGGACAACGGCTCCTATAGAGTAAGGTATAATTGCTCTCAACAAGTGAGCCTTTAGGGACAACTGCTCTTATCTTGTAAGGGACAAATTGCCCTCATAAAGTTAGTCTTTAGGGACTACGGATCTCATCATGCAATTGAGTATTGCTCTTATCAAGTGAGCAAGCATTAGGGACAAAACCTATCATCATGTAAAGGGCAATTGCACTCATCAAGTGAGCAAGCGTTTAGGGATAACGGCTCCCATAAAGCAAGGTACAATTGCTCTCAACAAATGAGCCTTTAGGGACAACGGCTTTTATCATTTAAGGGACAAATTGCCCTCGTAAAGTTAGCCTTTCGGAACAACGGATCTCATCATGTAAGTGACAATTGCTCTAATCAAGTGTGCAAGCAATAGGGACAACGGCTATCATCATGTAAAAGGAAATTGCACTCATCAAGTGAGCATGCGTTTAGGGACAACAGCTCCCATAAAGCAAGGTACAATTGCTCTCAACAAGTGAGCCTTTAGGGACAACGGCTCTTATCATGTGAGGGACGAATTGCCCTCATAAAGTTTACCTTTATGGACAACGGATCTCATCATGCAAGTGACAATTGCTCTTATCAAGTGTGCAAGCATTAGGGACAAAAACTATCATCATGTGAAGGCCAATTGAACTCATCAAGTGTGCAAGCGTTTAGGTACAACGGCTCCCATAAAGCAAGCTACAATTGCTCTCAACAAGTGAGCCTTTAGGGACAACGGCTCTTATCATGTAAGGGTCAAATAGCCCTTATAAAGTTTGCCTTTATGGACAACGGATCTCATCATGCAAGTGACAATTGCTCTAATCAAGTGTGCAAGCAATAGGGACAACGGCTATCATCATGTAAAAGGAAATTGCACTCATCAAGTGAGCATGCGTTTAGGGACAACAACTCCCATAAAGCAAGGTACAATTGCTCTCAACAAGTGAGCCTTTAGGGACAACGGCTCTTATCATGTAAGGGACAAATTGCCCTTATAAAGTTTGCCTTTATGGACAACGGATCTCATCATGCAAGTGACAGTTGCTCTTATCAAGTGTGCAAGCATTAAGGACAAAAACTATCATCATGTGAAGGGCAATTGAACTCATCAAGTGAGCAAGCGTTTACGTACAATGGCTCCCAAAAAGCAAGGTACAATTGCTCTCAACAAGTGAGCCTTTTGGGACAATGGCTCTTATTATTTAAGGGACAAATTGCCCTCATATAGTTAGTCTTTATGGACAACGAATCTCATCATGTAAGTGACAATTGCTCTTATCAAGTGTCCAAGCATTATGGACAGCATCTATCATCATGTAAAGGGCAATTGCACTCATCAAACGAGCAAGCGTTTAGGTACAACGGCTCCCATAAAGCAAGGTACAATTGCTCTCAACTAGTGAGACTTTAGGGACAAAAGCTCTTATCATTTAAGGGACAAATTGCCCTCATAAAGTTAGTCTTTAGGGACAATGGATCTCATCATGTAAGTGACAATTGCTCTAATCAAGTGTGCAAGCAATAAGGACAACGGCTATCATCATGTAAAAGGAAATTGAACTCATTAAGTGAGCATGCGTTTAGGGTAACGGCTCCCATAAAGTAAGGTACAATTGCTCTCAACAAGTGAGCCTTTAGGGACAACGACTCTTATCATGTACGGGACAAATTGCCCTCATAAAGTTAGCCTTTATGGACAATGGATCTCATCATGCAAGTGACAATTGCTCTTATAAAGTGTGTAAGCATTAGGGACAACAACTATCATCATGTGAAGGGCAATTGAACTCATCAAGTGAGCAAGCGTTTAGGTACAACGGCTCCTATAAAGCAAGGTACAATTGCTCTCAACAAGTGAGCCTTTAGGGACAACGGCTCTTATTATTTAAGGGACAAATTCCCCTCATAAAGTTAGCCTTTATGTTCAAGGAATCTCATCATGTAAGTGACAATTGCTCTTATCAAGTGTGCAAGCATTAGGGACTGCATCTATCATCATGTAAAGGGCAATTGCACTCATCAAATGAGCAAGCGTTTAGGTACAACAACTCCCATAAAGCAAGGTACAATTGCTCTCAACAAGTGAGCCTTTAGGGACAATAGCTCTTATCATTTAAGGGAAAAAATGCCCTCATAAAGTTAGCCTTTAGGGACAACGGATCTAATCATGTAAGTGACAATTGCTCTAATCAAGTGTGCAAGCAATAGGGACAACGACTATCATCATATAAAGGAAAATTGCACTCATCAATGAGCAAGCGTTTAGGGACAACGGCTCCCATAAAGTAAGGTACAATTGCTCACAACAAGTGAGCCTATAAGGATTACGACTCTTATGATGTAAGGGACAAATTGCCCTCATAAAGTTAGCCTTTAAGAACAACGGATCTCACCATGAAAGTGACTATTGCTCTTATCATGTGTGCAAGCAATACGGACAACGGCTATAATTATGTAAAGGGCAATTTCTCATATCAAGTGAGCAAGGGTTCAGGGACAATGGCTCCCATAAAGTAAGGTACAATTGCTCTCAACAAGTGAGCCTTATGGGACAACGGCGCTTATCATGTAAGTGACAAATTGCCCTCCTAAAGTTAGCCTTTAGGGACCACGGATCTCATCATGCAAGTGACAATTGCTTTAATCAAGTGTGCAAGCAATAGGGACAACGGCTATCATCATGTAAAAGGAAATTGCACTCATCAAGTGAGCATGCGTTTAGGGACAACAGCTCCCATAAAGCAACGTACAATTGCTCTCAACAAGTGAGCCTTTAGGGACAACGGCTCTTATCATGTAAGGGACGAATTGCCCTCATAAAGTTTGCCTTTATGGACAACGGATCTCATCATGCAAGTGAATATTGCTCTTATCAATAATGCAAGCATTAGGGACAAAAACTATCATCATGTGAAGGGCAATTGAACTCATCAAGTGTGCAAGCGTTTAGGTACAATGGCTCCCATAAAGCAAGGTACAATTGCTCTCAACAAGTGAGCCTTTAGGGACAACGGCTCTTATTATTTAAGGGACAAATTGCCGTCATAAAGTTAGCCTTTATGGACAACGAATCTCATCATGTAAGTGACAATAGCTCTTATCAAGTGTCCAAGCATTAGGGACTGCATCTATCATCATGTAAAGGGCAATTGCACTCATCAAATGAGCAAGCGTTTAGGTACAACGGCTCCCATAGAGTAAGGTACAATTGCTCTCAACAAGTGAGCCTTTAGGGACAATAACTCTTATCTTTTAAGGGACAAATTGCCCTCATAAAGTTAGCCTTTAGGGACAACGGATCTTATCATGTAAGTGACAATTGCTCTAATCCAGTGTGCAAGCAATAGGGACAACGACTATCATCATATAAAGGGAAATTGCACTCATCAATGAGCAAGCGTTTAGGGATAACGGCTCCCATAAAGCAAGGTACAATTGCTCTCAACAAGTGAGCCATAAGGGACAACGGCTCTTATCATTTAAGGGATAAATTACCCTCATAAAGTTAGCCTTTATGGAAAATGGATCTCATCATGTAAGTGACAATTGCTCTAATCAAGTGTGTAAGCCGGCTATCATCATGTAAAAGGAAATTGCACTCATCAAGTGAGCATGCGTTTAGGGACAACGACTCTTATCATGTAAGGGACAAATTGCCCTCATAAAGTTAGCCTTTATGGACTACGGATCTCATCATGCAAGTGACAATTGCTCTTATCAAGTGTGCAAGCATTAGGGACAACAACTTTCATCATGTGAAGGGCAATTGAACTCATCAAGTGAGCAAGCGTTTAGGTACAACGGCTCCCATAAAGCAAGGTACAATTGCTCTCAACAAGTGAGCCTTTAGGGACAACGGCTCCTATTATTTAAGGGACAAATTGCCCTCATAAAGTTAGCCTTTATGGGCAACGAATCTCATCATGTAAGTGACAATTACTCTTATCAGGTGTGCAAGCATTAGGGACTGCATCTATCAGCATGTAAAGGGCAATTGCACTCATTAAATGAGCAAGCGTTTAGGTGCAACAGCTCCCATAAATTAAGGTACAATTGCTCTCAACAAGTGAGCGTATAAGGACTACGACTCTTATGATGTAAGGGGCAAATTGCCCTCATAAAGTTAGCCTTTAGGAACAACGGATCTCATCATGCAAGTGACTGTTGCTCTTATCAAGTGTGCAAGCATTAGGCACAACGGGTATCATCATGTAATGGCAAATTGCACTCATCAACTGAGCAAGCGTGTAGGGACAACGGCTCCCATAAAGTAAGGTACAATTGCTCTCAACAAGTGAGCCTTTAGGGACAACGACTCTTATGATGTAAGGGACAGATTGCCCTCATCAATTTAGCCTTTTGGAACAACGGATCTCATCATGTAAGTGATAATTTCTCTTATCAAGTATGCGAGCATTCGGGACGACGGCTATCATCATTTAAAGGGCAGTTGCTCTTATCAAGTGGGGAAGCGTTTAGGGACAACGGCTCCCATAATGTAAGGTGCAATTGCTCTGAACAAGTGAGCCTTTAGGGACAACGGCTCTTATCATGTAAGGGATAAATTGATCTCCTAAAGTTAGTCTTTAGGGACAACGGATCTCATTATGCAAGTGACTATTGCTCTTATCAAGTGTTCAAGCATTAGGGACAACAACTATCATCAGTTAAAGAGAAATTTTACTCATCAAGTGAGCAAGCGTTTAGGGATAAAGGCTCCCATAAAGAAAGGTACAGTTGCTCTCAACAAGTGATCCTTTAGGGACAAAGGCTCTTGTTATTTAAGGGTCAAATTGCCCTCATAAAGTTAGCCTTTAGGGACAACGGATCTCATCATATAAGTAACAATTGCTCTTATCAAGTGTGCAAGCAATAGGGACAACGAATATCATCATGTAAAGGGAAATTGCACTCATCAAGTGAGCAAGCGTTTAGGGACAACGGCTCCCATAAAGTAAGGTACAATTGCTCTCAACAAGTGAGCCTTTTGGGACAACGCCTCTTATCATGTAAGGGACAAATTGCCCTTATAAAGTTAGCCTTTAGAGACAACGGATCTCATCATGCAAGTGACAATCGCTCTTATCAAGTGTGCAAGCATTAGGGACAACAACTATCATCATGTAAAGGGCAATTGCACTCATCAAGTGAGCAAGCTTTTAGGGACAACGGCTCCCATAAAGCAAGGTACAATTGCTCTCAACAAATGAGCCTTTAGGGATAACGAGTCTTATCATTTAAGGGACAAATTGCCCTCACAAAGTTAGCCTTTAGGGACAACGGATTTCATCATGTTAGTGACAATTGCTCTAATCAAGTGTGCAAGCAATAGGGACAACGGCTATCATCATGTAAAAGGAAATTGCACTCATCAAGTGAGCATGCGTTAAGGGACAACGGCTCCCATAAAGCAAGGTACAATTGCTCTCAACAAGTGAGCCTTTAGGGACAACGGCTCTTATCATGTAAGGGACAAATTGATCTCCTAAAGTTAGTCTTTAGGGACAACGGATCTTATTATGCAAATGACTATTGCTCTTATCAAGTGTGCAAGTACTAGGGACAACGACTATCATCATTTAAAGGGAAATTTCACTCATCGAGTGAGCAAGCGTTTAGGGACAACGGCTCCCATAAAGAAAGTTACAGTTGCTCTCAACAAGTGAGCCTTTAGGGACAATGGCTCTTATTTTAAGGGTCAAATTGCCCTCATAAAGTTAGCCTTTAGGGACAACGGATCTCATCATATAAGTAACAATTGCTCTTATCAAGTGTGCAAGCAATAGGGACAACGACTATCATCATGTAAAGGGAAATTGCACTCATTAAGTGAGCAAGCGTGTAGTGACAACGGCTCCCATAAAGTAAGGTACAATTGCTCTTAACATGTGAGCCTTTAGGGACTACGACTCTTATGATGTAAGGGATAAATTGCCCTCATAAAGTTAGCCTTTAGTAACAACGGATCTCATCACGCTTCTATTGCTCTTATCAAGTGAGCAAGCGTTTAGGGACAACGGCTCCCATAAAGTAAGGTACAATTGCTCTCAACAAGTGAGCCTTTAGGGACTACGACTCTTATGATGTAAGGGACAAATTGACCTCATAAAGTTAGCCTTTAGGAACAACGGATCTCATCATGCAAGTGATTATTGCTCTTATCAAGTGTGCAAGCATTACGGACAACGGCTATCATCATGTAAAGGGCAATTGCTCTCATCAAGTGAGCATGCGTTCAGGGATAACGGCTCCCATAAAGTAAGGTACAATTGCTCTCAACAAGTGAGCCTTTTGGGACAACGGCTCTTATTATTTAAGAGACAAATTGCCCTTATAAAGTTAGCCTTTAGGGACAACGGATCTCATCGTGCAAGTGACAATTGCTCATAACAAGTGTGCAAGCATTAGGGACAACAACTATCATCATGTAAAGGGCAATTGCACTCATCAAGTGAGCAAGCGTTTAGGGACAAAGGCTCCCATAAAGCAAGGTACAATTGCTCTCAACAAGTGAGCCTTTTGGGACAACGGCTCTTATCATTTAAGGGACAAATTGCCCTCATAAAGTTAGCCTTTAGGGACAACGGATCTCATCATGTGAGTGACAATTGCTCTAATCAAGTGTGCAAGCAATAGGCACAATGGCAATCATCATGTAAAAGGAAATTGCACTCATCAAGTGAGCATGCGTTTAGGGACAACGGCTCCCATAAAGCAAGGTACAATTGCTCTCAACAAGTGAGCCTTTAGGGACAACGGCTCTTATCATGTAAGGGACAAATTGCCCTTATAAAGTTTACCTTTATGGACAACGGATCTCATCATGCAAGTGACAATTGCTCTTATCAAGTGTGCAAGCATTAGGGACAAAAACTATCGTCATGTGAAGGGCAATTGAACTCATCAAGTGAGCAAGCGTTTAGGTACAACGGCTCCCAAAAAGCAAGGTACAATTGCTCTCAACATGTGAGCCTTTAGGGACAACGGCTCTTATTATTTAAGGGACAAATTGCCTTCATAAAGTTTTTTTGGGTAAAGGGGAGCAATCCTGCACCCTGGTAAAATATTATTAACTAAAAACATTGAAGTACAAAGGACGAGGGTGAGTTTCCTCGCCTCAGCCCTCATAAAGTTAGCCTTTATGCACAACGAATCTCATCATGTATGTGACAATTGCTCTTATCAAGTGTCCAAGCATTAGGGACTATATCTATCATCATGTAAAGGGAAATTGCACTCATCAAATGAGCAAGCGTTTAGGTACAACGGCTCCCATAAAGCAAGGTACAATTGCTCTCAACTAGTGAGCCTTTAGGGACAATAGCTCTTATCATTTAAGGGACAAATTGCCCTCATAAAGTTAGCCTTTAGGGACAATGGATCTCATCATGTAAGTGACAATTGCTCTAATCAAGTGTGCAAGCAATAGGGAGAACGGCTATCATCATGTAAAAGGAAATTGCACTCATTAAGTGAGCATGCGTTTAGGGTAACGGCTCTCATAAAGCAAGCTACAATTGCTCTCAATAAGTGAGCCTTTAGGGACAACGACTCTTATCATGTAAGGGACAAATTGCCCTCATAAAGTTAGCCTTTATGGACAACGGATCTCATCATGCAAGTGACAATTGCTCTTATAAAGTGTGTAAGCATTAGGGACAACAACTATCATCATGTGAAGGGCAATTGAACTCATCAAGTGAGCAAGCGTTTAGGAACAACGGCTTCTGTAAAGCAAGGTACAATTGCTCTCAACAAGTGAGCCTTTAGGGACAACGGCTCTTATTATTTAAGGGACAAATTGCCCTCATAAAGTTAGCCTTTATGGTCAAGGAATCTCATCATGTAAGAGACAATTGCTCTTATCAAGTGTGCAAGCATTAGGGACTGCATCTATAATCATGTAAAGGGCAATTGCGCTCATCAAATGAGCAAGCATTTAGGTACAACGGCTCCCATAAAGCAAGGTACAATTGCTCTCAACAATTGAGCCTTCAGGGACAATAGCTCTTATCATTTAAGGGAAAAAATGCCCTCATAAAGTTAGCCTTTAGGGACAATGGATCTCATCATGTAAGTGACAATTGCTCTAATCAAGTGTGAAAGCAATAGGGACAACGGCTATCATCATGTAAAAGGAAATTGCACTCATCAAGTGAGCATGCGTTTAGGGACAATGGCTCCCATAAAGCAAGGTACAATTGCTCTCAACAAGTGAGCCTTTAGGGACAACGACTCTTATCATAAGGGACAAATTGCCCTCATAAAGTTAGCCTTTATGGACAACGGATCTCATCATGCAAGTGATAATTGCTCTTAACAAGTGTGCAAGCATTAAGGACAACAACTATCATCATGTAAAGGGCAATTTAACTCATCAAGTGAGCAAGCGTTTAGGTACAACGGCTCCCATAAAGCAAGGTACAATTGCTCTCAACAAGTGAGCCTTTAGGGACAACGACTCTTATTATTTAAGGGATAAATTTCCCTCATAAAATTAGCCTTTATGGACAATGAATCTCATCATGTAAGTGACAATTGCTCTTATCAAGTGTGCAAGCATTAGGGACTGCATCTATCATCATGTAAAGGGCAATTGCACTCATCAAATGAGCAAGCGTTTAGGTACAACGGCTCCCATAAAGCAAGGTACAATTGCTCTCAACAAGTGAGCCTTTAGGGACAATAGCTCTTATCATTTAAGGGACAAATTGCCCTCATAAATTTAGCCTTTAGTGACAACGGATCTCATCATGTAAGTGACAATTGCTCTAATCAAGTGTGCAAGCAATATGGACAACGACTATTGAGCTATAGACCTTGATAGGTCTTCTTGAGCACTCTAGAATCATTAGTAATGTTACTGTAATCAATAACACACTAATAGACAATCTCTGCAACTTGTATTTATAAAGCGGAAACAAAACACAAGCTTGATACTAAGAACTCTTGATCCTCTATGGATCTTTTTAATTATAATTAGAATTTTCTAAAAGTTATTCAATACATAAAACGTGTGTTCCTTTTATACTCAAGGAACCCTAAACCGTTTCACAAGAAACGTATACTCTAAAACTTCTAAAAGATATGCATTATCACTTCCTAAATAAACTCATGCATATCCAAACTACATTACATAAAATACGGAAATACTATATCCGCAGAAACTAATAAAGCTGAACTATGTCTTCAGCAGAAACCAACTCTTCAGCAGGAATCATCAGCAGAAACAGCAGCAGAATTCTTACTTCACAGAATTCCCAACAATCCTCTCCTAATCTTGAATTTGACCTGGTTAAGTTCAAGATTCTTGATAGATCTGTAGAATAACATACCATGAGGATTGTTAAATAGTACCAGCAAAGAATCATCGTCAGTAGAATCTCTATGATCAGCAAATACTTTAAAGTTCCATTCTTTGCAGCAACAAATGACATAATGTACATCAAAACAAATTAGTTTCATACTATTCTCATCACTTCCAGGTGTGTTAACTCCTGTGAGAGGTGAATCATTGAAAATAATGGATTTGATGTCTCTTTACCAATAGCCATCACTACTGGAGTAGCCAAGTGTTCAAAGGTACACTGATAACCACATGATTTTTAGCAAATCATCAGCTATAAACGGATTTGAGATGTCTTTACCTATAGCCGTTTGCTCAGGACTAGCCAATTATTTTGATGAAAATCATCTTGGTTAACTGATTACCAAATATGGTTTTCCACTGCCTTTACCACAAGCCATATACATGTGGGCTAGTCAGTTATTTGGAATCCATAAAGGAAAAATCCATGGTCAATTGACAACCATTTCAACTACTCAGCAACAAAGCATAGGTGAGTTGAAAACCCTATGGTTTTGAGCAAACCATTACAGCTATCAATAGATTTGATGTGTCTTTACCAAAGCTGTACTCTTTGGACTAGCCAACTTTGTGATGGAATAGTCAACATCAGGTAAGTTGATAACCAAACCTGTATAATACACACAATACTATACAACAAAAATGTTAGGTTTTTTTTTCTTTTTTTTTTTTTTTTTTTTTTTTTTTTTTTTTTAATACTAATACTAAATAAGAAAAACAAATATACAACATTTTTTTTTAATTTTTTATTTTATTTTTTATTTATTTATTTTTTAACGAATAAAAGAAGAAAAAAATATGAAATATATAAAATATACCATCAATCAGTAGCAGGAACCAAAGAAAAATGTAGTGCCAACAAAAACACTAAGCCTCCCCTTAGGCGTATAAGGATCCAGCAGCTGCAAAAATGGTCAGTATACAAAGAATACAACAATAAGCCTCCCCTCAATCAGTGCACCTGACAAAGACTACTGTTCTTGGGTACCCAGAATGAACATTTACTTTTAGTTTTCCAAGAACAACCTGTTGAGGGTTTAACATTAGTATCCCATCTTGTCCCCCACCCCATATACATTGGGTCAAAATAACTAGGCCATAAACCATTCTGAAAGTAAGTGCTAGTAGGTCTATAAAATGGTCTAGCAACATGTCTTTTCCAGCCGGCTGGAAAAGGTCTACCAGCAGAAACTGGCTTACCAGCAGAAACTGATTTAGCAGCAGGATTGGGTCTGCTGGTTTTTACATGTGCTTGTGGAACATATGGAGGAATATTATTGACATTGGTCCACATTGGTCTAGGTCTCTTTTGGTCAGCATACACACCCATTCTCTTTTCATGAAAATCACAATCTTTAATGAGATGAGACTTACTACCACACACAAAACAAGTTTTCTTCTTAAAAGACTTATCCTTAACATTACTTGCCTTTTTATTAAAACACCCATTCTTATTACAAGAAGTCCTAGAATTGTATGTGTTCTTATCAGATTTATTACAAGTGAAACTAGGTAAATCTTGAACAACAATGGGTTCTTGTTTGGGTGCCCTAACTGTGGATTCAATCTCAGCTTTACTCTTAGATGTAGAAACACTAGAAGCAGATGCAAAGGAGGTAGACTCAGTAGAATTGGACTCTGAGCTTTTGACACTAAAAACATTGGGGAAAGGGACATTGACCTTTGAAGACTTGTCACTTGAATCAGTGTCAGGTAAGTCAGTAGACTTTTTGCCATATAAATGGTGTGATCCATCAAAGTCAACAGGTTTGGACAAGTCTATAGGCATGTGTTCCCCCTCTTATACGTCCAGGCACTGCATTCATTCCCCATTCCTTAACATATTTAACAGGTGTTTGATAAGCTAAGGCTGGTTCAGGGTCAAAAACACTAGACATATCAGGATAGGTTAGCTCTTCAGGGTCTATATATTTCTCATATCCTAATGCCTTTATAGACCTAACAGATTGGCGACCATCAATTAATTTACTTAAATTAGATGCCCCTTCCTGCCATTTCATACGACCAGCTATCTCTTTATCTAATTTAGCTTGTAACTCTTGTTTTTCTTTTTCTAAATCGGACTTCTCTTTTTCAGTACGCTTTAATTCTATCTTAGCAACCTCTAAATCACTTTCTAGAACTCTTACTTTTTCATCATATTTAACTTGATTCTTTTGAAACCATACTTTTTGTTTCTCTAATGTTTTTAAAGCCATTTTATAAGACTCTACTTCAACATAACACTCATTGTATTTTGGTTTCAATTCATCAAATTCTTGTTTAAGCTCATTGTATCTTACACTACATCCAAACAAACAGTTGGTTACCTGAGAGATTCCCATCAAGGAGACTTGCTCCTTCTTGTCTTCTGAAGGTGTGAATGCCAGCAGATTCACTTGTGAAGAAGTAGAAGCTTCCTCTCCAGCAGGTTCATGATCAGCCCAATCAATTTGGGGATCCAGAGTCACCATTGCCTTTGAAGGTACAGTCTTGTTATTCCCTGCTTCCAATGGATAAGAACCATATCTAACTTCATCTCCAGCCTTTCTATCTTTGCATTCTCTTGAAAAATGTCCCACTTGACCACAAGTGTAGCATTTAACCTTCCTTCTATCAAACCTTGCTGCTTCTTTTCCATTAAAACCAAACTTTCTTCCAGACTTGGCTTCAAACCTTTTGATATTCATTGAGATCATTGCAAGCTCCCATTTCAAGTGCATCTCCTCCATTTCCAATGGATCCACCTGTTCAAAGTCCTCATAAGCAATAAACTGCTGAGGTTCATATTCAGCGACAAATGAATGAATAAGATCCTCCAACACATTAGTTGATCATGATTTAGGAGCAGTTTGATTATAAGTTTGAGAAGATGCTCCTGATGACTATGAACTTGAGGCTTGATGCACAGGTTTAGTAGAGGCACCAACAAATGCAGAATGAATGGATGGACGTATGGGACTTCTAACATCAGGCTCAAGTGATTTAAGCCTATTGTAGAGGTCATCAAAAGACATCATGTCTAACTCACCTTTGGTCTTGAGAGCAATACAAACTTGTAACCAAGATGGCGGCAGAGATCTCAGAAATTTAGAATTGCAGTCTTCATTGTCGGGTCTAGCCTTCAACTGATTAAGTTGACTCAATATTCGATGAAACCTGTCATAACCCTTATGAATTCCCTCTTCTTCAGATATCTGAAATTCTTGGAATTTCTGCTTCAGCATAGACTTCTGCAACCTTCTTGATTCCTCATTCCCACCAAATCTTGCTTTTATAGCCATCCAAATGTCCTTGGCATCCTCCATAAAATGAAAGTCACCCATATGGTCATCTAGAATAACTTGGAGCAAAATAGTTCTGACTTTACTCTCCCTCTGCACAGCCAGAATCTCTTCAGCAGTTTTGGGTCCTACAATAGTAACAACACCATCAGCATCTGTAACATGCTTTTTCAGACTATTCACTTTCTTAACAACCTCCCACAGATTCCAATCAATGTTTGTGATCCAGTTCTGCATCTTCATGGACCACAGATGATAATCTTCTGCATTCTTCAAGTATGGAAACTTAGCATTACTGTTGGAGAGATTGAGTTGTTGAAGAGAAGTGGTGTTAATGTTCTGGGTTGTATCAACATCATCATCCGATCCAGGCATGTTTGGTGATAACCCACGTTGCACTAAACCAGAGAATTCTCTCCATGGCGAAAAAAAAGAAAAAAAAAAAAAAACGGCGAACATCTTATCTACGATTCAAACACATTCGATCTTTAAACCTTCATTGTTTAATCATTCATTGGTTGATTTGTGTATCGTGGGTCGGTTCTTTTTCTATTCAATCGCTTGTTTTTTGCTTCTTGTTTTGTCGCTTTTTGCATGCTTTGCAATACGCATCCTGCCCTACGATTCTACCTTTATTGATATTATTCCTTACAACGTGGGTCGGTGATATTATTGTATTCATTCTTATGTCGATATTGTTTAGCCGGTTTTCTTTTGTTTATTTAATCCACCGTATCGTTTGTTTATTTTATGATAGTGGGTCGGTGATCGGTTCCTTCTATATTAAATCCTAAAACGATTTGTTAATCGTTTATTCACTCTTAGGGTCGATATCGATTGTTTATTTATGATCGTGGGTCGGTGATCGATTTCCTGCTATATTAAATCCTAAAAACGATTTGTTAATCGTTTATTCACTCTTAGGGTCGATTATTGGGTTTTTGTGCTTGGGTTGTTTTTTCATAGCCGTGCATGGGTGGATCATTCTTGTATGGTTTACCATGGTTTTCATTCAACGAACTCTTGGGGTTTGTCTATTGTGCGGCTGGCTTGGATTATGGGTGTCTACATGTGTTTTGCTTGGACGTTGTTATCTTGTTTGATATTAAGTTGTGGGTTTTGAGAGAGATGGAAGTAATTGTGTCTATGATGGTCTTCCTAATGATGTTCGTACTGATTACATGCATCCTTTGTTGGGTGTGGTGTGTTTGCTTATTCCTTTGTAATTGGTTCGATGGGAGATTTGTCGATCTGATCTATTGATTGTTAGGGTTTGTAATCCCTTGTTTGTGTTCCAACAAAAACCATGACGATCCTGCTGATTCACATACTATCTTATGATCGTTATTGGGTATACTAGGGTTATGATTCTGGTATGATCTCGTTGGAGCTTGGAGTTTTGGTTGTTGTTCGCTCCATGACCTGCTGAATTTAGGGCTTGCTGTTGTTTGCATCTTCATTCTTATTTGACTATAGGGTCAATCGCATGCAAGTTACCATTGTCGCTGCATATTACTTGATCATTGCTAGTTGTCTTCAAGTGTTTCATTCGTATTTTTTGGAAGATTGTGTCAAGTTGGGATATGCTGGAAGGTTGAAGCTGGGAAGTTTGGATGTTGAAGGTCATCATATTTGGTTTCGCTTGGTTGTGCATCTAAACATACACTTTTGGAGCGAGGTCGCACTTGCTGCTCTATCCGTGGTTTTAGAGTCTTTCACCAACCGTTGTGTGGAATTTGTGAACTGAAGCTCAAGTTGATGTACCAGGTTGGTGGACCGCAATAATGACTTAGATGGCTTAAGAATTTTTCTTGAGTGAAATTGTAATGTTTTATTTATTTTGTCATTTTTGGTAGGTTCAATCTGTATGTTATAAGAATGGTCTGTCATTCTTATATAGTGGTAGTGGTCGTGTCCTAAAGGGACTAAGATGAGGGGTGTACGCCCTCATCCATTGTACTTCAACGCTTTTTGGTGTAATGAATTTTACCGGGGTGTGTTAACCCTTTTACCCAAAAAAAGATTTGTGTTTCTTAGTCCAGAGACTCTCTCGAGGCTCTGATACCACTTGTTGAGCTATAGACCTTGATAGATCTTCTTGAGCACTCTAGAATCGTTAGTAATGTTAATGTAATCAATAACACACTAATAGACAATCTCTGCAACTTGTATTTATAAAGCGGAAACAAAACACAAGCTTGATACTAAGAACTCTTGATCCTCTATGGATCTTTTTAATTATAATTAGAATTTTCTAAAAGTTATTCAATACATAAAACGTGTGTTCCTTTTATACTCAAGGAACCCTAAACCGTTTCCCAAGAAACGTATACTCTAAAACTTCTAAAAGATATGCATTATCACTTCCTAAATAAACTCATGCATATCCAAACTACATTACATAAAATACGGAAATACTATATCCGCAGAAACTAATAAAGCTGAACTATGTCTTCAGCAGATACACTGCTTCAGCAGAAACCAACTCTTCAGCAGGAATCATCAGCAGAAACAGCAGCAGAATTCTAACTTAACAGAATTCCCAACAACGACTATCATCATATAAAGGGAAATTGCACTCATCAATGAGCAAGCGTTTAGGGACAACGGCTCCCATAAAGTAAGGTACAATTGCTCTCAACAAGTGAGCCTATAAGGACTATGACTCTTATGATGTAAGGGACAAATTACCCTCATAAAATTAGCCTTTAGGAACAACGGATCTCATCATGCAAGTGACTATTTCTCTTATCGTGTGTGCAAGCATTAGGGACAACGGCTATCAACATGTAAAGTGCAATTTCTCTTATCAAGTGAGCAAGCGTTTAGGGACAACGGCTCCCATAAAGTAAGGTACAATTGCTTTCAACAAGTGAGCCTTTTTGGTACAACGGCTCTTATCATGTAAGAGACAAATTGCCCTTATAAAGTTAGCCTTTAGGGACAACGGATCTCATCATGCAAATGACAATTGCTCTTATCAAGTGTGCAAGCATTAGGGACAACAACTATCATCATGTAAAGGGCAATTGCACTCATCAAGTGAGCAAGAGTTTAGGGACAACGGCTCCCATAAAGCAAGGTAAAATTGCTTTTAACAAGTGAGCCTTAAGGGACAACGGCTCTTATCATTTAAGGGACAAATTGCCCTCATAAAGTTATCCTTTAGGGACAACGGATCTCATCATGTAAGTGACAATTGCTCTAATCAAGTGTGCAAGCAATAGGGACAACGGCTATCATCATGTAAAGGGAAATTGCACTCATCAAGTGAGCAAGCGTTTAGGGACAACGGCTCCTATAAAGTAAGGTACAGTTAATCTCAACAAGTGAGCCTTTAGGGACAACGGCTCCTATCTTGTAAGGGACAAATTGCCCTCATAAAGTTAGTCTTTAGGGACTACGGATCTCATCATGCAATTGAGTATTGCTCTTATCAAGTGTACAAGCATTAGGCACAACGACTATCATCATGTAAAGGCAAATTGCACTCATCAACTGAGCAAGAGTTTAGGGACAACGGCATCCAAAAAGTAAGGTACAATTGCTCTAAACAAGTGAGCCTTTAGGGACAATGACTCTTATGACGTAAGGGACAAATTGCCCTCATAAATTTAGCCTTTAGGAACAACGGATCTCATCATGTAAGTGACAATTGCTCTTATCAAGTATGTGAGCATTAGGGACGACGGCCATCATCATGTAAAGGGCAGTTGCTCTTATCAAGTGGGAAAGCGTTTAGGGAAAACGGCTCCCATAATGTAAGGGAAAACGGCTCCTTATAAAGTTAGCCTTTAGGGACAACGGCTCTTACCATGTCAGGGACAAATTGATCTCCTAAAGTTAGCCTTTAGGGACAACGGATCTCATTATGCAAGTGACTATTGCTCTTATCAAGTGTGCAAGTATTAGGGACAACGACTATCATCATTTAAACGGAAATTTGACTCATCAAGTGAGCAAGCGTATAGGGAAATTGCCCTTATAAAGTTAGCCTTTAGGGACAACGGATCTCATCATGTAAGTAACAATTGCTCTTATCAAGTATGCGAGCATTAGGGACGACGGCTATCATCATGTAAAGGGTAGTTGCTCTTATCAAGTGGGGAAGCGTTTAGGGACAACGACTCCCATAATGTAAGGTACAATTGCTCTGAACAAGTGAGCCTTTAGGGAAAACGACTATCATCATACAAAGGGAAATGACACTCATCAATGAGCAAGCGTTTAGGGATAACGGCTCCCATAAAGCAAGGTACAATGGCTCTCAACAAGTGAGCCTTAAGGGACAACGACTCTTATCATTTAAGGGATAAATTACACTCATAAAGTTAGCCTTTAGGGAAAATGGATCTCATCATGTAAGTGACAATTGCTCTAATCAAGTGTGCAAGCAATAGGGACAACGGCTATCATCATGTAAAAGGAAATTGCACTCATCAAGTGAGCATGCGTTTAGGGACAACGACTCCCATAAAGCAAGGTACAATTGCTCTCAACAAGTGAGCCTTTAGGGACAACGACTCTTACCATGTAAGGGACAAATTGCCCTCATAAAGTTAGCCTTTATGGACTACGGATCTCATCATGCAAGTGTCAATTGCTCTTATCAAGTGTGCAAGCATTAGGGACAACAACTTTCATCATGTGAAGGGCAATTGAACTCATCAAGTGAGCAAGCGTTTAGGTACAACGGCTCCCATAAAGCAAGGTACAATTGCTCTCAACAAGTGAGCCTTTAGGGACAACGGCTCCTATTATTTAAGGGACAAATTGCCCTCATAAAGTTAGCCTTTATGGGCAACAAATCTCATCATGTAAGTGACAATTACTCTTATCAAGTGTGCAAGCATTAGGGACTGCATCTATCAGCATGTAAAGGGCAATTGAACTCATTAAATGAGCAAGCGTTTAGGTGCAACGGCTCCCATAAAGCAAGGTACAATTGCTCTCAACAAGTGATCCTTTATGGACAATAGCACTTATCATTTAAGGGACAAATTGCCCTCATAAAGTTAGCCTTTAGGGACAACGGATCTAATCATGTAAGTGACAATTGCTCTAATCAAGTGTGCAAGCAATATGGACAACGACTATCATCATATAAAGGGAAATTGCACTCATCAATGAGCAAGCGTTTAGGGACAACGGCTCCCATAAAGTAAGGTACAATTGCTCTCAACAAGTGAGCGTATAAGGACTACGACTCTTATGATGTAAGGGGCAAATTGCCCTCATAAAGTTAGCCTTTTGGAACAACGGATCTCATTATGCAAGTGACTATTGCTCTTATCAAGTGTTCAAGCATTAGGGACAACAACTATCATCATTTAAAGGGAAATGTTACTCATCAAGTGAGCAAGCGTTTAGGGATAACGGCTCCCATAAAGAAAGGTACAGTTGCTCTCAACAAGTGAGCCTTTAGGGACAACGACTCTTATGATGTAAGGGACAAATTTCCCTCATAAAGTTAGCCTTTAGGAACAACGGATCTCATCTTGCGATTGACTATTGCTCTTATCAAGTGAGCAAGCGTTTAGGGACAACGGCTCCCATAAAGTGAGGTACAATTGCTCTCAACAAGTAAGCCTTTAGGGACTACGACTCTTATGATGTAAGGGACAAATTGCCGTCATAAAGTTAGCCTTTAGGAACAACAGATCTCATCATGCAAGTGACTATTGCTCTTATCAAGTGTGCAAGCTTTACGAACAACGGCTATCATCATGTAAAGGGCAATTGCTCTCATCAAGTGAGCAAGCGTTCAAGGATAACGGCTCTCATAAAGTAAGGTACAATTTCTCTCAACAAGTGAGCCTTTTGGGACAACGCCTCTAATCATGTAAGGGACAAATTGCCCTTATAAAGTTAGCCTTTAGGGACAACGGATCTCATCATGCAAGTGACAATTGCTCTTATCAAGTGTGCAAGCATTAGGGACAACAACTATCATCATGTTAGTGACAATTGCTCTAATCAAGTGTGCGAGCAATAGGGTAACGGCTATCATCATGTAAAAGGAAATTGCACTCATCAAGTGAGCATGCGTTTAGGGACAACGACTCCCATAAAGCAAGGTACAATTGCTCTCAACAAGTGAGCCTTTTGGGACAACAGCTCTTATCATGTAAGGGACAGATTGCCCTCATAAACTTAGCCTTTAGGAACAACGGATCTCATCATGCAAGTGACTATTGCTCTTATCAAGTGTGCAAGCTTTAGGGTCAACGGCTATCATCATGTACAGGGCAATTGCTCTCATCAAGTGAGCAAGCGTTCTGGGAAAACGGCTCCCATAAAGTAAGGTACAATTGCTCTCAACAAATGAGCATTTTGGGACAACGGCTCTTAACATGTAAGGGACAAATTGCCCTTATAAAGTTAGCCTTTTGGGACAACGGATCTCATCATGCAAGTGACAATTGCTCTTATCAAGTGTGCAAGCATTACGGACAACAACTATCATCATGTAAAGGGTAATTGCACTCATCAAGTGAGCAAGCGTTTAGGGACAACGGCTCCCATAAAGCAAGGTACAATTGCTCTCAACAAGTGAGCCTTAAGGGACAACGGCTCTTATCATTTAAGGGACAAATTGCCCTCATTAAGTTAGCCTTTAGGGACAATGGATCTTATCATATAAGTGACAATTGCTCTAATCAAGTGTGCAAGCAATAGGGACAACGGCTATCTTCATGTAAAAGGAAATTGCACTCATCAAGTGAGCATGCGTTTAGGGACAACGGCTCCCATAAAGCAAGGTACAGTTGCTCTCAACAAGTGAGCCTTTAGGGAAAACGACTCTTATCATATAAGGGACAAATTGCCCTCATAAAGTTAGCCTTTATGGACAATGGATCTCATCATGCAAGTGACAATTGCTCTTATCAAGTGTGCAAGCATTAGGGACAACAACAATCATCATGTGAAGGGCAATTGAACTCATCAAGTGAGCAAACATTTAGGTACAACGGCTCCCATAAAGCAAGGTACAGTTGCTCTCAACAAGTGAGCCTTTAGGGACAACGGCTGTTATTATTTAAGGGACTAATACCCTCATAAAGTTAGCCTTTATGGACAACGAATCTCATCATGTAAGTGACAATAGCTCTTATCAAGTCTGCAAGCATTAGGGACTGCATCTATCATCATGTAAAGGGCAATTGCACTCATCAAATGAGCAAGCGTTTTGGTACAACGGCTCCCATAAAGCAAGGTACAATTGCTCTCAACAAGTGAGCTTTAGGGACAATAGCTCTTATCATTTAAGGGACAAATTGCCCTCATAAAGTTAGCCTTTAGGGACAATGGATCTCATCATGTAAGTGAAAATTGCTCTAATCAAGTATGCAAGCAATAGGGACAACGACTATCATCATATAGAGGGAAGTTGCACTCATCAATGAGCAAGCGTTTAGGGACAACGGCTCCCATAAAGTAAGGTACAATTGCTCTCAACAAGTGAGCCTATAAGGACTACGACTCTTATGATGTAAGGGACAAATTACCCTCATAAAATTAGCCTTTAGGAACAACAGATCTCACCATGCAAGTGACTATTGCTCTTATCATGTGTGCAAGCATTAGGGACAACGCCTATCATCATGTAAATGGAAATTTCTCTTATCAAGTGAGCAAGGGTTCAGGGACAACGGCTCCCATAAAGTAAGGTACAATTGCTCTCAACAAGTGAGCCTTTTGGGACAACGGCTCTTATCATGTAAGTTACAAATTTCACTCATAAAGTTAGCCTTTAGGGACAACGGATCTCATAATGCAAGTGACAATTGCTCTTATCAAGTGTGCAAGCATTAGGGAAAACAACTATCATCATGTAAAGGGCAATTGCACTCATCAAGTGAGCAAGAGTTTAGGTACAATTGCTCTCAATAAGTGAGCCTTAAGGGACAACGGCTATTATCATTTAAGGGACAAATTGCCCTCATGAAGTTATCCTTTAGGGACAACGGATCTCATAATGTAAGTGACAATTGCTCTAATCAAGTGTGCAAGCAATAGGGAAAACGGCTATCATCATGTAAAGGGAAATTGCACTAATCAAATGAGCAAGCATTTAGGGACAACGGCTCCTATAAAGTAAGGTACAATGGCTCTCAACAAGTGAGCCTTTAGGGACAACGGCTGTTATCTTCTATGGGACAAATTGCCCTCATAAAGTTAGTCTTTAGGGACTACGGATCTCATCATGCAATTGAGTATTGCTCTTATCAAGTGTACAAGCATTAGGCACAAGGCTATCATCATGTATAGGCAAATTGCACTCATCAACAGTGCAAGCGTTTAGGGACAACGGCTCCCACAAATTAAGGTACAATTGCTCTCAACAAGTGAGCCTTTAGGGACAACGACTCTTATGATGTAAGGGACAAATTACCCTCATAAATTTAGCCTTTAGGAACGACGGGTCTGATCATGTAAGAGGCAATTGCTCTTATCAAGTATGCGAGCATTAGGGACGACGGCCATCATCATATAAAGGGCAGTTGCTCTTATCAAGTGGGGAAGCGTTTAGGGACAACGGCTCCCATAATGTAAGGTACAATTGCTCTCAACAAGTGAGCCTTTAGGGACAACGGCTCTAATCATGTAAGGGACAAATTGATCTCCTGAAGTTAGTCTTTAGGGACAACGGATCTCATTATGAAGTGACTATTGCTCTTATCAAGTGTGCAAGCATTAGGGACAACGACTATCATCATTTAAAGGGAAATTACACTCATCAAGTGAGCAAGCGTTTAGGGACAATGGCTCCCATAAAGAAAGGTACAGCTGCTCTCAACAAGTGAGCCTTCAGGGACAATGGCTCTTATTAATTAAGGGTCAAATTACCCTCATAAATTAGCCTTTAGGGAAAACGGATCTCATCAGATAAGTAACAATTGCTCTTATCAAGTGTGCAAGCAATAGGGACAACGACTATCATCATGTAAAGGGAAATTTCACTCATTAAGTTAGCAAGCGTTTAGGGAAAACGGCTCCCATAAAGTAAGGTACAATTGCTGTTAACAAGTGAGCCTTTAGGGACTACGACTCTTATGATGTAAGGGATGAATTGCCCTCATAAAGTTAGAATTTAGGAACAACGGATCTCATCATGCTAGAGCCTATTACTCTTATCAAGTGAGCAAGCGTTTAGGGACAACGGCTCCCATAAAGTAAGGTACAATTGCTTTCAACAAGTGAGCCTTTCGGGACAACGGCTCTTATCATGTAAGAGACAAATTGCCTTTATAAAGTTAGCCTTTAGGAACAACGGATCTCATCATGCAAATGACAATTGCTCTTATCAAGTGTGCAAGCATTAGGGACAACAACTATCATCCTGTAAAGGGCAATTGCACTTATCAAGTGAGCATGCGTTTAGGGACAACTGCTCCCATAAAGCAAGGTGCAATTGCTCTCAACAAGTGAGCCTTTATGGACAATGACTCTTATCATGTAAGGGACAAATTGCCCTCATAAAGTTAGCCTTTATGGGCCACGGATCTTATCATGCAAGTGAAAATTGCTCTTATCAAGTGTGCAAGCATTAGGGACAACAACTATCATCATGTGAAGGGCAATTGAACTCATCAAGTGAGCAAGCGTTTAGGTACAACGACTCCCATAAAGCAAGGTACAATTTCTATCAACAAGTGATCCTTTTGGGACAATAGCTCTTATCATTTAAGGGACAAATTGCCCTCATAAAGTTAACCTTTAGGGACAACGGATCTCATCATGTAAGTGACAATTGCTCTAATCAAGTGTGCAAGCAATAGGGACAACGACTATCATCATGTAAAGGGAAATTGCACTCATCAATGAGCAAGGGTTTAGGGACAACGGCTCCCATAAAGTAAGGTACAATTACTCTCAACAAGTGAGCCTATAAGGACTACGACTCTTATGATGTAAGGGACAAATTGCCCTCATAAAATTAGCCTTTAGGAACAACGGATCTCATCATGCAAGTGACTATTGCTCTTATCATGTGTGCAAGCATTAGGGACAACGGTTATCATCATGTAAAGGTCAATTTCTCTTATCAAGTGAGCAAGGGTTCAGGGACAACGGCTCCCAGAAAGTAAGGAACAATTGCTCTCAACAAGTGAGCCTTTTGGACAACGGCTCTTACCATGTAAGTGATAAATTGCCCTCATAAAGTTAGCCTTTAGGGAAAATGAATCTCATCATGCAAGTGACAATTGCTCTTATCAAGTGTACAAGCATTACGGAGAACAACTATCATCATGTAAAGGGCAATTGCACTCATCAAGTGAGCAAGAGTTTAGGGACAACGGGTACCATAAAGCAAGGTATAATTGCTCTCAACAAGTGAGCCTTAAGGGACAACGGCTCTTATCATTTAAGGGACAAATTGCCCTTATAAAGTTATCCTTTAGGGACAACGGATCTCATCATGTAAGTGACAATTGCTCTAATCAAGTGTGCAAGCAATAGGGACAACGGCTATCATCATGTAAAGGGAAATTGCACTCATCAAGTGAGCAAGCGTTTAGGGACAACGGCTCCTATAAAGTTAGGTACAATTGCTCTAAACAAGTGAGCCTTTAGGGGCAACGGCTCTTATCTTGTAAGGAACAAATTGCCCTCATAAAGTTAGTCTTTAGGGACTACAGATCTCATCATGCAATTGAGTATTGCTCTTATCAAGTGTACAAGCATTAGTCACAACGGCTATCATCATGTATAGGCAAATTGCACTCATCAACTGAGCAAGCGTTTATGGAGAACGGCTCCCATAAAGTAAGGTACAATTGCTCTCAACAAGTGAGCCTTTAGGGACAACGACTCTTATGATGTAAGGGACAAATTGCCCTCATAAATTTAGCCTTTAGGAACAACGGATCTCATAATGTAAGTGAAAATTGCTCTTATCAAGTATGCGAGCATTAGGGACGACGACCATCATCATGTAAAGGGCTGTTGCTCTTATCAAGTGGGGAATCGTTTAGGGACAACGGCTCCCATAATGTAGGGTACAATTGCTCTTAACAAGTGAGCCTTTAGGGACAACGACTCTTATCATGTAAGGGACAAATTGATCTTCTAAAGTTAGTCTTTAGGGACAACGGATCTCATTATGCAAGTGACTATTGCTCTTATCTAGTGTGCAAGCATTAGGGACAACGACTATCATCATTTAAAGGGAAATTTCACTCAAGTGAGAAAGCGTTTAGCGACAATGGCTGCCATAAAGAAAGGTACAGTTGCTCTCAACAAGTGAGCCTTTAGGGACAACGGCTCTTATTATTTATGGGTCAAATTGCCTTCATAAACTTAGCCTTTATGGACAATGGATCTCATCATACGAGTAACAATTGCTCTTATCAAGTGTACAAGCAATAGGGACAACGACTATCATCATGTAAAGGGAAATTGCACTCATCAAGTGAGCAAGCGTTTAGGGACAACGGCTCCAATAAAGTAAGGTACAATTGCTCTTAATAAGTGCGCCTTTTGGGACTACGACTCTTATGATGTAAGGGACAAATTGCCCTCATAAAGTTAGCCTTTAGGAACAACGGATCTCATCGTGCGAGAGATTATTGCTCTCAACAAGTGAGCCTTTAGGGACTACGACTCTTATGATGTAAGGGACAAATTGCCATCATAAAGTTAGCCTTTATGAAGAACGGATCTCATAATGCAAGTGACTATTGCTCTTATCAAGTGTGCAAGCATTACGGACAACGGCTATCATCATGCAAAGGGCAATTGCTCTCATCAAGTGAGCAAGCGTTCAGGGATAACGGCTCCCATAAAGTAAGGTACAATTGCTTTCAACAAGTGAGCCTTTTGGGACAATGGCTCTTATCATGTAAGAGACAAATTGCCCTTAAAAAGTTAGCCTTTATGGACAACGGATCTCATCATGCAAGTGACAATTGCTCTTATCAAGTGAGCTAGCGTTTAGGGACAACGGCTCCCATAAAGCAAGGTACAATTGCTCTCAACATGTGAGCCTTTTGGGACAACTGCTCTTATCATGTAAGGGACAAATTGCCCTCATAAAGTTAGCCTTTAGGGACAACGGATCTCATCATGTAAGTGACAATTGCTCTAATCAACTGTGCAAGCAATAGGGACAACGGATATCATCATGTAAAAGGAAATTGCACTCATCAAGTGAGCATGCGTTTAGGGACAACGGCTCCCATAAAGCAAGGTACAATTGCTCTCAACAAGTGAGCCTTTAGGGACAACGGCTCTTATCATGTAAGAGACAAATTGCCCTCATAAAGTTAGCCTTTATGGACAACGTATCTCATCATGCAAGTGACAATTGCTCTTATCAAGTGTGCAAGCATTAGGGAGAAAAACTATCATCATGTGAAGGGCAATTGAACTCATCAAGTGAGCAAGGGTTTAGGTACAACGGCTCCCATAAAGCAAGGTACAATTGCTCTCAACAAGTGAGCCTTTAGGGACAACGGCGCTTATTATTTAAGGCACAAATTGCCCTCATAAAGTTAGCCTTTATGGACAAAGAATCTCATCATGTAAGTGACAATTGCTCTTATCAAGTGTCCAAGCATTAGGGGCTGCATCTATCATCATGTAAAGGGCAATTGCACTCATCAAATGAGCAAGCGTTTAGGTACAACGGCTCCCATAAAGCAAGGTACACACTAATAGACAATCTCTGCAACTTGTATTTATAAAGCGGAAACAAAACACAAGCTTGATACTAAGAACTCTTGATCCTCTATGGATCTTTTTAATTATAATTAGAATTTTCTAAAAGTTATTCAATACATAAAACGTGTGTTCCTTTTATACTCAAGGAACCCTAAACCGTTTCACAAGAAACGTATACTCTAAAACTTCTAAAAGATATGCATTATCACTTCCTAAATAAACTCATGCATATCCAAACTACATTACATAAAATACGGAAATACTATATCCACAGAAACTAATAAAGCTGAACTATGTCTTCAGCAGATACACTGCTTCAGCAGAAACCAACTCTTCAGCAGGAATCATCAGCAGAAACAGCAGCAGAATTCTTACTTCACAGAATTCCCAACAACGACTATCATCATATAAAGGGAAATTGCACTCATCAATGAGCAAGCGTTTAGGGACAACGGCTCCCATAAAGTAAGGTACAATTGCTCTCAACAAGTGAGCCTATAAGGACTATGACTCTTATGATGTAAGGGACAAATTACCCTCATAAAATTAGCCTTTAGGAACAACGGATCTCATCATGCAAGTGACTATTGCTCTTATCGTGTGTGCAAGCATTAGGGACAACGGCTATCAACAAGTAAAGTGCAATTTCTCTTATCAAGTGAGCAAGCGTTTAGGGACAACGGCTCCCATAAAGTAAGGTACAATTGCTTTCAACAAGTGAGCCTTTTTGGTACAACGGCTCTTATCATGTAAGAGACAAATTGCCCTTATAAAGTTAGCCTTTAGGGACAACGGATCTCATCATGCAAGTGACAATTGCTCTTATCAAGTGTGCAAGCATTAGGGACAACAACTATCATCATGTAAAGGGCAATTGCACTCATCAAGTGAGCAAGAGTTTAGGGACAACGGCTCCCATAAAGCAAGGTAAAATTGCTCTCAACAAGTGAGCCTTAAGGGACAACGGCTCTTATCATTTAAGGGACAAATTGCCCTCATAAAGTTATCCTTTAGGGACAACGGATCTCATCATGTAAGTGACAATTGCTCTAATCAAGTATGCAAGCAATAGGGACAACGGCTATCATCATGTAAAGGGAAATTGCACTCATCAAGTGAGCAAGCGTTTAGGGACAACGGCTCCTATAAAGTAAGGTACAATTGCTCTCAACAAGTGAGCCTTTAGGGACAACGGCTCCTATCTTGTAAGGGACAAATTGCCCTCATAAAGTTAGTCTTTAGGGACTACGGATCTCATCATGCAATTGAGTATTGCTCTTATCAAGTGTACAAGCATTAGGCACAACGACTATCAGCATGTAAAGGCAAATTGCACTCATCAACTGAGCAAGTGTTTAGGGACAACGGCTTCCAAAAAGTAAGGTACAATTGCTCTCAACAAGTGAGCCTTTAGGGACAACGACTCTTATGACGTAAGGGACAAATTGCCCTCATAAATTTAGCCTTTAGGAACAACGGATCTCATCATGTAAGTGACAATTGCTCTTATCAAGTATGTGAGCATTAGGGACGACGACCATCATCATGTAAAGGGCAGTTGCTCTTATCAAGTGGGGAAGCGTTTAGGGAAAACGGCTCCCATAATGTAAGGTACAATTGCTCTCAACAAGTGAGCCTTTAGGGACAACGGCTCTTACCATGTCAGGGACAAATTGATCTCCTAAAGTTAGCCTTTAGGGACAACGGATCTCATTATGCAAGTGACTATTGCTCTTATCAAGTGTGCAAGTATTAGGGACAACGACTATCATCATTTAAGTGGAAATTTCACTCATCAAGTGAGCAAGCGTTTAGGGACACCGGCTCCCATAAAGAAAGGTACAGTTGCTCTCAACAAGTGAGCATTTAGGGACAACGGCTCTTATTATTTAAGGGTTAAATTGCCCTCATAAAGTTAGCCTTTAGGGACAACGGATCTCATCATATAAGTAACAATTGCTCTTATCAAGTGTGCAAGCAATAGGGACAACGACTATCATCATGTAAAGGGAAATTGCACCCATCAAGTGAGCAAGAATTTAGGGACAACGGCTCCCATAAAGGAAGGTACAATTGCTCTTAACAAGTGAGCCTTTAGGGACTACGACTCTTATGATGTAAGGGACAAATTGCCCTCATAAAGTTAGCCTTTAGGATCAACGGATCTCATCATGCAAGTGACTATTGCTCTTATCAAGTGTGCAAGCATTACGGACAACGGCTATCCTCATGTAAAGGGCAATTGCTCTCATCAAGTGAGCAAGCGTTCAGGGATAACGGCTCCCATAAAGTAAGGTACAATTGATCTCAACAAGCGAGCCTTTTGGGACAACTGCTCTTATCATGTAAGGGATAAATTGCCCTCATAAAGTTAGCCTTTAGGGACAACGGATCTCATCATGTAAGTGACAATTGCTCTAATCAACTGTGCAAGCAATAGGGACAACGGATATCATCATGTAAAAGGAAATTGCACTCATCAAGTGAGCATGCGTTTAGGGACAACGGCTCCCATAAAGCAAGGTACAATTGCTCTCAACAAGTGAGCCTTTAGGGACAACGGCTCTTATCATGTAAGAGACAAATTGCCCACATAAAGTTAGCCTTTATGGACAACGGATCTCATCATGCAAGTGACAATTGCTCTTATCAAGTGTGCAAGCATTAGGGAGAAAAACTATCATCATGTGAAGGGCAATTGAACTCATCAAGTGAGCAAGGGTTTAGGTACAACGGCTCCCATAAAGCAAGGTACAATTGCTCTCAACAAGTGAGCCTTTAGGGACAACGGCGCTTATTATTTAAGTCACAAATTGCCCTCATAAAGTTAGCCTTTATGGACAAAGAATCTCATCATGTAAGTGATAATTTCTCTTATCAAGTGTCCAAGCATTAGGGGCTGCATCTATCATCATGTGAAGGGCAATTGCACTCATCAAATGAGCAAGCGTTTAGGTACAACGGCTCCCATAAAGCAAGGTACAATTGCTCTCAACAAGTGAGCCTTTTGGGACAATAGCTCTTATCATTTCAGGGAAAAATTGCCCTCATAAAGTTAGCCTTTAGGGACAACGGATCTCATCATGTAAGTGACAATTGCTCTAATCAAGTGTGCAAGCAATAGGGACAACGACAATCATCATATAAAGAGAAATTGCACTCATCAGTGAGCAAGCGTTTAGGGACAACGGCTCCCATAAATCAAGGTACAATTCCTCTCAACAAGTGAGCCTTAAGGGACAACGGCTCTTATCATTTAAGGGACAAATTGCCCTCATAAAGTTAGCCTTTAGGGACAATAGATCTCATCATGTAAGTGACAATTGCGCTAATCAAGTGTGCAAGCAATAGGGACAACGGCTATCATCATGTAAAAGGAAATTGCACTCATCAAGTGAGCATGCGTTTTGGGACAACGGCTCCCATAAAGCAAGGTACAATTGCTCTCAACAAGTGAGCCTTTAGGGACAATAGCTCTTATCATTTAAGGGACAAATTGCCCTCATAAGGTTAGCCTTTAGGGACAACGAATCTCATCATGTAAGTGACAATTGCTCTAAGCAAGTGTGCAAGCAATAGGGACAACGGCTCCTATAAATTAAGGTACAATTGCTCTAAGCAAGTGAGCCTATAAGGACTATGACTCTTATGATGTAAGGGACAAATTGCCCTCATAAAATTAGCCTTTAGGAACAACGGATCTCATCATGCAAGTGACTATTGCTCTTATCATGTGTGCAAGCATTAGGGACAACGGCTATCATCATGTAAAGGGCAATTTCTCTTATCTAGTGAGCAAGGGTTCAAGGACAACGGCTCCCATAAAGTAAGGTACAATTGCTCTCAACAAGTGAGCCGTTTGGGACAACGGCTCTTATCATGTAAGTGAAAAATTACCCTCATAAAGTTAGCCTTTAGGGACAACGGATCTCATCATGCAAGTGACAATTGCTCTTATCAAGTGTGCGAGCATTAGGGACAACAACTATCATCATGTAAAGGGAAATTGCACTCATCAAGTGAGCAAGAGTTTAGGGACAACGGCTCCCATAAAGCAAGGTACAATTGCTCTCAACAAATGAGCCATAAGGGACAACGGCTCTTATCATTTAAGGGATAAATTGCCCTCATAACGTTTTCCTTTAGGGACAACGGATCTCATCATGTAAGTGATAATTGCTCTAATCAAGTGTGCAAGCAATAGGGACAACGACTATCATCATGTAAAGGGAAATTGCACTAATCAAGTGAGCAAGCATTTAGGGACAACGGCTCCTATAAAGTACGGTACAATTGCTCTAAAAAAGTGAGCCTTTAGGGGCAACGGCTCTTATCTTGTAAGGGACAAATTGCCCTCATAAAGTTAGTTTTTAGGGACTATGGATCTCATCATGCAATTGAGTATTGCTCTTATCAAGTGTACAAGCATTAGCCACAACGGCTTTCATCATGTATAGGCAAATTGCACTCATCAACTGAGCAAGCGTTTAGGGAGAACGGCTCCCATAAAGTAAGGTAAAATTGCTCTCAACAAGTGAGCCTTTAGGGACAACGACTCTTATGATGTAAGGGACAAATTGCCCTCATAAATTTAGCCTTTAGGAAGAACGGATCTCATAATGTAAGTGACAATTGCTTTTATCAAGTATGCGAGCATTAGGGACGACCGCCATCATCTTGTAAAGGGCAGTTGCTCTTATCAAGTGGGGAAGCGTTTAGGGACAACGGCTCCCATAATGTAAGGTACAATTGCTGTTAACAAGTGAGCCTTTAGGGACAAAGGCTCTTATCATGTAAGGGACAAATTGAACTCCTAAAGTTAGTCTTTAGGGACAACGGATCTCATTATGCAAGTGACTATTGCTCTTATCAAGTGTGCAAGCATTAGAGACAACGACTATCATCATTTAAAGGGAAATTTCACTCATCAAGTGAGAAAGCGTTTAGCGACAACGGCTCCCATAAAGAAAGGTACAGTTGCTCTCAACAAGTGAGCCTTTAGGGACAACGGCTCTTATTATTTAAGGGTCAAATTGACCTCATAAAGTTTGCCTTTAGGGACAACGGATCTCATCATATAAGTAACAATTGCTCTTATGAAGTGTGCAAGCAATAGGGACAACGACTATCATCATGTAAACGGAAATTGCACTCATCAAGTGAGCAAGCGTTTAGGGACAACGGCTCTCATAAAGTAAGGTACAATTGCTCTTAGCAATTGAGCCTTTAGGGACTACGACTCTTATGATGTAAGGGACAAATTGCCCTCATAAAGTTAACCTTTAGGAACAACGGATCTCATCATGCGATAGACTATTGCTCTTATCAAGTGAGCAAGCGTTTAGGGACAACGGCTCCCATAAAGTAAGGTACAATTGCTCTCAACAAGTGAGCCTTTAGGGACTACGACTCTTATGATGTAAGGGACAAATTGCCCTCATAAAGTTAGCCTTTAGGAACAACGGATCTCATCATGCATGTGACTATTGCTCTTATCAAGTGTGCAAGCATTACGGACAATGGCTATCATCATGTAAAGGGCAATTGCTCTCATCTCGTGAGCAAGCGTTCAGGGATAACGGCTCCCATAAAGTAAGGTACAATTGCTTTCAACAAGTGAGCCTTTTGGGACAACGGCTCTTATCATGTAAGAGACAAATTGCCCTTATCAAGTTAGCCTTTATGGAAAACGGATCTCATCATGCAAGTGACAATTGCTCTTATCAAGTGTGCAAGCGTTTAGGGACAACGGCTCCCATAAAGCAAGGTACAATTGCTCTCAACAAGTGAGCCTTTAGGGACAACGACTCTTATCATTTAAGGGACAAATTGCCCTCATAAAGTTAGCCTTTAGGACAACGGATCTCATCATGTAAGTTACAATTGCTCTAATCAAGTGTGCAAGCAATAGGGACAACGGCTATCATCATGTAAAAGGAAATTGCACTCATCAAGTGAGCATGCGTTTAGGGACAACGGCTCCCACAAAGCAAGGTACAATTGCTCTCAACAAGTGAGCCTTTAGGGACAACGGCTCTTATTATCTAAGGGACAAATTGCCCTCTTGAAGTTAGCCTTTTTGGACAACGGATTTCATCATGCAAGTGACAATTGCTCTTATCAAATGTGCAAGCATTAGGGACAAAAACTCTAATCATGTGAAGGGCAATTGAACTCTTCAAGTGAGAAAGCGTTTAGGTACAACGGCTCCCATAAAGCAAGGTACAATTGCTCTCAAAAAGTGAACCTTCAGGGACAACGGCTCTTATTATTTAAGGGACAAATTGCCCTCATAAAGTTAGCCTTTATGGACAACGAATCTCATCATGTAAGTGACAATTGCTCTTATCAAGTGTCCAAGCATTAGGGACTGCATCTATCATCATGTAAAGGGCAATTGCACTCATCAAATGAGATAGCGTTTAGTTACAACGGCTCCCATAAAGCAAGGTACAATTGCTCTCAACAAGTGAGCCTTTAGGGACAATAGCTCTTATCATTTAAGGGACAAATTGCCCTCATAAAGTTAGCCTTTATGGACAACGAATGTCATCATGTAAGTGACAATTGCTCTAATCAAGTGTGCAAGCAATATGGACAACGACTATCATCATATAAAGTGAAATTGGACTCATCAGTGAGCAAGCGTTTAGGGACAACGGCTCCCATAAAGTAAGGTACAATTGCTCTCAACAAGTGAGCCTTTAGGGACTACGACTCTTATGATGTAAGGGACAAATTGCCCTCATAAAGTTAGCCTTTAGGAACAACGGATCTCATCATGCATGTGACTATTGCTCTTATCAAGTGTGCAAGCATTACGGACAATGGCTATCATCATGTAAAGGGCAATTGCTCTCATCTCGTGAGCAAGCGTTCAGGGATAACGGCTCCCATAAAGTAAGGTACAATTGCTTTCAACAAGTGAGCCTTTTGGGACAACGGCTCTTATCATGTAAGAGACAAATTGCCCTTATCAAGTTAGCCTTTATGGAAAACGGATCTCATCATGCAAGTGACAATTGCTCTTATCAAGTGTGCATGCGTTTAGGGACAACGGCTCCCATAAAGCAAGGTACAATTGCTCTCAACAAGTGAGCCTTTAGGGACAACGACTCTTATCATTTAAGGGACAAATTGCCCTCATAAAGTTAGCCTTTAGGACAACGGATCTCATCATGTAAGTTACAATTGCTCTAATCAAGTGTGCAAGCAATAGGGACAACGACTATCATCATGTAAAAGGAAATTGCACTCATCAAGTGAGCATGCGTTTAGGGACAACGGCTCCCATAAAGCAAGGTACAATTGCTCTCAACAAGTGAGCCTTTAGGGACAACGGCTCTTATTATCTAAGGGACAAATTGCCCTCTTGAAGTTAGCCTTTTTGGACAACGGATTTCATCATGCAAGTGACAATTGCTCTTATCAAATGTGCAAGCATTAGGGACAAAAACTCTAATCATGTGAAGGGCAATTGAACTCTTCAAGTGAGAAAGCGTTTAGGTACAACGGCTCCCATAAAGCAAGGTACAATTGCTCTCAAAAAGTGAACCTTCAGGGACAACGGCACTTATTATTTAAGGGACAAATTGCCCTCATAAAGTTAGCCTTTATGGACAACGAATCTCATCATGTAAGTGACAATTGCTCTTATCAAGTGTCCAAGCATTAGGGACTGCATCTATCATCATGTAAAGGGCAATTGCACTCATCAAATGAGATAGCGTTTAGTTACAACGGCTCCCATAAAGCAAGGTACAATTGCTCTCAACAAGTGAGCCTTTAGGGACAATAGCTCTTATCATTTAAGGGACAAATTGCCCTCATAAAGTTAGCCTTTATGGACAACGAATGTCATCATGTAAGTGACAATTGCTCTAATCAAGTGTGCAAGCAATATGGACAACGACTATCATCATATAAAGTGAAATTGGACTCATCAGTGAGCAAGCGTTTAGGGACAACGGCTCCCATAAAGTAAGGTACAATTGCTCTCAACAAGTGAGCCTTTAGGAACTACGACTCTTATAATGTAAGGGACAAATTGCCCTCATAAAGTTATCCTTTAGGAACAACGGATCTCATCATGCAAGTGACTATTGCTCTTATCAAGTGTGCAAGCATTACGGACAACGGATATCATCATGTAAAGGGCAATTGCTCTCATCTAGTGAGCAAGTGTTCAGGGATAACGGCTCCCATAAAGTAAGGTACAATTGCTTTCAACAAATGAGCCTTTTGGGACAACGGCTCTTATCATGTAAGAGACAAATTGCCCTAATAAAGTTAGCCTTTATGGAAAACGGATCTCATCATGCAAGTGACAATTGCTCTTATCAAGTGTGCAAGCGTTTAGGGACAACGGCTCCCATAAAGCAAGGTACAATTGCTCTCAACAAGTGAGCCTTTAGGGACAACGGCTCTTATCATTTAAGGGACAAATTGCCCTCATAAAGTTAGCCTTTAGGACAACGGATCTCATCATGTAAGTGACAATTGCTCTAATCAAGTGTGCAAGCAATAGGGACAACGGCTATCATCATGTAAAAGGAAATTGCACTCATCAAGTGAGCATGCGTTTAGGGACAACGGCTCCCATAAAGCAAGGTACAATTGCTCTCAACAAGTGAGCCTTTAGGGACAATGGCTCTCATCGTGTATGGGACTAATTGCCCTCTTGAAGTTAGCCTTTTTGGACAACGGATCTCATCATGCAAGTGACAATTGCTCTTATCAAATGTGCAAGCATTAGGGACAAAAACTCTAATCATGTGAAGGGCAATTGACCTCATCAAGTGAGCAAGCGTTTAGGTACAACGGCTCCCATAAAGCAAGCTACAACTGCTCTTAAAAAGTGATCCTTTAGGGACAACGGCTCTTATTATTTAAGGGACAAATTGCTCTCATAAAGTTAGCCTTTATGGACAACGAATCTCATCATGTAAGTGACAATTGCTCTTATCAAGTGTCCAAGCATTAGGGACTGCATCTATCATCATGTAAAGGGCAATTGCACTCATCAAATGAGATAGCGTTTAGTTACAACGGCTCCCATAAAGCAAGGTACAATTGCTCTCAACAAGTGAGCCTTTAGGGACAATAGCTCTTATCATTTAAGGGACAAATTGCCCTCATAAAGTTAGCCTTTATGGACAACGAATGTCATCATGTAAGTGACAATTGCTCTAATCAAGTGTGCAAGCAATATGGACAACGACTATCATCATATAAAGTGAAATTGGACTCATCAGTGAGCAAGCGTTTAGGGACAACGGCTCCCATAAAGTAAGGTACAATTGCTCTCAACAAGTGAGCCTTTAGGAACTACGACTCTTATAATGTAAGGGACAAATTGCCCTCATAAAGTTATCCTTTAGGAACAACGGATCTCATCATGCAAGTGACTATTGCTCTTATCAAGTGTGCAAGCATTACGGACAACGAATATCATCATGTAAAGGGCAATTGCTCTCATCTAGTGAGCAAGCGTTCAGGGATAACGGCTCCCATAAAGTAAGGTACAATTGCTTTCAACAAATGAGCCTTTTGGGACAACGGCTCTTATCATGTAAGAGTCAAATTGCCCTTATAAAGTTAGCCTTGATGGAAAACGGATCTCTTCATGCAAGTGACAATTGCTCTTATCAAGTGTGCAAGCGTTTAGAGACAACGGCTCCCATAAAGCAAGGTACAATTGCTCTCAACAAGTGAGCCTTTAGGGACAACGACTCTTATCATTTAAGGGACAAATTGCCATCATAAAGTTAGCCTTTAGGACAACGGATCTCATCATGTAAGTGACAATTGCTCTAATCAAGTGTGCAAGCAATAGGGACAACGGCTATCATCATGTAAAAGGAAATTGCACTCATCAAGTGAGCATGCGTTTAGTGACAACGACTCCCATAAAGCAAGGTACAATTGCTCTCAACAAGTGAGCCTTTAGGGACAATGGCTCTCATCATGTATGGGACAAATTGCCCTCTTGAAGTTAGCCTTTTTGGACAACGGATCTCATCATGCAAGTGACAATTGCTCTTATCAAATGTGCAAGCATTAGGGACAAAAACTCTAATCATGTGAAGGGCAATTGAACTCATCAAGTGAGCAAGCGTTTAGGTACAACGGCTCTCATAAAGCAAGCTACAATTGCTCTCAAAAAGTGATCCTTTAGGGACAACGGCTCTTATTATTTAAGGGACAAATTGCCCTCATAAAGTTAGCCTTTATGGACAACGAATCTCATCATGTAAGTGACAATTGCTCTTATCAAGTGTCCAAGCATTAGGGACTGCATCTATCATCATGTAAAGGGCAATTGCACTCATCAAATGAGCAAGCGTTTAGTTACAACGGCTCCCATAAAGCAAGGTACAATTGCTCTCAACAAGTGAGCCTTTAGGGACAATAGCTCTTATCATTTAAGGGACAAATTGCCCTCATAAAGTTAGCCTTTATGGACAACGAATCTCATCATGTAAGTGACAATTGCTCTAATCAAGTGTGCAAGCAATATGGACAACGACTATCATCATATAAAGGGAAATTGGACTCATCAGTGAGCAAGCGTTTAGGGACAACGGCTCCCATAAAGTAAGGTACAATTGCTTTCAACAACTGAGCCTTTTGGGACAACGGCTCTTATCATGTAAGAGATAAATTGCCCTTATAAAGCTAGCCTTTATGGAAAACGGATCTCATCATGCAAGTGACAATTGCTCTTATCAAGTGTGCAAGCGTTTAGGGACAACGGCTCCCATAAAGCAAGGTACAATTGCTCTCAACAAGTGAGCCTTTAGGGACAACGGCTCTTATCATTTAAGGGACAAATTGCCCTCATAAAGTTAGCCTTTAGGGACAACGGATCTCATCATGTAAGTGACAATTGCTCTAATCAAGTGTGCAAGCAATAGGGACAACGGCTATCATCATGTAAAAGGAAATTGCACTCATCAAGTGAGCATGCGTTTAGGGACAACGGCTCCCATAAAGCAAGGTACAATTGCTCTCAACAAGTGAGCCTTTAGGGACAACGGCTCTTATCGTGTAAGGGACAAATTGCCCTCTTGAAGTTAGCCTTTTTGGACAACGGATCTCATCATGCATGTGACAATTGCTCTTATCAGATGTGCAAGCATTAGGGACAAAAACTTTCATCATGTGAAGGGCAATTGAACTCATCAAGTGAGCAAGCGTTTAGGTACAACGACTCCCATAAAGCAAGGTACAATTGCTCTCAAAAAGTGAGCCTTTAGGGACAACGGCTCTTATTATTTAAGGGACAAATTGCCCTCATAAAGTTAGCCTTTGTGGACAACGAATCTCATCATGTAAGTGACAATTGCTCTTATCAAGTGTCCAAGCATTAGGGACTGCATCTATCATCATGTAAAGGGCAATTGCACTCATCAAATGAGCAAGCGTTTAGTTACAACGGCTCCCATAAAGCAAGGTACAATTGCTCTCAACAAGTGAGCCTTTAGAGACAATAGCTCTTATCATTTAAGGGACAAATTGCCCTCATAAAGTTAGCCTTTAGGGACAACGGATCTCATCATGTAAGTGACAATTGCTCTAATCAAGTGTGCAAGCAATATGGACAACGATTATCATCATATAAAGGGAAATTGGACTCATTAGTGAGCAAGCGTTTAGGGACAACGGCTCCCATAAAGTAACGAAACCCTCAATATTCTTTTTGCCTCATCCTTCTTGATCGATTACCCTTAGATTCTGTCTTAGGGTTTCGGTTTTTAGGGTATACTTATATCGTTATTCAACAATTGGAAGAGATCGTCTTTCTGGTTTACCTAGGATCGATTGTTAACTCTTTTAGGGTTTCGATCTGTCTAGGTTTTCTAGTATTCGATCTTTATTACTTTCCAGTATAATTATCCCTGGTTGTTATTGTTTGGTCGGTGATCATAATCCATCCCTAACAGGCTTTTGCGTTTGTTAGGGTATGTTTTAAAGAACGATTTTCTTTTTTCAGGGAGTCGTATATATTGGGTCTGATTGCCTATTGATGGTTGGTGTTGCTGTGCGTTAAAATTTCTATCCTGCTTATTTGAGGCGTGTTTTGGTTGTGGAATACGGTTCTTAATCGATATAAGAAACCCTAATTTAGGGTTTCGACTATTATGACTGATGATGCTGACCCCTTTTTTTAGGGTTTCGTTTATCTGTTGTCATGGGATGTGATGATTATATGATGGTTTTATTCGTGTTATCCCTATTTAGGGTGTCTATGCTGGTTGCATGATTATTATTTGATGGTTGTTGGTGTTTATGGGTTATGAGAGAGAGGTACGTTATGCTTGTTTCGCTACATCATGATTGGATCCCATTGACTTGTCTATCTTCGTGTTCGATCTGCTTGATGTGGTAATGGATGCTTGGAGTGTAATACTCTATGTTCAACCTGTTTGTTGTGTCTTAGAACTAGTTAGGGTTTAACAACCCTTTGATTGCTAGTTTCTGTCCATCTACGTAGTGCTTGGGTATACAATGGTTTATTTTATTGTTGCTATGTAGATGGGGATGACATGTTCGTATATCACATGGACTAGTTGCTGTTGTGACTGATTCTTATTCTTGGTCTATTATACGAAGGTTTTGGTTGTTTTTCTGGGGTTTATTACCCATGGATTGTAACTTGATCATTGGAAGTCTTCATGTGTGTTCACTCGTATTTGTTGGAAGATTAGTTCAAGTTCGGATATACTGAAAGGTTGGGTCGCTTAGACCATGTTTATGCTTCAAGTTTGATTAGCTACGGTATTCACTCTTATTAGGTTATTAGATTATGCTTTTTGCATAATACTAATAGAAGTTCTATTGGTTGAAGCTGGAAGTTCTCACAAATCTATTTGCCATAAATTTTACTCATATCAGGTTATTAGATTATGGTTCTTGCATAATACTAATAGAAGGCGCAAAGGATTTGTTTGGAATATGCACTTGGAAGGCAGGGAAACTTGGTTCGGGTTTCTTCATGTTTAAGATCTGGAGAGCTAGGATGACTAAGAAGACTTAAATTTTATTTAAGTTGTGATGTATTGTATTTTTATTGCTAGTCATGGTTAGTTGTATTTAGATCTGTTTGTTATGAGAATGGCCTGTCATTCTTATATAGTGGTAGTGGTAGTGTCCTTAGGGACTCCGATGAGAGATTCATTCTCATCCAATGTACTTCAACGTTTTTTTGAGTAATAATTTGCCAGGGTGGAACCCTTTTACCCAAAAAAAAAGTGAGCCTATAAGGACTACGACTCTTATGATGTAAGGGACAAATTGCCCTCATAAAGTTAGCCTTTAGGAACAGCGGATCTCATCATGCAAGTGACTATTGCTCTTATCAAGTGTGCAAGCCTTACGGACAACGACTATCATCATGTAAAGGGCAATTGCTCTCATCTAGTGAGCAAGCGTTCAAGGATTGCTCCCATAAAGTAAGGTACAATTGCTTTCAACAAGTGAGCCTTTTGGGACAACGCCTCTTATCATGTAAGAGACAAATTGCCCTTATAAAGTTAGCCTTTATGGACAACGGTTCTCATCATGCAAGTGACCATTGCTCTTATCAAGTGTGCAAGCGTTTAGGGACAACGGCTCCCATAAAGCAAGGTACAATTGCTCTCAACAAGTGAGCCTTTATGGACAACGGCTCTTATCATTTAAGGGACAAATTGCCCTCATAAAGTTAGCCTTTAGGGACAACCGATCTCATCATGTAAGTGACAATTGGTCTAATCAAGTGTGCAAGCAATAAGGACAACGGCTATCACCATGTAAAAGGAAATTGCACTCATCAAGTGAGCATGCGTTTAGGGACAACGGCTCCCATAAAGCAAGGTACAATTGCTCTCAACAAGTGAGCCTTTAGGGACAACGTCTCTTATCATGTAAGGGACAAATTGCCCTCTTGAAGTTAGCCTTTTTGGACAACGGATCTCATCATGCAAGTGACAATTGCTCTTATCAGATGTGCAAGCATTAGGGACAAAAACTCTCATCATGTGAAGGGCAATTGAACTCATCAAGTGAGCAAGCGTTTAGGTACAACGGCTCCCATAAAGCAAGTACAATTGCTCTCAAAAAGTGAGCCTTTAGGGACATCGGCTCTTATTATTTAAGGGATAAATTGCCCTCATAAAGTTAGCCTTTATGGACAACGAATCTCATCATGTAAGTGACAATTGCTCTTATCAAGTGTCCAAGCATTAGGGACTGCATCTATTATCATGTAAAGGGCAATTGCACTCATCAAATGAGCAAGCGTTTAGTTACAACGGCTCCCACAAAGCAAGGTACAATTGCTCTCAACAAGTGAGCCTTTAGGGACAATAGCTCTTATCATTTAAGGGACAAATTGCCCTCATAAAGTTAGCCTTTAGGGACAACGGATCTCATCATGTAAGTGACAATTGTTCTAATCAAGTGTGCAAGCAATATGGACAACGACTATCATCATATAAAGGGAAACTAGACTCATCAGTGAGCAAGCGTTTAGGGACAACGGCTCCCATAAAGTAAGGTACAATTGCTCTCAACAAGTGAGCCTATAAGGACTACGATTCTTATGATGTAAGGGACAAATTGCCCTCATAAAGTTAGCCTTTAGGAACAACGGATCTGATCATGCAAGAGACTATTGCTCTTATCATGTGTGCATGCATTAGGGACAACGGCTATCATCATGTAAAGGGCAATTTCTCTTATCAAGTGAGCAAGGGTTCAGGGACAACGACTCCCATAAAGTAAGGTACAATTGCTCTCAACAAGTGAGCCTTTTGGGACAACGGCTCTTATCATGTAAGTGACAAATTTCCCTCATAAAGTTAGCCTTTAGGGACAACGGATCTCATCTTGCAATTGACAATTGCTCTTATCAAGTGTGCAAGCATTAGAGACAACAACTATCATCTTGTAAAGGGCAATTTCACTCTTCAAGTGAGCAAGAGTTTAGGGACAACGGCTCCCATAAAGCAAGGTACAATTGCTCTCAACAAGTGAGCCTTAAGGGATAACGGCTCTTATCATTTATGGGACAAATTGCCCTCATAAAGTTATCCTTTAGGGACAACGGATCTCATCATGTAAGTGACAATTGCTCTAATAAAGTGTGCAAGCAATAGGGACAACGGCTATCATCATGTAAAGGGAAATTGCACTCATCAAGTGAGCAAGCGTTTAAGGACAACGGCTCCTATAAAGTAAGGTACAATTGCTCTCAACAAGTGAGCCTTTAGGGACAACGGCTCTTATCTTGTAAGGGACAAATTGCCCTCATAAAGTTAGTCTTTAAGGACTACTAATCTCATCATGCAATTGAGTATTGCTCTTATCAAGTGTACAAGCATTAGGCACAACGACTATCATCATGTAAAGGAAAATTGCACTCATCAACTGAGCAAGTGTTTAGGGACAACGGCTCCCATAAAGTAAGGTACAATTGCTCTCAACAAGTGAGCCTTTAGGGACAACGACTCTTATGACGTAAGGGACAAATTGTCCTCATAAATTTAGCCTTTAGGAACAACGGATCTCATCATGTAAGTGACAATTGCTCTTATCAAGTATGCGAGCATTAGGGACGACGGCCATCATCATGTAAAGGGCAGTTGCTCTTATCAAGTGGGGAAGCGTTTAGGGAAAACGGCTCCCATAATGTAAGGTACAAGTGCTCTCAACAAGTGAGCCTTTAGGGACAACGGCTCTTACCATGTCAGGGACAAATTGATCTCCTAAAGTTAGCCTTTAGGGACAACGGATTTCATTATGCAAGTGACTATTGCTCTTATCAAGTGTGCAAGCATTAGGGACAACGACTATCATCATTTAAATGGAAATTTCAATCATCAAGTAAGCAAGCGTTTAGGGACAACGGCTCCCATAAAGAAAGGTACAGTTGCTCTCAACAAGTGAGCATTTAGGGACAACGGATCTCATCATATAAGTAACAATTGCTCTTATCAAGTGTGCAAGCAATAGGGACAACGACTATCATCATGTAAAGGGAAATTGCACTCATCAAGTGAGCAAGAATTTAGGGACAACGGCTCCCATAAAGTAAGGTACAATTGCTCTTAACAAGTGAGCCTTTAGGGACTACGACTCTTATGATGTAAGGAACAAATTGCCCTCATAAAGTTAGCCTTTAGGAACAACGAATCTCATCATGCAAGTGACTATTGCTCTTATCAAGTGTGCAAGCATTACGGACAATGGCTATCCTCATGTAAAGGGCAATTGCTCTCATCAAGTGAGCAAGCGTTCAGGGATAACGGCTCCCATAAAGTAAGGTACAATTGATCTCAACAAGCGAGCCTTTTGGGACAACTGCTCTGATCATGTAAAGGACAAATTGCCCTTATAAAGTTAGCCTTTAGGGACAGCGGATCTCATATGCAAGTGACAATTGCTATCATGTAAAGGGCAATTGCACTCATCAAGTGAGCAAGCCGTTTAGGGACAACGGCTCCCATAAAGAAAGGTACAATTGCTCTCAACAAGTGAGCCTTTTGGGACAACTGCTCTGATCATGTAAGGGACAAATTGCCTTCATAAAGTTAGCCTTTATGGACAACGGATCTCATCATGCAAGTGACAATTGCTCTTATAAAGTGTGCAAGTATTAGGGACAACAACTATCATCATATAAAGGGAAATTGCACTGATCAATGAGCAAGCGTTTAGGGACAACGACTCACATAAAGTAAGGTACAATTGCTCTCAACAAGTGAGCCTATAATGACTACGACTCTTATGATGTAAGGGACAAATTGCCCTCATAAAGTTAGCCTTTAGGAACAACGGATCTCATCATGCAAGTGACTATTGCTCTTATCATGTGTGCAAGCATTAGGGACAACGGCTATCATCATGTAAAGGGCAATTTCTCTTATCAAGTGAGCAAGGGTTCAGGGACAATGGCTCCCATAAAGTAAGGTACAATTGCTCTCAACAAGTGAGCCTTTTGGGACAACAGCTCTTATCATGTAAGTGACAAATTGCCCTCATAAAGTTAGCCTTTAAGGACAACGGATGTCATCATGCTAGTGACAATTGCTCTTATCAAGTGTGCAAGCATTAGGGACAACAACTATCATCATGTAAAGGGCACTTGCACTCATCAAGTGAGCAAAAGTTTAGAGACAACGACTCCCATAAAGCAAGGTACAATTGCTCTCAACAAGTGAGCCTTACGGGACAACGGCTCTTTTCATTTAAGGGACAAATTGCCCTCATAAAGTTATCCTTTAGGGACAACGGATCTCATCATGTAAGTGACAATTGCTCTAATCAAGTTTGCAAGCAATAGGGACAACGGATATCATCATGTAAAGGGAAATTGCACTCATCAAGTGAGCAAGCGTTTAGGGACAATGGCTCCTATAAAGTAAGGTACAATTGCTCTCAACAAGTGAGCCTTTAGGGACAACGACTCTTATTATTTAAGGGACAAATTGCCCTCATAAAGTTAGCCTTTATTGACAACGAATCTCATCATATAAGTGACAATTGCTCTTATCAAGTGTGCAAGCATTAGTCACAACGGCTATCATCATGTAAAGGCAAATTACAATCATCAACTGAGCAAGCGTTTAGGGGTAACGACTCCCATAAAGTAATGTACAATTGCTCTCAACAAGTGAGCCTTTAGGGACAACGACTCTTATGATGTAAGGGACAAATTGCCCTCACAAATTTAGCCTTTAGGAACAACGGATCTCATCATGTAAGTGACAATTGCTCTTATCAAGTATGCGAGCATTAGGGACGACGACTATCATCATGTAAAGGGCAGTTGCTCTTATCAAGTGGGGAAGCGTTTAGGGACAACGGCTCCCATAATGTAAGGTACAATTGCTCTCAACAAGTGAGCCTTTAGGGACAATGACTCTTATCATTTAAGGGACAAATTGATCTCCTAAAGTTAGTCTTTAGGGACAACGGATCTAATTATGCAAGTAACTATTGCTCTTATCAAGTGTGCAAGCATTAGGGACAACGACTATCATCATTTAAAGGGAAATTTCACTCATCAAGTGAGCAAGCGTTTAGGGACAACGGCTCCCATAAAGAAAGGTACAGTTGCTCTCAACAAGTGAGCCTTTAGGGACAACGGCTCTTATAATTTAAGGGTCAAATTGCCCTCATAAAGTTAGCCTTTAGGGACAACGGATCTCATCATAAGCAATAGGGACAACGACTATCATCATTTAAAGAGAAATTGCACTCATCAAGTGAGCAACCGTTCAGGGACAATGGCTCCCATAAAGTAGGGACTACGACTCTTATGATGTAAAGGACAAATTGCCCTCATAAAGTTAGCCTTTAGGAACAACGGATCTCATCATGCGAGTGACTATTGCTCTTATCAAGTGAGCAAGCGTTTAGGGTCAACGACTCCCATAAAGTAAGGTACAATTGCTCTCAACAAGTGAGCCTTTAGGGACTACAACTCTTATGATGTAAGGGACAAATTGCCCTCATAAAGTTAGCCTTTAGGAACAACGGATCTCATCATGCAAGTGACTATTGCTCTTATCAAGTGTGCAAGCATTAGGGACAACGACTATCATCATGTAAAGGGCAATTGCTCTCATCAAGTGAGCAAGCGTTCAGGGATAACGGCTCCCATAAAGTAAGGTACAATTGCTCACAAAAAGTGAGCCTTTTGGGACAACGGCTGTTAACATGTAAGGGACAAATTGCCCTTATAAAGTTTGCCTTTAGGGACAACGGATCTCATCATGCAAGTGACAATTGCTCTTATCAAGTGTGCAAGCATTAGGGACAACAACTATCATCATGTAAAGGGCAATTGCACTCATCAAGTGAGCAAGCGTTTAGGGACAACGGCTCCCATAAAGCAAGGTACAATTGCTCTCAACAAGTGAGCCTTTAGGGACAACGGCACTTATCATTTAAGGGACAAATTGCCATCATAAAGTTTGCCATTAGGGACAACGGATCTCATCATGTAAGTGACAATTGCTCTAATCAAGTGTGCAAGCAATAGGGACAACGGCTATCATCATGTAAAAGGAAATTGCACTCATCAAGTGACCATGCGTTTAGGGACAACGGCTCCCATAAAGCAAGGTACAATTGCTCACAAAAAGTGAGCCTTTAGGGACAACGGGTATCATGTAAGAGACAAATTGCCCTCATAAAGTTAGCCTTTATGGACAACGGATCTCATCATGCAAGTGACAATTGCTCTTATCAAGTGTGCAAGCATTAGGGACAACAACTATCATCATGTGAAGGGCAATTGAACTCATCAAGTGAGCAAGCGTTTAGGTACAACGGCTCCCATAAAGCAAGGTACAATTGCTCTCAACAAGTGAGCCTTTAGGGACAACGGCTCTTATCATTTAAGGGACAAATTGCCCTCATAAAGTTAGCCTTTAGAACAACGGATCTCATCATGTAAGTGACAATTGCTCTAATCAAGTTTGCAAGCAATAGGGACAACGGATATCATCATGTAAAGGGAAATTGCACTCATCAAGTGAGAAAGCGTTTAGGGACAATGGCTCCTATAAAGTAAGGTACAATTGCTCTCAACAAGTGAGCCTTTAGGGACAACAACTTTTATTATTTAAGGGACAAATTGCCCTCATAAAGTTAGCCTTTATTGACAACGAATCTCATCATATAAGTGACAATTGTTCTTATCAAGTGTGCAAGCATTAGTCACAACGGCTATCATCATGTAAAGGCAAATTACAATCATCAACTGAGCAAGCGTTTAGGGATAACGGCTCCCATAAAGTAATGTACAATTGCTCTCAACAAGTGAGCCTTTAGGGACAACGACTCTTATGATGTAAGGGACAAATTGCCCTCACAAATTTAGCCTTTAGGAACAACGGACCTCATCATGTAAGTTACAATTGCTCTTATCAAGTATGCGAGCATTAGGGACGACGGCTATCATCATGTAAAGGGCAGTTGCTCTTATCAAGTGGGGAAGCGTTTAGGGACAACGGCTCCCATAATGTAAGGTACAATTGCTCTCAACAAGTGAGCCTTTAGGGACAATGACTCTTATCATTTAAGGGACAAATTGATCTCCTAAAGTTAGTCTTTAGGGACAACGGATCTAATTATGCAAGTGACTATTGCTCTTATCAAGTGTGCAAGCATTAGGGACAACGACTATCATCATTTAAAGGGAAATTTCACTCATCAAGTGAGCAAGCTTTTAGGGACAACGGCTCCCATAAAGAAAGGTACAGTTGCTCTCAACAAGTGAGCCTTTAGGGACAACGGCTCTTATAATTTAAGGGTCAAATTGCCCTCATAAAGTTAGCCTTTAGGGACAACGGATCTCATCATAAGCAATAGGGACAACGACTATCATCATTTAAAGAGAAATTGCACTCATCAAGTGAGCAACCGTTCAGGGACAATGGCTCCCCTAAAGTAAGGTACAATTGCTCTTAACAAGTGAGCCTTTAGGGACTACGACTCTTATGATGTAAAGGACAAATTTCCCTCATAAAGTTAGCCTTTAGGAACAACGGATCTCATCATGCGAGTGACTATTGCTCTTATCAAGTGAGCAAGCGTTGAGGGTCAACGACTCCCATAAAGTAAGGTACAATTGCTCTCAACAAGTGAGCCTTTAGGGACTACGACTCTTATGATGTCAGGGACAAATTGCCCTCATAAAGTTAGCCTTTAGGAACAACGGATCTCATCATGCAAGTGACTATTGCTCTTATCAAGTGTGCAAGCATTAGGGACAACGGCTATCATCATGTAAAGGGCAATTGCTCTCATCAAGTGAGCAAGCGTTCAGGGATAACGGCTCCCATAAACTAAGGTACAATTGCTCTCAAAAAGTGAGCCTTTTGGGACAACGGCTGTTATCATGTAAGGGACAAATTGCCCTTATAAAGTTTGCCTTTAGGGACAACGGATCTCATCATGCTAGTGACAATTACTCTTATCAAGTGTGCAAGCATTAGGGACAACAACTATCATCATGTAAAGGGCAATTGCACTCATCAAGTGAGCAAGCGTTTAGGGACAACGGCTCCCATAAAGCAAGGTACAATTGCTCTCAACAAGTGAGCCTTTAGGGACAACGGCACTTATCATTTAAGGGACAAATTGCAAGTTTGCCTTTAGGGACAACGGATCTCATCATGTAAGTGACAATTGCTCTAATCAAGTGTGCAAGCAATAGGGACAACGGCTATCATCATGTAAAAGGAAATTGCACTCATCAAGTGACCATGCGTTTAGGGACAACGGCTCCCATAAAGCAAGGTACAATTGCTAACAAAAAGTGAGCCTTTAGGGACAACGGCTCTTATCATGTAAGAGACAAATTGCCCTCATAAAGTTAGCCTTTAAGGACAACGGATCTCATCATGCAAGTGACAATTGCTCTTATCAAGTGTGCAAGCATTAGGGACAACAACTATCATCATGTGAAGGGCAATTGAACTCATCAAGTGAGCAAGCGTTTATGTACAACGGCTCCCATAAAGCGAGGTACAATTGCTCTCAACAAGTGAGCCTTTAGGGACAACGTCTCTTATTATTTAAGAGAAAAATTGTTCTCATATAGTTAGCCTTTATGGACAACGAATCTCATCGTGTAAGTGACAATTGCTCTTATCAAGTGTGCAAGCATTAGGGACTACAGCTATCATCATGTAAAGGGAAATTGCACTCATCAAATAAGCAAGCGCATAGGTACAACGACTCCCATAAAGCAAGGTACAATTGCTCTCAACAAGTGAGCCTTTAGGGACAATCGCTCTTATCATTTAAGGGACAAATTGCCCTCATAAAGTTAGCCTTTAGGGACAACGGATCTCATCATTTAAGTGACAATTGCTCTAGTCAAGTGTGCAAGCAATAGGGACAACGACTATCATCATGTAAAGGATAATTGCACTCATAAATGAGCAAGCGTTTAGGGACAACGGCTCCCATAAAGTAAGGTACAATTGCTCTCAACAAGTGAGCCTTTAGGGACTACGACTCTTATGATGTAAGGGACAATTTGCCCTCATAAAGTTAGCCTTTAGGAACAACGGATCTCATCATGCAAGTGACTATTGATCTTATCATGTGTGCAAGCATTAGGAACAACGGCTATCATCATGTAAAGGGCAATTTCTCTTATCAAGTGAGCAAGGGTTCAGAGACAACGGCTCCCATAAAGTAAGCCTTTAGGGACAACGGCTCTTATCATGTAAGGGACAAATTGCCCTCATAAAGTTAGCCTTTAGGAACAAGGGATCTCATCATGTAAGTGAAAATTGCTCTTATCAAGTACGCAAGCATTAGGGACGATGGCTATCATCATGTAAAGGGCAGTTGCTCTTATCAAGTGGGGAAGCGTTTAGGGACAATGGCTCCCATAATGTAAGGTACAATTGCTCTCAACAAGTGAGCCTTTAGGGACAACGGCTCTTATCATGTAAGGGACAAATTGCTCTCCAAAAGTTAGTCTTTAGGGACAACGGATCTCATTATGCAAGTGACTATTGCTCTTATCAAGTGTGCAAGCAATAGGGACAACGACTATCATCATTTAAAGGGAAATTTCACTCATCAAGTGAGCATGCGTCTAGGGACAACGGCTTCCATAAAGAAAGGTACAGTTGCTCTCAACAAGTGAGCCTTTTGGGACAACGGCTCTTATCATTTAAGGGTCAAGTTGCCCTTATAAAGTTTGCCTTTAGGGACAACGGATCTCATCATATGAGTAAAAATTGCTCTTATTAAGTGTGTAAGCAATAGGGACAAGGACTATCATCATTTAAAGGGAAATTGCACTCATCAAGTGAGCAAGCATTTAGGGACAACGGCTCCCATAAAGAAATGTACAGTTGCTCTCAACAGGTAAGCCTTTAGGGACAACGGCTCTTATCATTTAAGGGTCAAGTTGCTCTCATAAAGTTAGCCTTTAGGGACAACGAATCTCATCATATAAGTAACAATTGCTCTTATCAAGTGTGCAAGCAACAGGGACAACGACTATCATCATGTAAAGGGAAATTGCACTCATTAAGTGAGCAAGCGTTTAGGGACAACGGCTCCTATAAAGTAAGGTACAATTGCTCTCAACAAGTGAGCCTTTAGGGACTACGACTCTTATGATGCAAGTGACAATTGCTCTTATCAAGTGTGCAAGCATTAGGGACAACAACTATCATCATGTGAAGGGCAATTGCACTCATCAGGTATGCAAGCATTTAGGTATAACGGCTCCCATAAAGCAAGGTACAATTGCTCTCAACAAGTGAGCCTTTAGGGACAACGTCTCTTATTATTTAAGGGAAAAATTGCCCTCATAAAGTTAGCCTTTATGGACAACGAATCTCATCATGTAAGTGACAATTGCTCTTATCATGTGTGCAAGCATTAGGGACTACAGCTATCAGCATGTAAAGAGCAATTGCACTCATCAAGTGAGCAAGAGTTTAGGGACAACGGCTCCTATAAAGCAAGGTACAATTGCTCTCAACAAGTGAGCCTTAAGGGACAACGGCTCTTATCATTTAAGGGACAAATTGCCCTCATAAAGTTATCCTTTAGGGACAATGGATCTCATCATGTAAGTGACAATTGCTCTAATCAAGTTTGAAAGCAATAGGGACAACGGCTATCATCATGTAAAGGGAAATTGCACTCATCAAGTGAGCAAGCGTTTAAAGACAATGACTCCTATAAATTAAGGTACAATTGCTCTCAACAAGTGAGCCTTTAGGGACAACGGCTCTTATCTTGTAAGGGACAAATTGACCTCATAAAGTTAGTCTTTAGGGACTACGGATCTCATCATGAAATTGAGTATTGCTCTTATCAAGTGTACAAGCATTAGGCACAACGGCTATCATCATGTATAGGCAAATTGCACTCTTCAACTGAGCAAGCGTTTAGGGACAACGGCTCCCATAATGTAAGGTACAATTCCTCTAAACAAGTGAGCCTTTAGGGACAACGGCTCTTATCATGTAAGGGAAAAATTGATCTGCTAAAGTTAGTCTATAGGGACAACGGATCTCATTATGCAAGTGACTATTGCTCTTATCAAGTGTGCAAGCATTAGGGACAACGGCTATCATCATTTAAAGGGAAATTTCACTCATCAAGTGAGCAAGTGTTTAGGGACAACGGCTCCAATAAAGAAAGGTACAGTTGCTCTTAACAAGTGAGCCTTTAGGGACAAAGGCTCTTATTATTTAAGGGTCAAATTGCCCTCATAAAGTTAGCCTTTAGGGACAACGGATCTCATCAAGCAACAATTGCTCTTATAAAGTGTGCAAGCAATAGGGACAACGACTATCATCATGTAAAGGGAAATTGCACTCATCAAGTGAGCAAGCGTTTAGGGACAACGGCTCCCATAAAGTAAGGTACAATTGCTCTTAACAAGTGAGCCCTTAGAGACTACGACTCTTATGATGTAAGGGATAAATTGCCCTCATAAAGTTAGCCTTTAGGAACAACGGATCTCATCATGCAAGAGAATATTGCTCTTATCAAGTGAGCAAGCGTTTAGGGACAACGGCTCCCATAAAGTATGGTACAATTGCCCTCAACAAGTGAGCCTTTAGGGACTCTGACTCTTATGATGTAAGGGACAATTTGCCCTCATAAAGTTAGCCTTTAGGAACAACGGATCTTATCATTCAAGTGACTATTGCTCATATCAAGTGTGCAAGCATTACGGACAACGGCTATCATCATGTAAAGGGCAATTGCTCTCATCAAGTGAGCAAGCGTTCAGGGATAACGGCTCCCATAAAGTAAGGTACAATTGCTCTCAACAATTAAGCCTTTAAGGACAACGGATCTCATCATGCAAGTGACAATTGCTCTTATTAAGTGTGCAAGCATTAGGGACAACAACTATCATCATGTAAAGGGCAATTGCACTCATCAAGTGAGCAAGTGTTTAGGGATAACGGCTCCCATAAAACATGGTACAATTGCTCTCAACAAATGAGCCTTTAGGGACAACGGCTCTTATCATTTAAGGGACAAATTGCCCTCGTAAAGTTAGCCTTTAGGGACAACAGATCTCATCATATAAGTGACAATTTCTCAAATCAAGTGTGCAAGCAATAGGGACAACGACTATCATCATGTAAAAGACAATTGAACTCATTAAGTGAGCATGCGTTTAGGGACAACGGTTCCCATAAAGCAAGGTACAATTGCTCTCAACAAGTGAGCCTTTAGGGACAACGGCTCTGATTATTTAAGGGACAAATTGCCCTCATAAAGTTAGCCTTTATGGACAATGAATCTCATCATGTAAGTGACAATAGCTCTTACAAAGTGTCCAAGCCTTAGCGACTGCATCTATCATCATGTAAAGGGCAACTGCACTCATCAAATGAGCAAGCGTTTAGGTACAACGGCTCTCATAAAGCAAGGTACAATTGCTCTCAACAACTGAGCCTTTAGGGACAATAGCTCTTATCATTTAAGGGACAAATTGCCCTCATAAAGTTAGCCTTTAGGGACAACGGATCTCATCATATAAGTGACAATTGCTCTAATCAAGTGTGCAAGTAATAGGGACAAGACTATCATCATATAAAGGGAAATTGCACTCATCAATGAGCAAGCGTTTAGGGATAACGGCTCACATAAAGCAAAGTACAATTGCTCTCAACAAGTGAGCCTTAAGGGACAACGGCTCTTATCTTTTAAGGTACAAATTGCCCTCATAAAGTTAGCCTTTAAGGAAAATAGATCTCATCATGTAAGTGACAATTGCTCTAATCAAGTGTGCAAGCAATAGGGACAACGGCTATCATCATGTAAAAGGAAATTGCACTCATCAAGTGAGCATGCATTTAGGGACAACGACTCCCATAAAGCAAGGTACAATTGCTCTCAACAAGTGAGCCTTTAGGGACAACGACTCTTATCATGTAAGGGACAAATTGCCCTCATAAAGTTAGCCTTTATGGACAACGTCATGCAAGTGACAATTGCTCTTATCAAGTGTGCAAGCGTTAGGGACAAAAACTATCATCATGTGAAGGGCAATTGAACTCATTAAGTGTGCAAGCGTTTAGGTACAACGGCTCCCATAATGCAATGTACAATTGCTCTCAACAAGTGAGCCTTTAGGGATAACGGCCCCTTATTATTTATCGGACAAATTGCCCTCATAAAGTAAGCCTTTATGGACAACGAATCTCATCATGTAAGTGACAATAGCTCTTACAAAGTGTCCAAGCATTAGGACTGCATCTATCATCATGTAAAGGGCAATTGCACTCTTCAAATGAGCAAGCGTTTAGGTACAACGGCTCCCATAAAGCAAGGTACAATTGCTCTCAACAAGTGAGCCTTTAGGTACAATAGCTCTTATCATTTAAGGGACAAATTGCCCTCATAAAGTTAGCCTTTAGGGACAACGGATCTCATCATGTAAGCGACAATTGTTCTAATCAAGTGTGCAAGCAATAGGGACAACGACTATCATCATATAAAGGGAAATTGCACTCATCAATGAGCAAGCGTTTAGGGATAACGGTTCACATAAAGCAAGGTACAATTGCTCTCAACAAGTGAGCCTTAAGGGACAACGGCTCCTATCATTTAAGGGACAAATTGCCCTCATAAAGTTAGCCTTTAGGGAAAATGGATGTCATCATGTAAGTGACAATTGCTCTAATCAAGTGTGCAAGCAATAGGGACAACGGCTATCATCATGTAAAAGGAAATTGCACTCATCAAGTGAGCATGCGTTTAGGGACAACGACTCCCATAAAGCAAGGTACAATTGCTCTCAACAAGTGAGCCTTTAGGGACAACGACTCATCATGTAAGGGACAAATTGCCCTCATAAAGTTAGCCTTTATGGACAAAGGATCTCATCGTGCAAGTGACAATTGCTCTTATCAAGTGTGCAAGCATTAGGGACAACAACTTTCATCATGTGAAGGGCAATTGAACTCATCAAGTGAGCAAGCGTTTAGGTACAACGGCTCCCATAAAGCAAGGTACAATTGCTCTCAACAAGAGAGCCTTTAGGGACAACGGCTCCTATTATTTAAGGGATAAATTGCCCTCATAAAGTTAGCCTTTATGGGCAACGAATCTCATCATGTAAATGACAATTACTCTTATCAAGTGTGCAAGCATTAGGGACTGCATCTATCAGCATGTAAAGGGCAATTGCACTCATCAAATGAGCAAGCGTTTTTGAGCAACGGCTCCCATAAAGCAAGGTACAATTGCTCTCAACAAGTGAGCCTTTATGGACAATAGCTCTTTTCATTTAAGGGACGAATTGCCAACATAAAGTTAGCCTTTAGGGACAACGGATCTAATCATGTAAGTGACAATTGCTCTAATCAAGTGTGCAAGCAATAGGGACAACGACTATCATCATATAAAGTGAAATTGGACTCATCAATGAGCAAGCGTTTAGGGACAACGGCTCCCATAAAGTAAGGTACAATTGCTCTCAACAAGTGAGCCTATAAGGACTACGACTCTTATGATGTAAGGGACAAATTGCCCTCATAAAGTTCGCCTTTAGGAACAACGGATCTCATCATGCAAGTATTGCTCTTATCATGTGTGCAAGCATTAGGGACAACGGCTATCATCATGTAAAGGGAAATTTCTCTTATCAAGTGAGCAAGGGTTCAGGGACAACGTCTCCCATAAAGTATGGTACAATTGCTCTCAACAAGTGAGCCTTTTGGGACAACGGCTCTTATCATGTAAGTGACAAATTGCCCTCATAAAGTTAACCTTTAGGGACAACGAATCTCATCATGCAAGTGACAATTGCTCTTATCAAGTGTGCAAGCATCAGGGACAACGACTATCATCATGTAAAGGGCAATTTCTCTTATCAAGTGAGCAAGGGTTCGGGGACAACGGCTCCCATAAAGTAAGGTACAATTGCTCTCAACAAGTGAGCCTTTTGGGACAACGGCTCTTATCATGTAAGTGACAAATTGCCCTCATAAAGTTAACATTTAGGGACAACGGATCTCATAATGCAAGTGACAATTGCTCTTATCAAGTGTGCAAGCAATAGGGGCAACAGCTATCATCATGTAAAGGGAAATTGCACTCATCAAGTGAGCAAGCGTTTAGGGACAACGGCTCCTATAAAGTAAGGTACAATTGCTCTCAACAACTGAGCCTTTAGGGACAACGACTCTTATCTTGTAAGGGACAAATTGCCCTCATAAAGTTAGTCTTTAGGGACTACGGATCTCATCATGCAATTGAGTATTGCTCTTAACAAGTGTACAAGCATTAGGCTCAACGGCTATCATCATGTAAAGGCAAATTGCACTCATCAACTGAGCAAGCGTTTAGGGACAACGGCTCCCATAAAGTAAGGTACAATTGCTCTCAACAAGTGAGCCTTTAGGGACAACGACTCTTATGATATAAGGGACAGATTGCCCTCATCAATTTAGCCTTTAGGAACAACGGATATCATCATGTAAGTGACAATTGCTCTTATCAAGTATGCGAGCATTACGGACGACGGCTATCATCATGTAAACGGCAGTTGTTCTTATCAAGTGGGGAAGCGTTTAGGGACAACGGCTCCCATAATGTAAGGTACAATTGCTCTCAACAAGTGAGCCTTTAGGGACAACGGCTCATATCATGTAAGGGACAAATTGATATCCTAAAGTTAGTCTTTAGGGACAACGGATCTCATTATGCAAGTGACAATTGCTCTTATCAAGTGTGCAAGCATTAGGGACAACAACTATCATCATGTAAAGGGCAATTGCACTCATCAAGTGAGCAAGCTTTTAGGGACAACGGCTCCCATAAAGCAAGGTACAATTGCTCTCAACAAGTGAGCCTTCAGGGATAACGACTCTTATCATTTAAGGGATAAATTGCCCTCATAAAGTTAGCCTTTAGGGACTTCGGATTTCATCATGTAAGTGACAATTGCTCTAATCAAGTGTACAAGCAATAGGGACAACGACTATCATCATGTAAAAGGAAATTGCACTCATCAAGTGAGCATGCGTTTAGGGACAACGGCTCCTAAAAAGCAAGGTAAAATTGCTCTCAACAAGTGAGCCTTTAGGGACAACGACTCTTATCATGTAAGGGACAGATTGCCCTCATAAAGTTAGCCTTTAGGAAAAACGGATCTCATCATGCATGTGACTATTGCTCTTATCAAGTGTGCAAGCATTAGGGACAACGACTATCATCATGTAAAGGGCAATTGCTCTCATCAAGTGAGCAAGCGTTCTTGGAAAACGGCTCCCATAAAGTAAGGTACAATTGCTCTCAACAAGTGAGCCTTTTGGGACAACGGCTCTTATCATGTAAGGGACAAATTGAGCTTATAAAGTTAGCCTTTAGGGACAACGGATCTCATCATGCAAGTGACAATTGCTCTTATTAAGTGTGCAAGCATTAGGGACAACAACTATCATCATGTAAAGGGCAATTGCACTCATCAAGTGAGCAAGCGTTTAGGGACAACGGCTCCCATAAAACAAGGTACAATTGCTCTCAACAAGTGAGCCTTAAGGGACAACGACTCTTATCATGTAAGAGACAAATTGCCCTCATGAAGTAAGCAAGGTACAATGGAACTCATCATGCAAGTGACAATTGCTCTTATCAAGTGTGGAAGCATTAGGGACAACAACTATCATCATGTGAAGGGCAATTGAACTCATCAAGTGAGCAATCATTTAGGTACAACGGCTCCCATAAAGCAAGGTACAATTGCTCTCAACAAGTGAGCCTTTAGGGACAACGGCTCTTATTATTTAAGGGACTAATACACTCATAAAGTTAGCCTTTATGGACAACGAATCTCATCATGTAAGTGACAATTGCTCTTATCAAGTGTGCAAGCATTAGGGACTGCATCTATCATCATGTAAAGGGCAATTGCACTCATCAAATGAGCAAGCGTTTAGGTACAATGGCTCCCATAAAGCAAGGTACAATTGCTCTCAACAAGTGAGCCTTTAGGGATAATAGCTCTTATCATTTAAGGGACAAGTTGCCCTCATAAAGTTAGCCTTGAGGGACAACGGATCTCATCATGTAAGTGACAATTGCTCTAATCAAGTGTGCAAGCAATAGGGACAACGACTATCATCTTATAAAGGGAAATTGCACTCATCAATGAGCAAGCGTTTAGGGACAACGGCTCCCATAAAGTAAGGTACAATTGCTCTCAACAAGTGAGCCTATAAGGATTACGACTCTTATGATGTAAGGGACAAATTACCCTCATAAAATTAGCTTTTAGGAACAACGGATCTCACCATGCAAGTTACTATTGCTCTTATCATGTGTGCAAGCATCAGGGACAACGACTATCATCATGTAAAGCGCAATTTCTCTTATCAAGTGAGCAAGGGTTCGGGGACAACGGCTCCCATAAAGTAAGGTACAATTGCTCTCAACAAGTGAGCCTTTTGGGACAACGGCTCGTATCATGTAAGTGACAAATTGCCCTCATAAATTTAACATTTAGGGACAACGGATCTCATAATGCAAGTGACAATTGCTCTTATCAAGTGTGCAAGCATTAGGGAAAACAACTATCATCATGTAAAGGGCAATTGCACTCATCAAGTGAGCAAGAGTTTAGGGACAACGGCTTCCATAAAGCAAGGTACAATTTCTCTCAACAAGTGAGCCTTAAGGGACAACGGCTCTTATTATTTAAGGGACATATTGCCCTCATAAATTTGTCCATTAGGGACAACGGATCTCATCATGTAAGTGACAATTGCTCTAATCAAGTGTGCAAGCAATAGGGACATCGGCTATCAGCATGTAAAGGGAAATTGCACTCATCAAGTGAGCAAGCGTTTATGAACCACGGCTCCTATAAAGTAAGGTACAATGGCTCTCAACAAGTGAGCCTTTAGGGACAACGGCTCTTATCTTCTAAGGGACAAATTGCCCTCATAAAGTTAGCCTTTAGGGTCTACGGATCTCATCATGCAATTGAGTATTGCTCTTATCAAGTGTACAAGCATTAGGCACAACGGCAATCATCATGTATAGGCAAATTGCACTCATCAACTGTCCAATTGTTTAGGGACAACGCCTCCCACAAAGTAAGGTACAATTGCTCTCAACAAGTGAGCCTTTAGGGACAACGACTCTTATGATGTAAAGGACAAATTACCCTCATAAATTTAGCCTTTAGGAACAACGGATCTGATCCTGTAAGTGACAATTGCTCTTATCAAGTATGCGAGCATTAGGGACGACGGCCATCATCATGTAAAGGGCAGTTGCTCTTATCAAGTGGGGAAGCGTTTAGGGAAAACGGCTCTCATAATGTAAGGTACAATTGCTCTCAACAAGTGAGCCTTTAGGGACAACGGCTCTTATCATGTAAGGGACAAATTGATCTCCTAAAGTTAGTCTTTAGGGACAACGGATCTAATTATGTAAGTGACTATTGCTCTTATCAAGTGTGCAAGCATTAGGGACAACGACTATCATCATTTAAAGGGAAATTTCACTCATTAAGTAAGCAAGCGTTTAGGGACAACAGCTCCCATAAAGAAAGGTACATGTGCTCTCAAAAAGTGAGCCTTCAGGGACAATGGCTCTTATTATTTAAGGGTCAATTACCCTCATAAAGTTAGCCTTTATGGACAACGGATCTCATCATATAAGTAACAATTGCTCTTATCAAGTGTGCAAGCAATAGGGACAACGACTATCATCATGTAAAGGGAAATTTCACTCATTAAGTGAGCAAGCGTTTAGGGACAACGGCTCTTATCTTCTAAGGGACAAATTGCTCTCATAAAGTTAGCCTTTAGGGACTACGGATCTCATCATGCAATTGAGTATTGCTCTTATCAAGTGTACAAGCATTAGGCACAACGGCAATCATCATGTATAGGCAAATTGCACTCATCAACTGTCCAATTGTTTAGGGACAACGGCTCCCACAAAGTAAGGTACAATTGCTCTCAACAAGTGAGCCTTTAGGGACAACGACTCTTATGATGTAAAGGACAAATTACCCTCATAAATTTAGCCCTTAGGAACAACGGATCTGATCCTGTAAGTGACAATTGCTCTTATCAAGTATGCGAGCATTAGGGACGACGACCATCATCATGTAAAGGGCAGTTGCTCTTATCAAGTGGGGAAGCGTTTAGGGAAAACGGCTCCCATAATGTAAGGTACAATTGCTCTCAACAAGTGAGCCTTTAGGGACAACGGCTCTTATCATGTAAGGGACAAATTGATCTCCTAAAGTTAGTCTTTAGGGACAACGGATCTCATTATGTAAGTGACTATTGCTCTTATCAAGTGTGCAAGCATTAGGGACAACGACTATCATCATTTAAAGGGAAATTTCACTCATTAAGTAAGCAAGCGTTTAGGGACAACAGCTCCCATAAAGAAAGGTACATGTGCTCTCAAAAAGTGAGCCTTCAGGGACAATGGCTCTTATTATTTAAGGGTCAAATTACCCTCATAAAGTTAGCCTTTATGGACAACGGATCTCATCATATAAGTAACAATTGCTCTTATCAAGTGTGCAAGCAATAGGGACAACGACTATCATCATGTAAAGGGAAATTTCACTCATTAAGTAAGCAAGCGTTTAGGGACAACGACTCCCATAAAGTAAGGTACAATTGCTGTTAACAAGTGAGCCTTTAGGTACTACGACTCTTATGATGTAAGGGATAAATTGCCCTCATCAAGTTAGAATTTGGGAACGACGGATCTCATCATGCTAGAGCCTATTACTCTTATCAAGTGAGCAAGCGTTTAGGGACAGTGGCTCCCATAAAGGAAGGTACAATTGCTTTCAACAAGTGAGGCTTTTGGGACAACGGCTCTTATCATGTAAGAGACAAATTGCCCTTATAAAGTTAGCCTTTAGGGACAACGGATCTCATCATGCAAGTGACAATTGCTCTTATCAAGTATGCAAGCATTAGGGACAACAACTATCATCATGTGATGGGCAATTGAACTCATCAAGTGAGCAAGCATTTAGGTACAACGGCTCCCATAAAGCAAGGTACAATTGCTCTCAACAAGTGAGCCTTTAGGGACAGCGGCTCTTATTATTTAAGAGACAAATTGCCCTCATAAAGTTAGCCTTTATGGACAACGAATCTCGTCATGTAAGTGACAATTGCTCTTATCAAGTGTCCAAGCATTAGGGGCTGCATCTATCATCATGTAAAGGGCAATTGCACTCATCAAATGAGCCAGCGTTTAGGTACAACGGCTCCCATAAAGCAAGGTACAATTGCTCTCAACAATTGAGCCTTTAGGGACAATAGCTCTTATCATTTAAGGGAAAAATTGCCCTCATAAAGTTAGCCTTTAGGGACAACGGATCTCATCATGTAAGTGACAATTGCTCTAATCAAGTGTGCAAGAAACAGGGACAACGACTATCATCATATAAAGGGAAATTGCACTCATCAATGACCAAGCGTTTAGGGACAACGGCTCCCATAAAGCAAGGTACAATTCCTCTCAACAAGTGAGCCTTAAGGGACAACGGCTCTTCTCATTTAAGGGACAAATTGCCCTCATAAAGTTAGCCTTTAGGGACAATAGATCTCATCAGGTAAGTGACAATTGCTCTAATTAAGTATGCAAGCAATAGGGACAACGGCTCCCATAAAGCAAGGTATAATTGCTCTCAACAAGTGATCCTTTAGGGACAACGACTCTTATCATGTAAGGGACAAATTTCCCTCATTAAGTTTGCCTTTATGGACCACGGACCTTATCATGCAAGTGACAATTGCTCTTATCAAGTGTGCAAGCATTAGGGACAACAACTATCATCATGTGAAGGGCAATTGAACTCATCAAGTGAGCAAGCGTTTAGGTACAACGGCTCCCCTAAAGCAAGGTACAATTGCTCTCAACAAGTGAGACTTTAGGGACAATAGCTCTTATCATTTAAGGGACAAATTGCCCATATAAAGTTAGCCTTCAGGGACAACGGATCTCATCATGTAAGTGACAATTGCTCTAATCAAGTGTGCAAGCAATAGGGACAATGACTATCATCATATAAAGGGAAATTGCACTCATGAATGAGCAAGCGTTTAGGGACAACGACTCCCATAAAGTAAGGTACAATTGCTCTCAACAAGTGAGCGTATATGGACTACGACTCTTATGATGTAAGGGACAAATTACCCTCATAAAATTAACTTTTAGGAACAACGGATCTCACCATGCAAGTTACTATTGCTCTTATCATGTGTGCAAGCATTAGGGGCAACGACTATCATCAGGGACAACGGCTCCCATAAAGTAAGGTACAATTGCTCTCAACAAGTGTGCCTTTTGGGACAACGGCTCTTATCATGTAAGTGACAAAATGCCCTCATAAAGTTAACATTTAGGGACAACGGATCTCATAATGCAAGTGACAATTGCTCTTATCAAGTGTGCAAGCATTAGGGAAAACAACTATCATCATGTAAAGGGCAATTGCACTCATCAAGTGAGCAAGAGTTTAGGGACAACGGCTTCTATAAAGCAAGGTACAATTGCTCTCAACAAGTGAGCCTTAAGGGACAACGGCTCTTATCATTTAAGGGACATATTGCCCTCATAAAGTTATCCTTTAGGGACAACGGATCTCATCATGTAAGTGACAATTGCTCTAATCAAGTGTGCAAGCAATAGGGACAACGGCTATCATCATGTAAAGGGAAATTGAACTCATCAAGTGAGCAAGCGTTTAGGGACCACGGCTCCTATAAAGTAAGGTACAATGGCTCTCAACAAGTGAGCCTTTAGGGACAACGGCTCTTATCTTCTAAGGGACAAATTGCCCTCATAAAGTTAGCCTTTAGGGACTACGGATCTCATCATGCAATTGAGTATTGCTCTAATCAAGTGTACAAGCATTAGGCACAACGGCTATCATCATGTATAGGCAAATTGCACTTTTTTTTTTTTTTTTTTTTGGGTAAAAGGGTTAACACACCCTGGTAAAATACATTACACCAAAAAGCGTTGAAGTACAAAGGATGAGGGCGTACACCCCTCATCTCAGTCCCTTAGGACACTTACAGACTCTAATATAAGAATGACAAACCATTCTTATAACTTACAATAAAATGAAACTACCAATAATGACAAAAGTAAATAAAATTTTACAATACTACTCAAGAAACACTTGAGTCTTCAAAATCATTATGGCGCTCCATCTTAACTTCCATGAAGAATCGAAACGATCTTCAAAAAATATCAGTTTGTAGCACATCATCATAGAACTACAAACCAAACCACCACACTATGACACGATTCAGTGCACCAATTAGCAATTAGGATCAGAATGCAACTCTATTCGAACACAACCTGCCATAGACTAAAATAGGGTTTTCCAAACCCTAACCTCCAATACTGATGGTAAGATTTTTTGAATAAGAAATCTACAAAACTTAACCTCCATCAAACGACCAGCAGCATGAATAAAGAGGCACCAGCAGATTCAAAGAGTATACCGTCATCAATAGCACCAATAAGGTACAATTGCACTTATCAACTGTCCAAGCGTTTAGATACAACGGCACCCACAAAGTAAGGTACAATTACTCTCAACAAGTGAGCCTTTAGGGACAACGACTCTTATGATGTAAGGGACAAATTACCCTCATAAATTTAGCCTTTAGGAACAACGGATCTGATCCTGTAAGTGACAATTGCTCTTATCAAGTATGCGAGCATTAGGGATGACGGCCATCATCATGTAAAGGGCAGTTGCTCTTATCAAGTGAGGAAGCGTTTAGGGACAACGGCTCCCATAATGTAAGGTACAATTGCTCTCAACAAGTGAGCCTTTAGGGACAACGGCTCTTATCATGTAAGGGACAAATTGATCTCCTAAAGTTAGTCTTTAGGGACAACGGATCTAATTATGTAAGTGACTATTGCTCTTATCAAGTGTGCAAGCATTAGGGACAACGACTATCATCATTTAAAGGGAAATTTCACTCATTAAGTAAGCAAGCGTTTAGGGACAACAGCTCCCATAAAGAAAGGTACATGTGCTCTCAAAAAGTGAGCCTTCAGGGACAATGGCTCTTATTATTTAAGGGTCAATTACCCTCATAAAGTTAGCCTTTATGGACAACGGATCTCATCATATAAGTAACAATTGCTCTTATCAAGTGTGCATGCAATAGGGACAACGACTATCATCATGTAAAGGGAAATTTCACTCATTAAGTGAGCAAGCGTTTAGGGACAACGGCTCTTATCTTCTAAGGGACAAATTGCTCTCATAAAGTTAGCCTTTAGGGACTACGGATCTCATCATGCAATTGAGTATTGCTCTTATCAAGTGTACAAGCATTAGGCACAACGGCAATCATCATGTATAGGCAAATTGCACTCATCAACTGTCCAATTGTTTAGGGACAACGGCTCCCACAAAGTAAGGTACAATTGCTCTCAACAAGTGAGCCTTTAGGGACAACGACTCTTATGATGTAAAGGACAAATTACCCTCATAAATTTAGCCTTTAGGAACAACGGATCTGATCCTGTAAGTGACAATTGCTCTTATCAAGTATGCGAGCATTAGGGACGACGACCATCATCATGTAAAGGGCAGTTGCTCTTATCAAGTGGGGAAGCGTTTAGGGAAAACGGCTCCCATAATGTAAGGTACAATTGCTCTCAACAAGTGAGCCTTTAGGGACAACGGCTCTTATCATGTAAGGGACAAATTGATCTCCTAAAGTTAGTCTTTAGGGACAACGGATCTCATTATGTAAGTGACTATTGCTCTTATCAAGTGTGCAAGCATTAGGGACAACGACTATCATCATTTAAAGGGAAATTTCACTCATTAAGTAAGCAAGCGTTTAGGGACAACAGCTCCCATAAAGAAAGGTACATGTGCTCTCAAAAAGTGAGCCTTCAGGGACAATGGCTCTTATTATTTAAGGGTCAAATTACCCTCATAAAGTTAGCCTTTATGGACAACGGATCTCATCATATAAGTAACAATTGCTCTTATCAAGTGTGCAAGCAATAGGGACAACGACTATCATCATGTAAAGGGAAATTTCACTCATTAAGTAAGCAAGCGTTTAGGGACAACGACTCCCATAAAGTAAGGTACAATTGCTGTTAACAAGTGAGCCTTTAGGTACTACGACTCTTATGATGTAAGGGATAAATTGCCCTCATCAAGTTAGAATTTGGGAACGACGGATCTCATCATGCTAGAGCCTATTACTCTTATCAAGTGAGCAAGCGTTTAGGGACAGTGGCTCCCATAAAGGAAGGTACAATTGCTTTCAACAAGTGAGGCTTTTGGGACAACGGCTCTTATCATGTAAGAGACAAATTGCCCTTATAAAGTTAGCCTTTAGGGACAACGGATCTCATCATGCAAGTGACAATTGCTCTTATCAAGTATGCAAGCATTAGGGACAACAACTATCATCATGTGATGGGCAATTGAACTCATCAAGTGAGCAAGCATTTAGGTACAACGGCTCCCATAAAGCAAGGTACAATTGCTCTCAACAAGTGAGCCTTTAGGGACAGCGGCTCTTATTATTTAAGAGACAAATTGCCCTCATAAAGTTAGCCTTTATGGACAACGAATCTTGTCATGTAAGTGACAATTGCTCTTATCAAGTGTCCAAGCATTAGGGGCTGCATCTATCATCATGTAAAGGGCAATTGCACTCATCAAATGAGCCAGCGTTTAGGTACAACGGCTCCCATAAAGCAAGGTACAATTGCTCTCAACAATTGAGCCTTTAGGGACAATAGCTCTTATCATTTAAGGGAAAAATTGCCCTCATAAAGTTAGCCTTTAGGGACAACGGATCTCATCATGTAAGTGACAATTGCTCTAATCAAGTGTGCAAGAAACAGGGACAACGACTATCATCATATAAAGGGAAATTGCACTCATCAATGACCAAGCGTTTAGGGACAACGGCTCCCATAAAGCAAGGTACAATTCCTCTCAACAAGTGAGCCTTAAGGGACAACGGCTCTTCTCATTTAAGGGACAAATTGCCCTCATAAAGTTAGCCTTTAGGGACAATAGATCTCATCAGGTAAGTGACAATTGCTCTAATTAAGTATGCAAGCAATAGGGACAACGGCTCCCATAAAGCAAGGTATAATTGCTCTCAACAAGTGAGCCTTTAGGGACAACGACTCTTATCATGTAAGGGACAAATTTCCCTCATTAAGTTTGCCTTTATGGACCACGGACCTTATCATGCAAGTGACAATTGCTCTTATCAAGTGTGCAAGCATTAGGGACAACAACTATCATCATGTGAAGGGCAATTGAACTCATCAAGTGAGCAAGCGTTTAGGTACAACGGCTCCCCTAAAGCAAGGTACAATTGCTCTCAACAAGTGAGACTTTAGGGACAATAGCTCTTATCATTTAAGGGACAAATTGCCCATATAAAGTTAGCCTTCAGGGACAACGGATCTCATCATGTAAGTGACAATTGCTCTAATCAAGTGTGCAAGCAATAGGGACAATGACTATCATCATATAAAGGGAAATTGCACTCATGAATGAGCAAGCGTTTAGGGACAACGACTCCCATAAAGTAAGGTACAATTGCTCTCAACAAGTGAGCGTATATGGACTACGACTCTTATGATGTAAGGGACAAATTACCCTCATAAAATTAACTTTTAGGAACAACGGATCTCACCATGCAAGTTACTATTGCTCTTATCATGTGTGCAAGCATTAGGGGCAACGACTATCATCAGGGACAACGGCTCCCATAAAGTAAGGTACAATTGCTCTCAACAAGTGTGCCTTTTGGGACAACGGCTCTTATCATGTAAGTGACAAAATGCCCTCATAAAGTTAACATTTAGGGACAACGGATCTCATAATGCAAGTGACAATTGCTCTTATCAAGTGTGCAAGCATTAGGGAAAACAACTATCATCATGTAAAGGGCAATTGCACTCATCAAGTGAGCAAGAGTTTAGGGACAACGGCTTCTATAAAGCAAGGTACAATTGCTCTCAACAAGTGAGCCTTAAGGGACAACGGCTCTTATCATTTAAGGGACATATTGCCCTCATAAAGTTATCCTTTAGGGACAACGGATCTCATCATGTAAGTGACAATTGCTCTAATCAAGTGTGCAAGCAATAGGGACAACGGCTATCATCATGTAAAGGGAAATTGAACTCATCAAGTGAGCAAGCGTTTAAGGACCACGGCTCCTATAAAGTAAGGTACAATGGCTCTCAACAAGTGAGCCTTTAGGGACAGCGGCTCTTATCTTCTAAGGGACAAATTGCCCTCATAAAGTTAGCCTTTAGGGACTACGGATCTCATCATGCAATTGAGTATTGCTCTAATCAAGTGTACAAGCATTAGGCACAACGGCTATCATCATGTATAGGCAAATTGCACTTTTTTTTTTTTTTTTTTTGGGTAAAAGGGTTAACACACCCTGGTAAAATACATTACACCAAAAAGCGTTGAAGTACAAAGGATGAGGGCGTACACCCCTCATCTCAGTCCCTTAGGACACTTACAGACTCTAATATAAGAATGACAAACCATTCTTATAACTTACAATAAAATGAAACTACCAATAATGACAAAAGTAAATAAAATTTTACAATACTACTCAAGAAACACTTGAGTCTTCAAAATCATTATGGCGCTCCATCTTAACTTCCATGAAGAATCGAAACGATCTTCAAAAAATATCAGTTTGTAGCACATCATCATAGAACTACAAACCAAACCACCACACTATGACACGATTCAGTGCACCAATTAGCAATTAGGATTAGAATGCAACTCTATTCGAACACAACCTGCCATAGACTAAAATAGGGTTTTCCAAACCCTAACCTCCAATACTGATGGTAAGATTTTTTGAATAAGAAATCTACAAAACTTAACCTCCAACAAACGACCAGCAGCATGAATAAAGAGGCACCAGCAGATTCAAAGAGTATACCGTCATCAATAGCACCAATAAGGTACAATTGCACTTATCAACTGTCCAAGCGTTTAGATACAACGGCACCCACAAAGTAAGGTACAATTACTCTCAACAAGTGAGCCTTTAGGGACAACGACTCTTATGATGTAAGGGACAAATTACCCTCATAAATTTAGCCTTTAGGAACAACGGATCTGATCCTGTAAGTGACAATTGCTCTTATCAAGTATGCGAGCATTAGGGATGACGGCCATCATCATGTAAAGGGCAGCTGCTCTTATCAAGTGAGGAAGCGTTTAGGGACAACGGCTCCCATAATGTAAGGTACAATTGCTCTCAACAAGTGAGCCTTTAGGGACAACGGCTCTTATCATGCACGTGACTATTGCTCTTATCAAGTGTGCAAGCATTAGGGACAACGACTATCATCATTTAAAGGGAAATTTCACTCATTAAGTGAGCAAGCGTTTAGGGACAACAGCTCCCATAAAGAAAGGTACAGTTGCTCTCAACAAGTGAGCCTTCAGGGACAATGGCTCTTATTATTTAAGGGTCAAATTACCCTCATAAAGCTAGCCTTTATGGACAACGGATCTCATCATATAAGTAACAATTGCTTTTATCAAGTGTGCAAGCAATAGGGACAATGACTATCATCATGTAAAGGGAAATTTCACTCATTAAGTGAGCAAGCATTTAGGGACAACGGCTCCCATAAAGTAAGGTACAATTGCTGTTAACAAGTGAGCCTTTAGGTACTACGACTCTTATGATGTAAGGGATAAATTGCCCTCATAAAGTTAGAATTTGGGAACGACGGATCTCATCATGCTAGAGCCTATTACTCTTATCAAGTGAGCAAGCGTTTAGGGACAACGGCTCCCATAAAGTAAGGTACAATTGCTTTCAACAAGTGAGCCTTTTGGGACAACGGCTCTTATCATGTAAGAGACAAATTGCCCTTATAAAGTTAGCCTTTAGGGACAACGGATCTCATCATGCAAGTGACAATTGCTCTTATCAAGTGTGCAAGCATTAGGGACAACAACTATCATCATGTGAAAGGCAATTGAACTCATCAAGTGAGGAAGCATTTAGGTACAGCGGCTCCCATAAAGCAAGGTACAATTGCTCTCAACAAGTGAGCCTTTAGGAACAACGGCTCTTATTATTTAAGGGACAAATTGCCCTCATAAAGTTAGCCTTTATGGACAACGAATCTCGTCAAGTAAGTGACAATTGCTCTTATCAAGTGTCCAAGCAACAGGGACAACGACTATCATCATATAAAGGGAAATTGCACTCATCAATGAGCAAGCGTTTAGGGACAACGGCTCCCAAAAGGCAAGGTACAATTCCTCTCAACAAGTGAGCCTTAAGGGACAACGGCTCTTATCATTTAAGGGACAAATTGCCCTTATAAAGTTAGCCTTTAGGGACAATAGATCTCATCATGTAAGTGACAATTGCTCAAATCAAGTGTGCAAGCAATAGGGACAACGGCTATCATCATGTAAAAGGAAATTGCACTCATCAAGTGAGCATGCGTTTAGGGACAACGGCTCCCATAAAGCAAGGTACAATTGCTCTCAACAAGTGAGCTTTTATGGACAACGACTCTTATCAAGTAAGGGACAAATTTCCCTCATTAAGTTAGCCTTTATGGACCACGGACCTTATCATGCAAGTGACAATTGCTCTTAACAAGTGTGCAAGCATTAGGGACAACAACTATCATCATGTGAAGGGCAATTGAACTCATCAAGTGAGCAAGCGTTTAGGTACAACTGCTTCCATAAAGCAAGGTACAATTGCTCTCAACAAGTGAGACGTTAGGGACAATAGCTCTTATCATTTAAGGGACAAATTGCCCATATAAAGTTAGCCTTTAGGGACAACGGATCTCATCATGTAAGTGACAATTGCTCTAATCAAGTGTGCAAGCAATAGGGACAACGACTATCATCATATAAAGGGAAATTGCACTCATCAATGAGCAAGCGTTTAGGGACAACGGCTCCCATAAAGTAAGGTACAATTGCTCTCAACATGTGAGCCTATAAGGACTACGACTCTTATGATGTAAGGGACAAATTACCCTCATAAAATTAGCTTTTAGGAACAACGGATCTCACCATGCAAGTTACTATTGCTCTTATCATGTGTGCAAGCATTAGGGACAACGACTATCATCATGTAAAGGGCAATTTCTCTTATCAAGTGAGTAAGGGTTCAGGGACAACGGCTCCCATAAAGTAAGGTACAATTGCTCTCAACATGTGAGCCTTTTGGGACAAAGGCTCTTATCATGTAAGTGACAAATTGCCCTCATAAAGTTAACATTTTGGGACAACGGATCTCATAATGCAAGTGACAATTGCTCTTATCAAGTGTGCAAGCATTAGGGAAAACAACTATCATCATGTAAAGGGCAATTGCACTCATCAAGTGAGCAAGAGTTTAGGGACAACGGCTTCCATAAAGCAAGGTACAATTACTCTCAACAAGTGAGACTTAAGGGACAACGGCTCTTATCATTTAAGGGACATAATGCCCTCATAAAGTTATCCTTTAGGGACAACGGATCTCATCATGTAAGTGACAATTGCTCTAATCAAGTGTGCAAGCAATAGGGACAACGGCTATCATCATGTAAAGGGAAATTGAACTCATCAAGTGAGCAAGCGTTTAGGGACCACGGCTCCTATAAAGTAATGTACAATGGCTCTCAACAAGTGAGCCTTTAGGGACAACGGCTCTTATCTTCTAATGTAAAAATTGCCCTCATAAATTTAGCCTTTAGGAACAACGGGTCTGATCCTGTAAGTGACAATTGCTCTTATCAAGTATGCGAGCATTAGGGACGACGACCATCATCATGTAAAGGGCAGTTGCTCTTATCAAGTGGGGAAGCGTTTAGGGACAACGACTCCCATAATGTAAGGTACAATTGCTCTCAACAAGTGAGCCTTTAGGGACTACGACTCTTATGATGTAAGGGACAATTTGCCCTCATAAAGTTAGCCTTTAGGAACAACAGATCTTATCATTCAAGTGACTATTGCTCATATCAAGTGTGCAAGCATTACGGACAACGGCTATCATCATGTAAAGGGCAATTGCTCTCATCAAGTGAGCAAGCGTTCAGGGATAACGGCGCCCATAAAGTAAGGTACAATTGCTCTCAACAATTAAGCCTTTAAGGACAACGGATCTCTTCATGCAAGTGACAATTGCTCTTATTAAGTGTGCAAGCATTAGGGACAACAACTATCATCATGTAAAGGGCAATTGCACTCATCAAGTGAGCAAGCGTTTAGGGATAACGGCTCCTATAAAACATGGTACAATTGCTCTCAACAAATGAGCCTTTAGGGACAACGGCTCTTATCATTTAAGGGACAAATTGCCCTCGTAAAGTTAGCCTTTAGGGGCAACAGATCTCATCATATAAGTGACAATTTCTCAAATCAAGTGTGCAAGCAATAGGGACAACGACTCTCATCATGTAAAAGGAAATTTCACTCATCAAGTGAGCATGCGTTTAGGGACAACGGCACCCATAAAGCCAGGTACAATTGCTCTCAACAAGTGAGCCTTTAGGGACAATGGCTCTTGTCATGTGAGGGACAAATTGCCCTCATAAAGTTTGCCTTTATGGACAACGGATCTCATCATGCAAGTGACAATTGCTCTTATCAAGTGTGCAAGCATTAGGGACAAAAACTATCATCATGTGAAGGGCAATTGAACTCATCAAGTGTGCAAGCGTTTAGGTACAACGGCTCCCATAAAGCAAGGTACAATTGCTCTCAACAAGTGAGCCTTTAGGGACAACGGCTCTGATTATTTAAGGGACAAATTGCCCTCATAAAGTTAGCCTTTATGGACAATGAATCTCATCATGTAAGTGACAATAGCTCTTACAAAGTGTCCAAGCATTAGCGACTGCATCTATCATCATGTAAAGGGCAACTGCACTCATCAAATGAGCAAGCGTTTAGGTACAACGGCTCCCATAAAGCAAGGTACAATTGCTCTCAACAAGTGAGCCTTTAGGGACAATAGCTCTTATCATTTAAGGGACAAATTGCCCTCATAAAGTTAGCCTTTTGGGACAACGGATCTCATCATATAAGTGACAATTGCTCTAATCAAGTGTGCAAGTAATAGGGACAAGACTATCATCATATAAAGGGAAATTGCACTCATCAATGAGCAAGCGTTTAGGGATAACGGCTCACATAAAGCAAAGTACAATTGCTCTCAACAAGTGAGCCTTAAGGGACAACGGCTCTTATCTTTTAAGGTACAAATTGCCCTCATAAAGTTAGCCTTTAAGGAAAATAGATCTCATCATGTAAGTGAAAATTGCTCTAATCAAGTGTGCAAGCAATAGGGACAACGGCTATCATCATGTAAAAGGAAATTGCACTCATCAAGTGAGCATGCATTTAGGGACAACGACTCCCATAAAGCAAGGTACAATTGCTCTCAACAAGTGAGCCTTTAGGGACAACGACTCTTATCATGTAAGGGACAAATTGCCCTCATAAAGTTAGCCTTTATGGACAACGGATCTCATCATGCAAGTGACAATTGCTCTTATCAAGTGTGCAAGCATTAGGGACAAAAACTATCATCATGTGAAGGGCAATTGAACTCATTAAGTGTGCAAGCTTTTAGGTACAACGGCTCCCATAAAGCAATGTACAATTGCTCTCAACAAGTGAGCCTTTAGGGATAACGGCCCCTTATTATTTAACGGACAAATTGCCCTCATAAAGTAAGCCGTTATGGACAACGAATCTCATCATGTAAGTGACAATAGCTCTTACAAACTGTCCAAGCATTAGGACTGCATCTATCATCATGTAAAGGGCAATTGCACTCATCAAATGAGCAAGCCTTTAGGTACAATAGCTCTTATCATTTAAGGGACAAATTCCCCTCATAAAGTTAGCCTTTAGGGACAACGGATCTCATCATGTACGCGACAATTGTTCTAATCAAGTGTGCAAGCAATAGGGACAACGACTATCATCGTATAAAGGGAAATTGCACTCATCAATGAGCAAGCGTTTAGGGATAACGGTTCACATAAAGCAAGGTAAAATTGCTCTCAACAAGTGAGCCTTAAGGGACAACGGCTCTTATCATTTAAAGGACAAATTGCCCTCATAAAGTTAGCCTTTAGGGAAAATGGATCTCATCATGTAAGTGACAATTGCTCTAATCAAGTGTGCAAGCAATAGGGACAACGGCTATCATCATGTAAAAGGAAATTGCACTCATCAAGTGAGCATGCGTTTAGGGACAACGACTCCCATAAAGCAAGGTACAATTGCTCTCAACAAGTGAGCCTTTAGGGACAACGACTCATCATGTAAGGGACAAATTGCCCTCATAAAGTTAGCCTTTATCGACAACAGATCTCATCGTGCAAGTGACAATTGCTCTTATCAAGTGTGCAAGCATTAGGGACAACAACTTTCATCATGTGAAGGGCAATTGAACTCATCAAGTGAGCAAGCGTTTAGGTACAACGGCTCCCATAAAGCAAGGTACAATTGCTCTCAACAAGAGAGCCTTTAGGGACAACGGCTCCTATTATTTAAGCGATAAATTGCCCTCATAAAGTTAGCCTTTATGGGCAACGAATCTCATCATGTAAATGACAATTACTCTTATCAAGTGTGCAAGCATTAGGGACTGCATCTATCAGCATGTAAAGGGCAATTGCACTCATCAAATGAGCAAGCGTTTAGGTGCAACGGCTCCCATAAAGCAAGGTACAATTGCTCTCAACAAGTGAGCCTTTTTTTTGGGTAAAGGGGAATAATCCTGTACCCCGGTAAATTGCATAAACCAAAAATCATTTAAGTACAATGGATATGGGTGAAGTCCCATATCTAAGCCCGTAACATAGGCATAAACATTTCTTTGTTACAAGAAAAAGACCACTACCACAGAAACAAAACAAGACTACAATAAAACCAACTACTACCTAGTCCGACCTTGGAGCTTGAAATCTTCATAGTATGCAGCCAAGTGTCTTGGTATTACGTGTAGCTGATCCGTAAAGTCATCATAATCTTAATAATCTTCCTGGTCCTGACCACCACCCGTTGATGATAATGTACCCATAGGCAAATCAAATAAATTCACAGACTCATCAAACGAATTAAGAACCTCATCCACCTCACTGTCAGAATCAATTACATCGCCAACCTTAGAGAAAGGGTTACTTCTTTTAGTAGCAGAATTAACAAGGGATAAGGAAGAACTAGACGGACCAGCCTCCTTACCCTTATCCTTAAGTAAACTTCCAGGCGGCTCTTGTAATGAAATATCATTAATGGAGGATACATAAGTAGTATCAGCCATTAAACATCCATCATTAACATCCTTAGGCAAATCATCCTTAGGAACATCAATCACTTTCTCAGCCTCCATGCGTTCATCAATAAAACTCTTCAATTCAGCCAAGTTAACATCATCCTTGAAGTACTTTCCATCAGTATTAGAACTGTTGGAAACATCATTAGGCACCATTGGAGTAGCATGTGGTTGTTCAACATCAATTGGCTTATCACAAACCACCTTCCCTCCCTCCTTAGATACAAGAGGGGGAGGATCCTTCGGTATGGACGTAGTAGCCTGGTTGTTATAACTAGGTTTAGAAACGGGTCGATATATCAATTTAGGCTTACCAGAAACCCGAACCTTGTTAACACCTTTAGATTTACTCTTTGCAGCCCCACCACCATCATCCATACGTAATGTCCTATTAACTTCCTTCTCTTTCCTATGGCACTCCTTATCAACATGGTCAAAAATTTTACATATAGAACATCGAGGCGGTTTATATTCAAATTCAATATCAATTCTTACCATACGATGCTCATTAGTCTTTGGTGTAGGAATTGCCACAACAAGAGAGTCCACATAATCATAATCAGCTGAAATCTCAACTAAAACTCTAGCATACGAATTCATACCCCACGACTTGAGGCACATATTGCTTGTGTGCTCATCAAACATAATGATTCGTCCTAGTTTAGCCGTGATCAGATTCAGCCCCACCTTAGAATATGCCACCACCGGCACATTATACAATTTAACCCAAACGTGAACCTTCTTAATGTCTTCTTTAATCAGTTCTGAATTAGGATTCCAAATATGAAGAATGAGTGGGATTGACCTAATTCGCCAAGTACCTTGCATGAGAACATTATCCATACCTTCCTTACTTGAGAACTGAAACATAAAAAACCCTTGATGTATCATGACATGCATTAACCCGAATTTCTTCCAAACATTACGCACGAAATTTTGGACTACAGGAAACGCAGGTCTTTGTCCAACAAAATAGCCATAAAGTGTATTAGTAAATCGTGAACAAATCGTATCCACTTCTTCCTGCGGTATAACGACATCAGCCAAGGATAGATCAGCCTTCGCATGATTATTAACCACCGTATAATCCTTCGTAGTACCAGCAGCAACATGACTAATCTCATCAATTAAAACAGAAGTGGGAGTAGAACACCCCACCTCACAACCGTCCTTCCTGGTTTCGTTGGTTAAGTCAACGATCTTAGCAGCAGCATCATCAACGAAACCAATAGATGATTCCTTATTTACAATACAACGATATGGCATCATAGGTTTACCATCTTTCACCAAAGTTTTACCATCTGTTTTCTTAACCCTTTTAGCCAAATCGCATAAAATTGAACTGCCTTCATTCATCAACTTCGAACTAGCATGACCATCTTTCATTGATTTCTTGCTCGACTTGTTGAGAAATCCTTGTTCCATCTCTCTCTTACCCACAACCCTAATAATCAACCAAACAGTACCTCGGCAAAAACAAACCCTAGAATAGGGTATACTTCCAAACGATAAGAATTAAGCAAACCCTAAACGAGTATTGAATTAATTCACAGCACCACCACCAAATATAGCAATGAATGTCCAGTAACCGACTCAAGGTGAATGTCGGACAAAAAAACCCAAACCAGCCGATTAAAGATAGTGAATGAGTAAGTCGGCCAGAAAAGATCCCTAACAAACCGATCAGGAATAAAATAAGGATCGATAAAGGAAAGCAATAATTGTTACCACCGACTCAAACAGAATTACTAATTGATAATAGATGGTCGGTTCACATGCAACAGCAATACAACATTAACACAACCGACCCACGATGGAGTAAAAATTGTGAAAAGAATTTATGATCCAGAACATGCACGTGAATGTAACAATCACAAAAACGAAACAACAAAAAGCGAGTATATTGAAATAAAAGGCCACCGTCCCACGATATATGTTACCAATAAAAGGTATGAATCAATTAATTTAATCGTAGGATGGAATTGCTTATGTCGCCGTTTTCGCCAAAGAGAGAGAATAATTTAGGGTTTTAACAAGTGAGCCTTTATGGACAATAGCTCTTATCATTTAAGGGACAAATTGCCCTCATAAAGTTAGCCTTTAGGGACAACGGATCTAATCATGTAAGTGACAATTGCTCTAATCAAGTGTGCAAGCAATAGGGACAACGACTATCATCATATAAAGTGAAATTGGACTCATCAATGAGCAAGCGTTTAGGGACAACGGCTCCCATAAAGTAAGGTACAATTGCTATGAACAAGTGAGCCTATAAGGACTACGACTCTTATGATGTAAGGGACAAATTGCCCTCATAAAGTTCGCCTTTAGGAACAACGGATCACATCATGCAAGTGACTATTGCTCTTATCATGTGTGCAAGCATTAGGGACAACGGCTATCATCATGTAAAGGGAAATTTCTCTTATCAAGTGAGCAAGGGTTCAGGGACAACGTCTCCCATAAAGTATGGTACAATTGCTCCCAACAAGTGAGCCTTTTGGGACAACGGCTCTTATCATGTAAGTGACAAATTGCCCTCATAAAGTTAACCTTTAGGGACAACGAATCTCATCATGCAAGTGACAATTGCTCTTATCAAGTGTGCAAGCATCAGGGACAACGACTATCATCATGTAAAGGGCAATTTCTCTTATCAAGTGAGCAAGGGTTCGGGGACAACGGCTCCCATAAAGTAAGGTACAATTGCTCTCAACAAGTGAGCCTTTTGGGACAACGGCTCTTATCATGTAAGTGACAAATTGCCCTCATAAATTTAACATTTATGGACAACGGATCTCATAATGCAAGTGACAATTGCTCTTATCAAGTGTGCAAGCATTAGGGAAAACAACTATCATCATGTAAAGGGCAATTGCACTCATCAAGTGAGCAAGAGTTTAGGGACAACGGCTTCCATAAAGCAAGGTACAATTGCTCTCAACAAGTGAGCCTTAAGGGACAACGGCTCTTATCATTTAAGGGACATATTGCCCTCATAAAGTTGTCCATTAGGGACAACGGATCTCATCATGTAAGTGACAATTGCTCTAATCAAGTGTGCAAGCAATAAGGACAACGGCTATCATCATGTAAAGGGAAATTGCACTCATCAAGTGAGCAAGCGTTTAGGGACCACGGCTCCTATAAAGTAAGGTACAATAGCTCTCAACAAGTGAGCCTTTAGGGACAACGGCTCTTATCTTCTAAGGGACAAATTGCCCTCATAAAGTTAGCCTTTAGGGACTACGGATCTCATCATGCAATTGAGTATTGCTCTTATCAAGTGTACAAGCATTAGGCACAACGGCAATCATCATGTATAGGCAAATTGAACTCATCAACTGTCCAATTGTTTAGGGACAACGGCTCCCACAAAGTAAGGTACAATTGCTCTCAACAAGTGAGCCTTTAGGGACAACGACTCTTATGATGTAAAGGACAAATTACCCTCATAAATTTAGCCTTTAGGAACAACGAATCTGATCCTGTTAGTGACAATTGCTCTTATCAAGTATGCGAGCGTTAGGGACGACGGCCATCATCATGTAAAGGGCAGTTGCTCTTATCAAGTGGGGAAGCGTTTAGGGAAAACGGCTCCCATAATGTAAGGTACAATTGCTCTCAACAAGTGAGCCTTTAGGGACAACGGCTCTTATCATGTAAGGGACAAATTGATCTCCTAAAGTTAGTCTTTAGGGACAACGGATCTCATTATGTAAGTGACTATTGCTCTTATCAAGTGTGCAAGCATTAGGGACAACGACTATCATCATTTAAAGGGAAATTTCACTCATTAAGTAAGCAAGCGTTTAGGGACAACAGCTCCCATAAAGAAAGGTACATGTGCTCTCAAAAAGTGAGCCTTCAGGGACAATGGCTCTTATTATTCAAGGGTCAAATTACCCTCATAAAGTTAGCCTTTATGGATAACGGATCTCATCATATAAGTAACAATTGCTCTTATCAAGTGTGCAAGCAATAGGGACAACGACTATCATCTTGTAAAGGGAAATTTCACTCATTAAGTGAGCAAGCGTTTAGGGACAACGACTCCCATAAAGTAAGGTACAATTGCTGTTAACAAGTGAGCCTTTAGGTACTACGACTCTTATGATGTAAGGGATAAATTGCCCTCATCAAGTTAGAATTTGGGAACGACGGATCTCATCATGCTAGAGCCTGTTACTCTTATCAAGTGAGCAAGCGTTTAGGGACAACGGCTCCCATAAAGGAAGGTACAATTGCTTTCAACAAGTGAGCCTTTTGGGACAACGGCTCTTATCATGTAAGAGACAAATTGCCCTTATAAAGATAGCCTTTAGGGACAACGGATCTCATCATGCAAGTGACAATTGCTCTTATCAAGTGTGCAAGCATTAGGGACAACAACTATCATCATGTGAAGGGCAATTGAACTCATCAAGTGAGCAAGCATTTAGGTACAACGGCTCCCATAAAGCAAGGTACAATTGCTCTCAACAAGTGAGCCTTTAGGGACAACGGCTCTTATTATTTAAGGGACAAATTGCCCTCATAAAGTTAGCCTTTATGGACAACGAATCTCGTCATGTAAGTGACAATTGCTCTTATCAAGTGTCCAAGCATGAGGGGCTGCATCTATCATCATGTAAAGGGCAATTGCACTCATCAAATGAGCCAGCGTTTAGGTACAACGGCTCCCATAAAGCAAGGTACAATTGCTCTCAACAGTTGAGCCTTTAGGGACAATAGCTCTTATCATTTAAGGGAAAAATTGCCCTCATAAAGTTAGCCTTTAGGGACAACGGATCTCATCATGTAAGTGACAATTGCTCTAATCAAGTGTGCAAGAAACAGGGACAACGACTATCATCATATAAAGGGAAATTGCACTCATCAATGACCAAGCGTTTAGGGACAACGGCTCCCATAAAGCAAGGTACAATTCCTCTCAACAAGTGAGCCTTAAGGGACAACGGCTCTTCTCATTTTAGGGACAAATTGCCCTCATAAAGTTAGCCTTTAGGGACAATAGATCTCATCATGTAAGTGACAATTGCTCTAATCAAGTATGCAAGCAATAGGGACAACGGCTCCCATAAAGCAAGGTATAATTGCTCTCAACAAGTGAGCCTTTAAGGACAACGACTCTTATCATGTAAGGGACAAATTTCCCTCATTAAGTTAGCCTTTATGGACCACGGACCTTATCATGCAAGTGACAATTGCTCTTATCAAGTGTGCAAGCATTAGGGACAACAACTATCATCATGTGAAGGGCAATTGAACTCATCAAGTGAGCAAGCGTTTAGGTACAACGGCTCCCATAAAGTAAGGTACAATTGCTCTCAACAAGTGAGCGTATAAGGACTACGACTCTTATGATGTAAGGGACAAATTACCCTCATAAAATTAACTTTTAGGAACAACGGATCTCACCATGCAAGTTACTATTGCTCTTATCATGTGTGCAAGCATTAGGGACAACGACTATCATCATGTAAAGGGCAATTTCTCTTATCAAGTGAGTAAGGGTTCAGGGACAACGGCTCCCATAAAGTAAGGTACAATTGCTCTCAACAAGTGTGCCTTTTGGGACAACGGCTCTTATCATGTAAGTGACAAAATGCCCTCATAAAGTTAACATTTAGGGACAACGGATCTCATCATGCAAGTGACAATTGCTCTTATCAAGTGTGCAAGCATTAGGGAAAACAACTATCATCATGTAAAGGGCAATTGCACTCATCAAGTGAGCAAGAGTTTAGGGACAACGGCTTCTATAAAGCAAGGTACAATTGCTCTCAACAAGTGAGCCTTAAGGGACAACGGCTCTTATCATTTAAGGGACATATTGCCCTCATAAAGTTATCCTTTAGGGACAACGGATCTCATCATGTAAGTGACAATTGCTCTAATCAAGTGTGCAAGCAATAGGGACAACGGCTATCATCATGTAAAGGGAAATTGAACTCATCAAGTGAGCAAGCGTTTAGGGACCACGGCTCCTATAAAGTAAGGTACAATGGCTCTCAACAAGTGAGCCTTTAGGGACAACGGCTCTTATCTTCTAAGGGACAAATTGCCCTCATAAAGTTAGCCTTTAGGGACTACGGATCTCATCATGCAATTGAGTATTGCTCTAATCAAGTGTACAAGCATTAGGCACAACGGCTATCATCATGTATAGGCAAATTGCACTTATCAACTGTCCAAGCGTTTAGATACAACGGCACCCACAAAGTAAGGTACAATTGCTCTCAACAAGTGAGCCTTTAGGGACAACGACTCTTATGATGTAAGGGACAAATTACCCTCATAAATTTTGCCTTTAGGAACAACGGATCTGATCCTGTAAGTGAAAATTGCTCTTATCAAGTATGCGAGCATTAGGGACGACGGCCATCATCATGTTAAGGGCAGTTGCTCTTATCAAGTGAGGAAGCGTTTAGGGACAACGGCTCCCATAATGTAAGGTACAATTGCTCTCAACAAGTGAGCCTTTAGGGACAACGGCTCTTATCATGCAAGTGACTATTGCTCTTATCAAGTGTGCAAGCATTAGGGACAACGACTATCATCATTTAAAGGGAAATTTCACTCATTAAGTGAGCAAGCGTTTAGGGACAACAGCTCCCATAAAGAAAGGTACAGTTGCTCTCAACGAGTGAGCCTTCAGGGACAATGGCTCTTATTATTTAAGGGTCAAATTACCCTCATAAAGCTAGCCTTTATGGACGACGGATCTCATCATATAAGTAACAATTGCTCTTATCAAGTGTGCAAGCAATAGAGACAATGACTATCATCATGTAAAGGGAAATTTCACTCATTAAGTGAGCAAGCGTTTAGGGACAACGGCTCCCATAAAGTAAGGTACAATTGCTGTTAACAAGTGAGCCTTTAGGTATTACGACTCTTATGATGTAAGGGATAAATTGCCCTCATAAAGTTAGAATTTGGGAACGACGGATCTCATCATGCTAGAGCCTATTACTCTTATCAAGTGAGCAAGCGTTTAGGGACAACGGCTCCCATAAAGTAAGGTACAGTTGCTCTCAACAAGTGAGCCTTCAGGGACAATGGCTCTTATTATTTAAGGGTCAAATTACCCTCATAAAGCTAGCCTTTATGGACGACGGATCTCATCATATAAGTAACAATTGCTCTTATCAAGTGTGCAAGCAATAGAGACAATGACTATCATCATGTAAAGGGAAATTTCACTCATTAAGTGAGCAAGCGTTTAGGGACAACGGCTCCCATAAAGTAAGGTACAATTGCTGTTAACAAGTGAGCCTTTAGGTATTACGACTCTTATGATGTAAGGGATAAATTGCCCTCATAAAGTTAGAATTTGGGAACGACGGATCTCATCATGCTAGAGCCTATTACTCTTATCAAGTGAGCAAGCGTTTAGGGACAAAGGCTCCCATAAAGTAAGGTACAATTGCTTTCAACAAGTGAGCCTTTTGGGACAACGGCTCTTATCATGTAAGAGACAAATTGCCCTTATAAAGTTAGCCTTTAGGGACAACGGATCTCATCATGCAAGTGACAATTGCTCTCTTATCAAGTGTGCAAGCATTAGGGACAACAACTATCATCATGTGAAGGGCAATTGAACTCATCAAGTGAGGAAGCATTTAGGTACAGCGGCTCCCATAAAGCAAGGTACAATTGCTCTCAACAAGTAAGCCTTTAGGGACAACGGCTCTTATTATTTAAGGGACAAATTGCCCTCATAAAGTTAGCCTTTATGGACAACGAATCTCGTCAAGTAAGTGACAATTGCTCTTATCAAGTGTCCAAGCATTAGGGGATGCATCTATCATCATGTAAAGGGCAATTGCACTCATCAAATGAGCCAGCGTTTAGGTACACCGGCTCCCATAAAGCAAGGCACAATTGCTCTCAACAAGTGAGCCTTTAGGGACAATAACTCTTATCATTTAAGGGAAAAATTGCCCTCATAAAGTTAGCCTTTAGGGACAACGGATCTCATCATGTAAGTGACAATTGCTCTAATCAAGTGTGCAAGCAACATGGACAACGACAATCATCATATAAAGGGAAATTGCACTCATCAATGAGCAAGCGTTTAGGGACAACGGCTCCCATAAGGCATGGTACAATTCCTCTCAACAAGTGAGCCTTAAGGGACAACAGCACTTATCATTTAAGGGACAAATTGCCCTTATAAAGTTAGCCTTTAGGGACAATAGATCTCATCATGTAAGTGACAATTGCTCAAATCAAGTGTGCAAGCAATAGGGACAACGGCTATCATCATGTAAAAGGAAATTGCACTCATCAAGTGAGCATGCATTTAGGGACAACGGCTCCCACAAAGCAAGGTACAATTGCTCTCAACAAGTGAGCCTTTAGGGACAACGACTCTTATTATGTAAGGGACAAATTTCCCTCATTAAGTTAGCCTTTATGGACCACGGACCTTATCATGCAAGTGACAATTGCTCTTAACATGTGTGCAAGCAATAGGGACAACAACTATCATCATGTGATGGGCAATTGAACTCATCAACTGAGCAAGCGTTTAGGTACAACGGCTCCCATAAAGCAAGGTACAATTGCTCTCAACAAGTGAGACTTTAGGGACAATAGCTCTTATCATTTAAGGGACAAATTGCCCATATAAAGTTAGCCTTTAGGGACAACGGATCTCATCATGTAAGTGACAATTGCTCTAATCAAGTGTGCAAGCAATAGGGACAACGACTATCATCATATAAAGGGAAATTGCACTCATCAGTGAGCAAGCGTTTAGGGACAACGGCTCCCATAAAGTAAGGTACAATTGCTCTCAACAAGTGAGCCTTTTGGGACAACGGCTCATATCATGTGAGTGACAAATTGCCCTCATAAAGTTAGCCTTTAGGGATAACGGATCTCATAATGCAAGTGACAATTGCTCTTTTCAAGTGTGCAAGCATTAGGGAGAACAACTATCATCATGTAAAGGGCAATTGCACTCATCAAGTGAGCAAGAGTTTAGGGACAACGGCTTCCATAAAGCAAGGTACAATTGCTCTCAACAAGTGAGCCTTAAGGGACAATGGCTCTTATCATTTAAGGGACATATTGCCCTCATAAAGTTATCCTTTAGGGACAACGGCTATCATCATGTAAAGGGAAATTGCACTCATCAAGTGAGCAAGCGTTTAGGGACCACGGCTCCTATAAAGTTAGGTACAATGGCTCTCAACAAGTGAGCCTTTAGGGACAACGGCTCTTATCTTCTAAGGGACAAATTGCGCTCATAAAGTTAGCCTTTAGGGATTACGGATCTCATCATAGTATTGCTCTTATCAAGTGTACAAGCATTAGGCACAACGGCTATCATCATGTATAGGCAAATTGCACTCATCAACTGTCCAAGCATTTAGGGACAACGACTCCCACAAACTAAGGTACAATTGCTCTCAACAAATGAGCCTTTAGGGACAACGACTCTTATGATGTAAGGGACAAATTACCCTCATAAATTTAGCCTTTAGGAACAACGGATATGATCCTATAAGTGACAATTGCTCTTATCAAGTATGCGAGCATTAGGGACGACGGCCATCATCATGTAAAGGGCAGTTGCTCTTACCAAGTGGGGAAGCGTTTAGGGACAACGGCTCCCATAATGTAAGGTACAATTGCTCTCAACAAGTGAGCCTTTAGGGACAACGGCTCTTATCATGTAAGGGACAAATTGATCTCCTAAAGTTAGTCTTTAGGGACAACGGATCTCATTATGCAAGTGACTATTGCTCTTATCAAGTGTGCAAGCATTAGGGACAACGACTATCATCATTTAAAGGGAAATTTCACTCATTAAGTGAGCAAGCATTTAGGGACAACAGCTCCCATAATGAAAGGTACAGTTGCTCTCAACAAGTGAGCCTTCAGGGACAATGGCTCTTAATATTTAAGGGTCAAATTACCCTCATAAAGTTAGCCTTTAGGGACAACGGATCTCATCATATAAGTAACAATTGCTCTTATCAAGTGTGCAAGCAATAGGGACAACGACTATCATCATGTAAAGGGAAATTTCACTCATTAAGTGAGCAAGCGTTTAGGGACAACGGCTCCCATAAAGTAAGGTACAATTGCTATTAACAAGTGAGCCTTTAGGTACTACGACTCTTATGATGTAAGGGATAAATTGCCCTCATAAAGTTAGAATTAGGGAACGACGGATCTCATCATGCTAGAGCCTATTACTCTTATCAAGTGAGCAAGCGTTTAGGGACAACGGCTCCCATAAAGTAAGGTACAATTGCTTTCAACAAGTGAGCCTTTTGGGACAACGGCTCTTATCATGTAAGAGACAAATTGCCCTTATAAAGTTAGGCTTTAGGGACAACGGATCTCATGATGCAAGTGACAATTGCTCTTATCAAGTGTTCAAGCATTAGAGACAACAACTATCATCATGTGAAGGGCAATTGAACTCATCAAGTGAGCAAGCATTTAGGTACAACGGCTCCCATAAAGCAAGGTACAATTGCTCTCAACAAGTGAGCCTTTAGGAACAACGGCTCTTATTATTTAAGGGACAAATTGCCCTCATAAAGTTAGCCTTTATGGACAACGAATCTCGTCATATAAGTGACAATTGCTCTTATCAAGTGTCCAAGCATTAGGGGCTGCATCTATCATCATGTAAAGGGCAATTGCACTCATCAAATGAGCCAGCGTTTAGGTACAACGGCTCCCATAAAGCAAGGTACAATTGCTCTCAACAAGTGAGCCTTTAGGGACAATAGCTCTTATCATTTAAGGGAAAAATTGCCCTCATAAAGTTAGCCTTTAGGGACAACGGATCTCATCATGTAAGTGACAATTGCTCTAATCAAGTGTGCAAGCAATATGAACAACAACTATCATTATATAAAGGGAAATTGCACTCATCAATGAGCAAGCGTTTAGGAACAACGGCTCCCATAAAGCAAGGTACAATTCCTCTCAACAAGTGAGCCTTAAGGGACAACGGCTCTTATCATTTAAGGTACAAAATGCCCTCATAAAGTTGGCCTTTAGGGACAATAGGTCTCATCATGTAAGTGACAATTGCTCTAATCAAGTGTGCAAGCAATAGGGACAACGGCTATCATCATGTAAAAGGAAATTGCACTCATCAAGTGAGCATGCGTTTAGGGACAACGGCTCCCATAAAGCAAGGTACAATTGCTCTCAACAAGGGAGCCTTTAGGGACAACGACTCTTAACATGTAAGGGACAAATTTCCCTCATTAAGTTAGCCTTTATGGACCACGGACCTTATCATGCAAGTGACAATTGCTCTTATCAAGTGTGCAAGCATTAGGGACAACAACTATCATCATGTGAAGGGCAATTGAACTCATCAAGTGAGCAAGCGTTTAGGTACAACGGCTCCCATATAGCAAGGTACAATTGCTCTCAACAAGTGAGACTTTAGGGACAATAGCTCTTATCATTTAAGGGACAAATTGCCCATATAAAGTTAGCCTTTAGGGACAACGGATCTCATCATGTAAGTGACAATTGCACTAATCAAGTGTGCAAGCAATAGGGACAACGACTATCATCATATAAAGGGAAATTGCACTCATCAATGAGCAAGCGTTTAGGGACTACGACTCCCATAAAGTAAGGTACAATTGCTCTCAACAAGTTAGCCTTTAGGGACAATGGATCTCATCATGCAAGTGTCAATTGCTCTTATCAAGTGTGCAAGCATTTGGGAGAACAACTATCATCATGTAAAGGCAATTGCACTCATCAAGTGAGCAAGAGTTTGGGGACAACGGCTCCCATAAAGCAAGGTACAATTGCTCTCAACAAGTGAGCCTTAAGGGACAACTTCTCTTATCATATAAGGGACAAATTGCCCTCATAAAGTTATCCTTTAGGGACAACGAATCTCATCATGTAAGTGACAATTGCTCTAATCAAGTGTGCAAGCAATAGGGACAACGGCTAACATCATGTAAAGGGAAATTGCACTCATCGAGTGAGCAAGCGTTTAGGGACAACGGCTCCTATAAAGTAAGGTACAATTGCTCTCAACAAGTGAGTCTTTAGGGGCAACGGCTCTTATCTTGAAAGGGACAAATTGCCCTCATAAAGTTCGTCTTTAGGAACTACGGGTCTCATCATGCAATTGAGTATTGCTCTTATCAAGTGTACAAGCATTAGCCACAACGGCTATCATCATGTTAAGGCAAATTGCACTCATCAACTAATCAAGCGTTTAGGGAGAACGGCTCCCATAAAGTAAGGTACAATTGCTCTCAACAAGTGAGCCTCTAGAGACAACGACTCTTATGATGTAAGGGACAAATTGCCCTCATAAATTTAGCCTTTAGGAATAACAGATCTCATAATGTAAGTGACAATTGCTCTTATCAAGTATGCGAGCATTAGGGACCACGGCCATCATCATATAAAGGGCAGTTGCTCTTATCAAGTGGGGAAGCGTTTAGGGACAACGACTCCCATAATGTAAGGTACAATTGCTCTCAACAAGTGAGCCTTTAGGGACAACGGCTCTTATCTTGTAAGGGACAAATTGATCTCCTAATGTTAGTCTTTAGGGACAATGGATCTCATTATGCAAGTGACTATTGCTCTTATCAAGTGTGCAAGCATTAGGGACAACGGCTCCCATAAAGAAAGGTACAGTTGCTCTCAACAAGTGAGCCTTCAGGGACAATGGCTCTTATTATTTAAGGGTCAAATTACCCTCATAAAGTTAGCCTTTAGGGACAACAGATCTCATCATGTAAGTGACAATTGCTCTAATCAAGTGTGCAAGCACTAGGGACAACGGTTATCATCATGTAAAAGGAAATTGCACTCATCAAGTGAGCATGCGTTTAGGGACAACAACTCCCACAAAGCAAAGTACAATTGCTCTCAACAAGTGAGCCTTTAGGGACAAAGACTCTTAACATGTAAGGGACAAATTTCCCTCATTAAGTTAGCCTTTATGGACCACGGACCTTATCATGCAAGTGACAATTGCTCTTATCAAGTGTGCAAGCATTAGGGACAACAACTATCATCATGTGAAGGGCAATTGAACTCATCAAGTGAGCAAGCGTTTAGGTACAACGGCTCCCATAAAGCATGGTACAATTGCTCTCAACAAGCGAGACTTTAGGGACAATAGCTCTTATCATTTAAGGGACAAATAGCCCATATAAAGTTAGCCTTTAGGGACAACGGATCACATCATGTAAGTGACAATTGCTCTAATCAAGTGTGCAAGCAATAGGGACAACGACTATCATCATTTAAAGGGAAATTGCACTCATCAATGAGCAAGCGTTTAGGGACAACGGCTCCCATAAAGTAAGGTACAATTGCTCTCAACAAGTGAGCCTGTAAAGACTACGACTCTTATGATGTAAGGGACAAATTGCCCTTATAAAATTAGCCTTTAGGAACAACGGATCTCATCATGCAAGTGACTGTTGCTCTTATCATGTGTGCAAGCATTAGAGAAAACGGCTATCATCATGTAAAGGGCAATTTCGCTTATCAAGTGAGCAAGGGTTCAGGGACAACGGCTCCCATAAAGTAAGGTACAATTGCTCTCAACAAGTGAGCCTTTTGGGACAATGGCTCTTATCATGTAAGTGACAAATTGCCCTCATAAATTTAGCTTTTAGGGACAACGGATCTCATCATGCAAGTGACAATTGCTCTTATCAAGTGTGCAAGCATTAGGGAGAACAACCATCATCATGTAAAGGGCAATTGCACTCATCAAGTGAGCAAGAGTTTAGGGACAACGGGTCCCATAAAGCAAGGTACAATTGCTCTCAACAAGTGAGCCTTAAGGGACAACGGCTCTTATCATATAAGGGACAAATTACCCTCATAAAGTTATCCTTTATGGACAACGGATCTCATCATGTAAGTGACAATTGCTCTAATCAAGTGTGCAAGCAATAGGGACAACAACTATCATCATGTAAAGGGCAATTGCACTTATCAAGTGAGCAAGCGGTTAGGGACAACGGTTCCCATAAAGCAAGGTACAATTGCTCTCAACAAGTGAGCCTTTAGGGACAACGACTCTTATTATTTAAGGGACAAATTTCCCTCATAAAGTTAGCCTTTAGGGACAACGGATCTCATCATGTAAGTGACAGTTGCTCTAATCAAGTGTGCAAGCAATAGGGACAACGGCTATCATCATGTAAAAGGAAATTGCACTCATCAAGTGAGCATGCGTTTAGGGACAACAACTCCCATAAAGCAAAGTACAATTGCTCTCAACAAGTGAGCCTTTAGGGACAACGACTCTTATCATGTAAGGGACAAATTGCCCTCATAAAGTTATCCTTTGTGGACAACGGATCTCATCATGCAAGTGACAATTGCTCTTAACAAGTGTGCAAGCATTAAGGACAACAACTATCATCATGTGAAGGGCAATTGAACTCATCAAGTGAGCAAGCGTTTAGGTACAACGGCTCCCATAAAGCAAGGTACAATTGCTCTCAACAAGTGAGCCTTTAGGGACAACGACTCTTATTATTTAAGGGACAAATTTCCCTCATAAAATTAGCCTTTATGGACAACGAATCTCATCATGTAAGTGACAATTGCTCTTATCAAGTTTGCAAGCATTAGGGACTGCATCTATCATCATGTAAAGGGCAATTGCACTCATCAAATGAGCAAGCGTTTAGGTACAACGGCTCCCATAAAGCAAGGTACAATTGCTCTCAACAATTGAGCCTTTAGGGACAATAGCTCTTATCATTTAAGGGACAAATTGCCCTCATAAAGTTAGCCTTTAGTGACAACGGATCTCATCACGTAAGTGACAATTGCTCTAATCAAGTGTGCAAGCAATAGGGAAAACAACTATCATCATGTAAAGGGCAATTGCACTCATCAAGTGAGCAAGAGTTTAGGGACAACGGCTCCCATAAAGCAAGGTACATTTGCTCTCAACAAGTGAGCCTTAAGGGACAACGGCTCTTATCATTTAAGGGACAAATTGCCCTAATAAAGTTATCCTTTAGGGACAACGGATCTCATCATGTAAGCGACAATTGCTCTAATCAAGTGTGCAAGCAATAGGGACAACGACTATCATCATGTAAAGGGAAATTGCACTCATCAAGTGAGCAAGCGTTTAGGGACAACGGCTCCTATAAAGTAAGGTACAATTGCTCTCAACAAGTGAGGCTTTAGGGACAACGGTTCTTATTTTGTAAGGGACAAATTGCCCTCATAAAGTAAGTCTTTAGGGACTACGGATCTCATCATGCAATTGAGTATTGCTCTTATCAAGTGTACAAGCATTAGGCACAACGGCTATCATCATGTATAGGCAAATTGCACTCATCAGTTGTGCAAGCGTTTAGGGACAACGGCTGCCACAAAGTAAGGTACAATTGCTCTCAACAAGTGAGCCTTTAGGGACAACGACTCTTATAATGTAAGGGACAAATTACCCTCATAAATTTAGCCTTTAGGAACAACGGATCTGATCATGTAAGTGACAATTGCTCTTATCAAGTATGCGAGCATTAGGGACAACGGCCATCATCATGTAAAGGGCAGTTGCTCTTATCAAGTGGGGAAGCGTTTAGGGACAATGGTTCCCATAACGTAAGGTACAATTGCTCTCAAGAAGTGAGCCTTTAGGGACAGCGGCTCTTATCATGTAAGGGACAAATTGATCTCCTAAAGTTAGTCTTTAGGGACAAGGGATCTCATTATGCAAGTGACTATTGCTCTTATCAAGTGTGCAAGCATTAGGGACAACGACTTTCATCATTTAAAGGGAAATTTCACTCATCATGTGAGCAAGCGTTTAGGGACAACGGCTCCCATAAAGATAGGTACAGTTGCTCTCAACAAGTGAGCCTTCAGGGACAATGGCTCTTATTATTTAAGGGTCAAATTACCCTCATAAAGTTAGCCTTTAAGGACAACGGATCTCATCATATAAGTAACAATTGCTCTTATCAAGTGTGCAAGCAATAGGGACAACGACTATCATCATGTAAAGGGAAATTGCACTCATTAAGTGAGCAAGCGTTTAGGGACAACGGCTCCCATAAAGTAAGGTACAATTGCTCTTAACAAGTGAGCCTTTAGGGACTATGACTCTTATGATGGAAGGGATAAATTGCCCTCATAAAGTTAGAATTTATGAACAACGGATCTCATCATGCGAGAGCCTATTACTCTTATCAAGTGAGCTAGCGTTTAGGGACAACGGCTCCCATAAAGTAAGGTACAATTTCTTTGAACAAGTGAGCCTTTTGGGACAACGGCTCTTATCATGTAAGAGACAAATTGCCCTTATAAAGTTAGCCTTTAGGGACAACGGATTTCATCATGCAAGTGACAATTGCTCTTATCAAGTGTCCAAGCATTAGGGACAACAACTATCATCATGTAAAGGGCAATTGCACTTATCAAGTGAGCAAGCGTTTAGGGACAACGGTTCTCATAAAGCAAGGTACAATTGCTTTCAACAAGTGAGCCTTTAGGGACAACGACTCTTATTATTTATGGGACAAATTGCCCTCATAAAGTTAGCCTTTAGGGACAACGGATCTCATCATGTAAGTGACAATTGCTCTAATCAGGTGTGCAAGCAATAGAGACAACGGCTATCATCATGTAAAAGGAAATTGCACTCATCAAGTGAGCATGCGTTTAGGGACAACAACTCCCATAAAACAAAGTACAATTGCACTCATCAAGTGAGCCTTTAGGGACAACGACTCTTATCATGTAAGGGACAAATTGCCCTCATAAAGTTATCCTTTATGGACAACGGATCTCATCATGCAAGTGACAATTGCTCTTAACAAGTGTGCAAGCATTAAGGACAACAACTATCATCATGTGAAGGGCAACTGAACTCATCAAGTGAGCAAGCGTTTAGGTACAACGGCTCCCATAAAGCAAGGTACAATTGCTCTCAACAAGTGAGCCTTTAGGGACAACGACTCTTATTATTTAAGGGACAAATTTCCCTCATAAAATTAGCCTTTATGGACAACGAATCTCATCATGTAAGTGACAATTGCTCTTATCAAGTGTGCAAGCATTAGGGACTGCATCTATCATCATGTAAAGGGCAATTGCACTCATCAAATGAGCAAGCGTTTAGGTACAACGGCTCCCATAAAGCAAGGTACAATTGCTCTCAACAAGTGAGCCTTTAGGGACAATAGCTCTTATCATTTAAGTGACAAATTGCCCTCATAAAGTTAGCCTTTAGTGACAACGGATCTCATCATGTAAGTGACAATTGCTCTAATCAAGTGTGCAAGCAATAGGGACAACGACTATCATCATATAAAGGGAAATTGCACTCATCAATGAGCAAGCGTTTAGGGACAACGACTCCCATAAAGTAAGGTACAATTGCTCTCAACAAGTGAGCCTATAAGGACTACGACTCTTATGATGTAAGGGACAAATTACCCTCATAAAATTAGCCTTTAGGAACAACGGATCTCATCATGCAAGTGACTATTGCTCTTATCGTGTGTGCAAGCATTAGGGACAACGACTATCATCATGTAAAGTGCAATTTCTCTTATCAAGTTTGCAAGGGTTCAGGGACAACGGCTCCCATAAAGTAAGGTACAATTGCTCTCAACAAGTGAGCCTTTTGGGACAACGGCTCTTATCATGTAAGTGACAAATTGCCCTCATAAAGTTAGCCTTTAGGGACAACAGATCTCATAATGCAAGTGACGCTCTTATCAAGTGTGCAAGCATTAGGGAAAACAACTATCATCATGTAAAGGGCAATTGGACACATCAAGTGATCAAGAGTTTAGGGACAACGGCTCCCATAAAGCAAGGTACAATTGCTCTCAACAAGTGAGCCTTAAGGGACAACGGCTCTTATCATTTAAGGGACAAATTTCCCTCATAAAGTTATCCTTTAGGGACAACGGATCTCATCATGTAAGCGACAATTGCTCTAATCAAGTGTGCAAGCAATAGGGAAATTGCATTCATCAAGTGAGCAAGCGTTTAGGGACAACGGCTCCTATAAAGTAAGGTACAATTGCTCTCAACAAGTGAGCCTTTAGGGACAACTGTTCTTATTTTGTAAGGGACAAATTGCCCTCATAAAGTAAGTCTTTAGGGACTACGGATCTCATCATGCAATTGAGTATTGCTCTTTTCAAGTGTACAAGCATTCGGCACAACGGCTATCATCATGTATAGGCAAATTGCACTCATCAACTGTGCAAGCGTTTAGGGACAACGGCTGCCACAAAGTAAGGTACAATTGCTCTCAACAAGTGAGCCTTTAGGGACAACGACTCTTATGATGTAAGGGACAAATTACCCTCATAAATTTAGCCTTTAGGAACAACGGATCTGATCATGTAAGTGACAATTGCTCTTATCAAGTATGCGAGCATTAGGGACGACGGCCATCATCATGTAAAGGGCAGTTGCTCTTATCAAGTGGGGAAGCGTTTAGGGACAATGGTTCCCATAATGTAAGGTACAATTGCTCTCAAGAAGTGAGCCTTTAGGGACAACGGCTCTTATCATGTAAGGGAAAATTGATCTCCTAAAGTTAGTCTTAGGGACAACGGATCTCATTATGCAAATGACTATTGCTCTTATCAAGTGTGCAAGCATTAGGGACAAAAGTACCTTTGAACCTAATCGTTTCTCTCCCCTAAAGGGCGATTTCCGGCCAACCTCTCCCCATCTTTTCCGATCAGTTTTAAACATTCCATTCAAATCGCCTCTCTATTATTTTTATAATATGCAATCGGTTTGATTGGTGTGATTATAGGGGAGGGGTTGTGTCTTGTTTATTATCCAAATCTTGTGAGATCGCTGCTTGTTACTCGAAACCCTAATCGCGTTTTTGTTAAGTCGGTTTTATAATCGATTTATTATCTAGGGTTTAGTTTTATTGATTCGCTCTTATCTCTATCCGATTCCTACTCATACCTGGTTGATCGTTTAGGGTTTATCCCTAACGATTAGTTATTTATTAAATCGGTTTTAGGGTTTGCTTGGTTTGGAAGATCGTCTACTGCTGGATTATTATTATTATACGATCTTGCTTTGGGTGTTTGTGCGATCAAAGCCTTCCTATATCAGCCTTCTGTTTGGTTTATTAGGGTGCATGAACGAACGTAAACCCTTTATTAGGGTTTCGTTTTTTAAAAAAGGTTTTGATCTGCTTGGTGGTTGTTGCTGTTGCGCTCTAACGTTTACATCTAGGGTTGATTGTTGGATTTTTTGTCCATTCATGACTTGTATGTCGATCCGTTGATCGTGGTTATCTTATGGTTTGGGACGTTTATTATTGGATGTGGGTTGGGAGAGGGAAGGTGATTCGGTTCGCTGAGTTATGTGATCTGCTTGTGTTGGTTGACGGCTGATCATGTTTGGATGTTAAGTTAAGTAGGGTTCTTATTCAAAAACTCTATGGTTCGATTGGATGTGCTTTATTCTATACGCGTTCCTTTTTTGGATCGGTTTTTGTGTCTTGCACATTCGATATGCCTATTACTGTGTACACATGCCATTATGGTGTGTTTGTTGATGACGCTTCGATGCTGCTACTATGGGTGTGCATAGGTTCGCTATTTCTGGAAGTTAGGGGTGAGACCCTATTGAATGTTACAAGTCAGATGATTACACAGGTTTGGTTCGTAATGGTGTATCATGTGTATGGGGCTTGTGTTGGTTTTGTTTGTGGTGTTTGTTGCTACTACAAACAGATTTGGTTTTGGAAGTGATGGTATCGGTATGTTAGGGTTTTTTTGACCCTATTATCTGCTCGTGTATGTATTGTCCTTGCTGATCGGTACTATGGTCTTGTTGACTTGGTGGTATGTTGTTATTATGGTACGTCTGATGCTAGGTGGTTATGATTTGATGCGAGCTTTGGATATTCAATGGTTGGTTTGCTGTTCGTGCTTTCTAGTGGATTGATGTTTATCTAAGTTCATTGTAACTTTTCAGGTATCTACTGCTGCTCGAATTAGTGATGTATGTTAAGTTTAAGGGTCTTATTCAAAACCTTTCTCTCATCGTTCATGGACATGGCATTGACTTATTTGATCATATGATCGATGGTGATATCTTGATGTAAGTTAGGGTCGTATAGCCCTATATTTGTCTACGACTGATCAAAGTACACTGTGTTTCATTCTTAGCTTGAGTTTCATGCTCTTTTGAAACTTTTAGTAGATGCGGTATTGGATCAAGTTGTAGTGTTGGTTTGGTTCAGTTTGGATCAATGATGATCGGTGTAGTTGTTGGATCAAGTGTGTGGATTGGCGCTCTTCTAGTCTACCATGGTTTCGGCTGCATCGTTGAAGGTTATGAACTTCTATGACGACTTCTGAAGATTCAAGTTTATACTTGATGTTTTATTTATAATTTGATAGTCGTTGTAGTTTTTGTTCATAGAGTAGGTGCTTTTAGTTATAAGTGTGGCCTGTCACACTTATATTGTAAGTTATAGGTATGGTCTGTTGCACATGGTGTGCATGTTAGTTTTAAGAATGGTTTGTCATTCTTAGATACGTGTCTTGTAAGTGTCCTAAGGGACTGGGGGCGAGGGAAATCACCCTCGTCATTTTGTACTTCAACGTTTTTGGATAATGAATTTTACCAGGGTGCAGGATTACTCCCCTTTACCCAAAAAAAAGCATTAGGGACAACGACTATCATCATTTAAAGGAAAATTTCACTCATCATGTAAGCAAGCGTTTAGGGACAACGGCTCCCATAAAGAAAGGTACAATTGCTCTCAACAAGTGAGCCTTCAGGGACAATGGCTCTTATTATTTAAGGGTCAAATTACCCTCATAAAGTTAGCCTTTAGGGACTACGGATCTCATCATATAAGTAACAATTGCTCTTATCAAGTGTGCAAGCAATCGGGACAACGACTATCATCATGTAAAGGGAAATTGCACTCATTAAGTGAGCAAGCGTTTAGGGACAACGGCTCCCATAAAGTAAGGTACAATTGCTCTTAACAAGTGAGCCTTTAGGGACTATGACTCTTATGATGTAAGGGATAAATTGCCCCCATAACGTTAGAATTTATGAACAACGGATCTCATCATGCGAGAGCCTATTACTCTTATCAAGTGAGCAAGCGTTTAGGGACAACGGCTCCCATAAAGTAAGGTACAATTTCTTTCAACAAGTGAGCCTTTTGGGACAATGACTCTTATTATTTAAGGGACAAATTGCCCTCATAAAGTTAGCCTTTAGGGACAACGGATCTCATCATGTAAGTGACAATTGCTCTAATCAGGTGTGCAAGCAATAGGGACAACGGCTATCATCATGTAAAAGAAAATTGCACTCATCAAGTGAGCATGCGTTTAGGGACAACAACTCCCATAAAGCAAAGTACAATTGCACTCAACAAGTGAGCCTTTAGGGACAACGACTCTTATCATGTAAGGGACAAATTGCCCTCATAAAGTTATCCTTTATGGACAACGGATCTCATCATGCAAGTGACAATTGCTCTTAACAAGTGTGCAAGCATTAAGGACAACAACTATCATCATGTGAAGGGCAACTGAACTCATCAAGTGAGCAAGCGTTTAGGTACAACGGCTCCCATAAAGCAATTTACAATTGCTCTCAACAAGTGAGCCTTTAGGGACAACGACTCTTATTATTTAAGGGACAAATTTCCCTCATAAAATTAGCCTTTATGGACAACGAATCTCATCATGTAAGTGACAATTGCTCTTATCAAGTGTGCAAGCATTAGGGACTGCATCTATCATCATGTAAAGGGCAATTGCACTCATCAAATGAGCAAGCGTTTAGGTACAACGGCTCCCATAAAGGAAGGTACAATTGCTCTCAACAAGTGAGCCTTTAGGGACAATAGCTCTTATCATTTAAGGGACAAATTGCCCTCATAAAGTTAGCCTTTAGTGACAACGGATCTCATCATGTAAGTGACAATTGCTCTAATCAAGTGTGCAAGTAATAGGGACAACGACTATCATCATATAAAGGGAAATTGCACTCATCAATGAGCAAGCGTTTAGGGACAACGACTCCCATAAAGTAAGGTACAATTGCTCTCAACAAGTGAGCCTATAAGGACTACGACTCTTATGATGTAAGGGACAAATTACCCTCATAAAATTAGCCTTTAGGAACAACGGATCTCATCATGCAAGTGACTATTGCTCTTATCGTGTGTGCAAGCATTAGGGACAACGGCTATCATCATGTAAAGTGCAATTTCTCTTATTAAGTCTGCAAGGGTTCAGGGACAACGGCTACCATAAAGTAAGGTACAATTGCTCTAAACAAGTGAGCCTTTTGGGACAACGGCTCTTATCATGTAAGTGACAAATTGCCCTCATAAAGTTAGCCTTTAGGGACAACAGATCTCATAATGCAAGTGACGCTCTTATCAAGTGTGCAAGCATTAGGGAAAACAACTATCATCATGTAAAGGGCAATTGCACTCATCAAGTGAGCAAGAGTTTAGGGACAACGGCTCCCATAAAGCAAGGTACAATTGCTCTCAACAAGTGAGCCTTAAGGGACAACGGCTCTTATCATTTAAGGGACAAATTTCCCTCATAAAGTTATCCTTTAGGGACAACGGATCTCATCATGTAAGCGACAATTGCTCTAATCAAGTGTGCAAGCAATAGGGACATTGCATTCATCAAGTGAGCAAGCGTTTAGGGACAACGGCTCCTATAAAGTAAGGTACAATTGCTCTCAACAAGTGAGCCTTTAGGGACAACTGTTCTTATATTGTAAGGGACAAATTGCCCTCATAAAGTAAGTCTTTAGGGACTACGGATCTCATCATGCAATTGAGTATTGCTCTTATCAAGTGTACAAGCATTCGGCACAACGGCTATCATCATGTATAGGCAAATTGCACTCATCAACTGTGCAAGCGTTTAGGGACAACGGCTGCCACAAAGTAAGGTACAATTGCTCTCAACAAGTGAGCCTTTAGGGACAACGACTCTTATGATGTAAGGGACAAATTACCCTCATAAATTTAGCCTTTAGGAACAACGGATCTGATCATGTAAGTGACAATTGCTCTTATCAAGTATGCGAGCATTAGGGATGACGGCCATCATCATGTAAAGGGCAGTTGCTCTTATCAAGTGGGGAAGCGTTTAGGGACAATGGTTCCCATAATGTAAGGTACAATTGCTCTCAAGAAGTGAGCCTTTAGGGACAACGGCTCTTATCATGTAAGGGACAAATTGATCTCCTAAAGTTAGTCTTTAGGGACAACGGATCTCATTATGCAAATGACTATTGCTCTTATCAAGTGTGCAAGCATTAGGGACAACGACTATCATCATTTAAAGGAAAATTTCACTCATCTTGTGAGCAAGCGTTTAGGGACAACGGCTCCCATAAAGAAAGGTACAATTGCTCTCAACAAGTGAGCCTTCAGGGACAATGGCTCTTATTATTTAAGGGTCAAATTACCCTCATAAAGTTAGCCTTTAGGGACAACGGATCTCATCATATAAGTAACAATTGCTCTTATCAAGTGTGCAAGCAATAGGGACAACGACTATCATCATGTAAAGGGAAATTGCACTCATTAAGTGAGCAAGTGTTTAGGGACAACGGCTCCTATAAAGTAAGGTACAATTGCTCTTAACAAGTGAGCCTTTAGGGACTATGACTCTTATGATGTAAGGGATAAATTGCCCTCATAATGTTAGAATTTATGAACAACGGATCTCATCATGCGAGAGCCTATTACTCTTATCAAGTGAGCAAGCGTTTAGGGACAACGGCTCCCATAAAGTAAGGTACAATTTCTTTCAACAAGTGAGCCTTTAGGGACAACGACTCTTATCATGTAAGGGACAAATTGCCCTCATAAAGTTATCCTTTATGGACAACGGATCTCATCATGCAAGTGACAATTGCTCTTAACAAGTGTGCAAGCATTAAGGACAACAACTATCATCATGTGAAGGGCAATTGAACTCATCAAGTGAGCAAACGTTTAGGTACAACGGCTCCCATAAAGCAAGGTACAATTGCTCTCAACAAGTGAGCCTTTAGGGACAACGACTCTTATTATTTAAGGGACAAATTTCCCTCATAAAATTAGCCTTTATGGACAACGAATCTCATCATGTAAGTGACAATTGCTCTTATCAAGTGTGCAAGCATTAGGGACTGCATCTATCATCATGTAAAGGGCAATTGCACTCATCAAATGAGCAAGCGTTTAGGTACAACGGCTCCCATAAAGCAAGGTACAGTTGCTCTCAACAAGTGAGCCTTTAGGGACAATAGCTCTTATCATTTAAGGGACAAATTGCCCTCATAAAGTTAACCTTTAGTGACAACGGATCTCATCATGTAAGTGACAATTGCTCTAATCAAGTGTGCAAGCAATAGGGAAAACAACTATCATCATGTAAAGGGCAATTGCACTCATCAAGTGAGCAAGAGTTTAGGGACAACGGCTCCCATAAAGCAAGGTACAATTGCTCTCAACAAGTGAGCCTTAAGGGACAACGGCTCTTATCATTTAAGGGACAAATTGCCCTAATAAAGTTATCCTTTAGGGACAACGGATCTCATCATGTAAGCGACAATTGCTCTAATCAAGTGTGCAAGCAATAGGGACAACGACTATCATCATGTAAAGGGAAATTGCACTCATCAAGTGAGCAAGCGTTTAGGGACAACGGCTCCTATAAAGTAAGGTACAATTGCTCTCAACAAGTGAGCCTTTAGGGACAACGACTCTTATGATGTAAGGGACAAATTGCCCTCATAAAGTAAGTCTTTAGGGACTACGGATCTCATCATGCAATTGAGTATTGCTCTTATCAAGTGTACAAGCATTAGGCACAACGGCTATCATCATGTATAGGCAAATTGCACTCATCAACTGTGCAAGCGTTTAGGGACAACGGCTGCCACAAAGTAAGGTACAATTGCTCTCAACAAGTGAGCCTTTAGGGACAACGACTCTTATGATGTAAGGGACAAATTACCCTCATAAATTTAGCCTTTAGGGACAACGACTCTTATGATGTAAGTGACAATTGCTCTTATCAAGTATGCGAGCATTAGGGACGACGGCCATCATCATGTAAAGGGCAGTTGCTCTTATCAAGTGGGGAAGCGTTTAGGGACAATGGTTCCCATAATGTAAGGTACAATTTCTCTCAAGAAGTGAGCCTTTAGGGACAGCGGCTCTTATCATGTAAGGGACAAATTGATCTCCTAAAGTTAGTCTTTAGGGACAACGGATCTCATTATGCAAGTGACTATTGCTCTTATCAAGTGTGCAAGCATTAGGGACAACGACTTTCATCATTTAAAGGGAAATTTCACTCATCATGTGAGCAAGCGTTTAGGGACAACGGCTCCCATAAAGATAGGTACAGTTGCTCTCAACAAGTGAGCCTTCAGGGACAATGGCTCTTATTATTTAAGGGTCAAATTACCCTCATAAAGTTAGCCTTTAGGGACAACGGATCTCATCATATAAGTAACAATTGCTCTTATCAAGTGTGCAAGCAATAGGGACAACGACTATCATCATGTAAAAGGAAATTGCACTCATTAAGTGAGCAAGCGTTTAGGGACAACGGCTCCCATAAAGTAAGGTACAATTGCTCTTAACAAGTGAGCCTTTAGGGACTATGACTCTTATGATGTAAGGGATAAATTTCCCTCATAAAGTTAGAATTTAGGAACAACGGATCTCATCATCCGAGAGCCTATTACTCTTATCAAGTGAGCTAGCGTTTAGGGACAACGGCTCCCATAAAGTAAGGTACAATTTCTTTGAACAAGTGAGCCTTTTGGGACAACGGCTCTTATCATGTAAGAGACAAATTGCCCTTATAAAGTTAGCCTTTAGGGACAACGGATTTCATCATGCAAGTGACAATTGCTCTTATCAAGTGTCGAAGCATTAGGGACAACAACTATCATCATGTAAAGGGCAATTGCACTTATCAAGTGAGCAAGCGTTTAGGGACAACGGTTCTCATAAAGCAAGGTACAATTGCTCTCAACAAGTGAGCCTTTAGGGACAACGACTCTTATTATTTAAGGGACAAATTGCCCTCATAAAGTTAGCCTTTAGGGACAACGGATCTCATCATGTAAGTGACAATTGCTCTAATCAAGTGTGCAAGCAATAGGGACAACGGCTATCATCATGTAAAAGGAAATTGCACTCATCAAGTGAGCATGCGTTTAGGGACAACAACTCCCATAAAGCAAAGTACAATTGCTCTCAACAAGTGAGCCTTTAGGGACAACGACTCTTATCATGTAAGGGACAAATTGCCCTCATAAAGTTATCCTTTATGGACAACGGATCTCATCATGCAAGTGACAATTGCTCTTAACAAGTGTGCAAGCATTAAGGACAACAACTATCATCATGTGAAGGGCAATTGAACTCATCAAGTGAGCAAGCGTTTAGGTACAACGGCTCCCATAAAGCAAGGTACAATTGCTCTCAATAAGTGAGCCTTTAGGGACAACGACTCTTATTATTTAAGGGACAAATTTCCCTCATAAAATTAGCCTTTATGGACAACGAATCTCATCATGTAAGTGACAATTGCTCTTATCAAGTGTGCAAGCATTAGGGACTGCATCTATCATCATGTAAAGGGCAATTGCACTCATCAAATGAGCAAGCGTTTAGGTACAACGGCTCCCATAAAGGAAGGTACAATTGCTCTCAACAAGTGAGCCTTTAGGGACAATAGCTCTTATCATTTAAGGGACAAATTGCCCTCATAAAGTTAGCCTTTAGTGACAACGGATCTCATCATGTAAGTGACAATTGCTCTAATCAAGTGTGCAAGTAATAGGGACAACGACTATCATCATATAAAGGGAAATTGCACTCATCAATGAGCAAGCGTTTAGGGACAACGACTCCCATAAAGTAAGGTACAATTGCTCTCAACAAGTGAGCCTATAAGGACTACGACTCTTATGATGTAAGGGACAAATTACCCTCATAAAATTAGCCTTTAGGAACAACGGATCTCATCATGCAAGTGACTATTGCTCTTATCGTGTGTGCAAGCATTAAGGACAACGGCTATCATCATGTAAAGTGCAATTTCTCTTATCAAGTCTGCAAGGGTTCAGGGACAACGGCTCCCATAAAGTAAGGTACAATTGCTCTCAACAAGTGAGCCTTTTGGGACAACGGCTCTTATCATGTAAGTGACAAATTTCCCTCATAAAGTTAGCCTTTAGGGACAACAGATCTCATAATGCAAGTGACGCTCTTATCAAGTGTGCAAGCATTAGGGAAAACAACTATCATCATGTAAAGGGCAATTGCACTCATCAAGTGAGCAAGAGTTTAGGGACAACGGCTCCCATAAAGCAAGGTACAATTGCTCTCAACAAGTGAGCCTTAAGGGACAACGGCTCTTATCATTTAAGGGACAAATTTCCCTCATAAAGTTATCCTTTAGGGACAACGGATCTCATCATGTAAGCGACAATTGCTCTAATCAAGTGTGCAAGCAATAGGGACAACGGCTATCATCGTGTAAAGGGAAATTGCATTCATCAAGTGAGCAAGCGTTTAGGGACAACGGCTCCTATAAAGTAAGGTACAATTGCTCTCAACAAGTGAGCCTTTAGGGACAACTATTCTTATTTTGTAAGGGACAAATTGCCCTCATAAAGTAAGTCTTTAGGGACTACGGATCTCATCATGCAATTGAGTATTGCTCTTATCAAGTGTACAAGCATTAGGCACAAATTAAAACAATCTTGATTTTTTTGAAAAAGAATATACGATGGAAAACCCTAAGCGATACTCTCTCTGGCGAAAAAAGAAAAAAAAGAAAAAGCGATTCACCTGCAAATCATATTCGTTTTCTTTGTGAATCACTTTATTCTACGATCTACTTTTCCTATGATTGTTTAATCCCCATCCTATGATTTAATCCATCGTGGGACGGTGGGATTTAATTCTTGTAGGTCGGTTGCCATCCATCCTTGGTTTCTTGCATGTGATCTATTCTATTACTTATTTATTATCGTGATTCGTGGTTCCTAGCATATTATATAATACAACTGTCCAAGTTCTATTATTATATCATCATTATTCACGTGTTGTCCATGCAAATATTGGTGGGTTTTACCCTGGATGTATTCTTGCTGCATGATTTATTAGGTCGATTTTTAATTCGATCTATATTATAATATGTCCTGGGGTGTTCATGATGTGCTTTACGATTAATAACCCATTAGGGTTTGGCTTTGGTACGATCTGAGGGTTTACCTAAGTCGGCTACAGTTTTACATAAAACCTTTTTTGGTTTCTTGAAGAGGTCGATTTAGGGATTGCTGTGGTGCGTGTAGGATACTTCAACGCTATAACATAATTCTTTTTAAGGGTTCTGTTCACGATTCTTATTGTGGGTAAAACCTTCTTAGGGTTTTGTTCATCCATGTGGGGGACGTATCCAAGTGTTCTTGGATTGGTTGTTTTTATGGTTCGTACCTGTTGGGGGGTTTGGTTCTTCTATTGGAAGTGGGTTTTGAGAGAGTGGATGTTTCTTAGAGAGTTGTGTGTTAGCAGCTGCTATGTGTTTCCTCAAATGATCACATGCGTATGAAGGGCTGGTATGCATTGAAGTTTTATATTTCAGTCTTTGTGTGATCAGGTGAGGTGTGGTGTCATTGTGACTTGATCCTTGGTGTCTTCATGTGTCACTCGGATTTGTTGGAAGATTGGTTCAAGATCGGATATGCTGGAGGTTGGGTCGCTTAGACCATGTTTTTGCTTCAAATTTATTTGCTACGGAAGTCACTCTTATTAGGTTATTAGATTATGCTTTGCATAATACTAATAGAAGACGCAATTGGTTGAAGCTGGAAGTTCGCATGTTTACGATCTGGATCGCTAGGATGACTAAGAAGACTTCAATTTTATTTGAGTTGTGATGTATTGTGTTTTTATTGCTAGTCATCGTTAGTTGTATTTAGATCTGGTAGTTATAAGAATGGCCTGTCATTCTTATATAGTGGTAGTGGTAGTGTCCTTAGGGACTTCGATGAGAGACTCACTCTCTTCCATTGTACTTAAACGTTTTTGATTAATGTATTTTACCGGGTGCAGGATTACTCCCCTTTACCCAAAAAAAAAAGCATTAGGCACAACGGCTATCATCATGTATAGGCAAATTGCACTCATCAACTGTGCAAGCGTTTAGGGACAACGGCTGCCACAAAGTAAGGTACAATTGCTCTCAACAAGTGAGCCTTTAGGGACAACGACTCTTATGATGTAAGGGACAAATTACCCTCATAAATTTAGCCTTTAGGAACAACGGATCTGATCATGTAAGTGACAATTGCTCTTATCAAGTATGCGAGCATTAGGGACGACGGCCATCATCATGTAAAGGGCAGTTGCTCTTATCAAGTGGGGAAGCGTTTAGGGACAATGGTTCCCATAATGTAAGGTACAATTGCTCTCAAGAAGTGAGCCTTTAGGGACAACGGCTCTTATCATGTAAGGGACAAATTGATCTCCTAAAGTTAGTCTTTAGGGACAACGGATCTCATTATGCAAATGACTATTGCTCTTATCAAGTGTGCAAGCATTAGGGACAACGACTATCATCATTTAAAGGGAAATTTCACTCATCATGTGAGCAAGCGTTTTGGGACAACGGCTCCCATAAAGAAAGGTACAATTGCTCTCAACAAGTGAGCCTTCAGGGACATTGGCTCTTATTATTTAAGGGTCAAATTACCCTCATAAAGTTAGCCTTTAGGGACAACGGATCTCATCATATAAGTAACAATTGCTCTTATCAAGTGTGCAAGCAATAGGGACAACGACTATCATCATGTAAAGGGAAATTGCACTCATTAAGTGAGCAAGCGTTTAGGGACAACGGCTCCCATAAAGTAAGGTACAATTGCTCTTAACAAGTGAGCCTTTAGGGACTATGACTCTTATGATGTAAGGGATAAATTGCCCTCATAATGTTAGAATTTATGAACAACGGAATGCGAGAGCCTATTACTCTTATCAAGTGAGCAAGCGTTTAGGGACAACGGCTCCCATAAAGTAAGGTACAATTTCTTTCAACAAGTGAGCCTTTTGGGACAACGGCTCTTATCATGTAAGAGACAAATTGCCCTTATAAAGTTAGCCTTTAGGGACAACGGATTTCATCATGCAAGTGACAATTGCTCTTATCAAGTGTGCAAGCATTAGGGACAACAACTATCATCATGTAAAGGGCAATTGCACTTATCAAGTGAGCAAGCGGTTAGGGACAACGGTTCCCATAAAGCAAGGTACAATTGCTCTCAACAAGTGAGCCTTTAGGGACAACGACTCTTATTATTTAAGGGACAAATTGCCCTCATAAAGTTAGCCTTTAGGGACAACGGATCTCATCATGTAAGTGACAATTGCTCTAATCAAGTGTGCAAGCAATAGGGACAACGGCTATCATCATGTTAAAAGGAAATTGCACTCATCAAGTGAGCATGCGTTTAGGGACAACAACTCCCATAAAGCAAAGTACAATTGCTCTCAACAAGTGAGCCTTTAGGGACAACGACTCTTATCATGTAAGGGACAAATTGCCCTCATAAAGTTATCCTTTATGGACAACGGATCTCATCATGCAAGTGACAATTGCTCTTAACAAGTGTGCAAGCATTAAGGACAACAACCTAAAAAGCACCAGAAAAAAAAACCCTAGCTGTTTCTCTCTCTAGGTGGGCGATTTCCGACCTCCACAATCCATTCAAATCTGATCTAATTCTTCCCATCTATTTTCGTTGTTCTTTAATCCTTCTTTTGGATTATTGATTTACGTTTAAGAAGTGATTTGTGTGGGTTGTGGGGTCGTTTTATTCCTTGTTTATATTACTTTATCGCCGCCTAACTCTCGAGTCCTTAATACCTAAATCGTTTTTTCATAATAGCGAACTCTATTCTTTAACGCTTAACCCTATTGGTTGATCGATTACTTTATTCCTCTACCTACTGGTCTATCTAATCGTGGGTCGGTGGTGGTTGATAAATATATTCGACTTTTGGGTAAGGATTCTACCTCTTTGGGTTTTTGCATGCAACCGACTAGATTATCTTCATTATACTTAACGTGGGTCGGTGTGTATTGGTATTGACTCACTTCTTGCCCTATTGTTTAATATCGTTCCAATTATTTGCATGCAAGTATGAGTTACTATTTTGTGTAATAAATCCCTACGCGACACAGTTCGATTCTTTGGGTTTATTATCCCAGTTGGTTCGTTTTCCAGGATTCATGATTAATGCTATACGGATGTTTCGTTACTTATGCGTTCATGATTCAGGTTGTTTTACGGGGCTGCTGTTGATTTATGAAACCGTAATTATTAGGGTTTCGTATATTCTTTTTATTGGTCGTGACGTTGGATCTGGTTTTCTTTGAATGTTAAACTTCTTTAAGTTGGTTGTTGATTATATGGTCTAATCATGATGATGGTATGATGTACATGGGTTTGGAGAGAGATGGAAGATGTTGGTATTTGACTTGATCCTCTATGCTTTGCTGGAAATCATTTGATTTTGGTACAGGTCTGATTTGAGTTTCGGTTTGTTAGGGTTTCTTATTACCCTTGTTATTGCTGCTACTGATCTGTGCTTTAAGGCAGATCTGTTGTTGATGTCTAAATGGTATTGGCATGCTATGGCTTACCTTGATTGGTTCTTTGCTTACTTTTGATAATTTTCTAAGTCAAGGCTGAGATGGTACGTTTGCATGTTCTGGTATTGATTGGTTTATGTGTACGTGCATGGTTTCTTCCTACCCTTTGTGAACTAAAATCTCATTTGATGATCCATGTGCAAGGAAGGTACTATGACTGTGTTGCTGTTAGTTAGGGTTTGCAAAACCCTACTGTTTTATTTCAAATTCGATTTGCTACGGATTTCATTCTTATTAGGTTATTAGATTATGCTTATTGCATAATACTAATAGAAGACGCAAATGAATTTATTTTGGAATGATCACTTGGAAGGCGGGGAAACTTGGTTATGGGTTTCTTCATGTTAAAGATCTGGATCGCTATGATGACTTAGAAGACTTTAGTGTTTATATTGTATTTTTATCTTTAGTCATTGTTAGTTGTATTTGGATTGGTTGTTATAAGAATAACCTGTCATTCTTATATAGTGGATAGGTTAATGTCCTTAGGGACTGTGACGAGGGACTCACTCTCATCCGTTGTACTTCACTGTTTTTGGTTTATATATTTACCATGGTGCAGGATTACTCCCCTTTACCCAAAAAAAAAAAAGCATTAAGGAAAACAACTATCATCATGTGAAGGGCAATTGAACTCATCAAGTGAGCAAACATTTAGGTACAACGACTCCCAAAAAGCAAGGTACAATTGCTCTCAACAAGTGAGCCTTTAGGGACAATGACTCTTATTATTTAAGGGACAAATTTCCCTCATAAAATTAGCCTTTATGGACAACGAATCTCATCATGTAAGTGACAATTGCTCTTATCAAGTGTGCAAGCATTAGGGACTGCATCTATCATCATGTAAAGGGCAATTGCACTCATCAAATGAGCAAGCGTTTAGGTACAACGGCTCCCATAAAGCAAGGTACAATTGCTCTCAACAAGTGAGCCTTTAGGGACAATAGCTCTTATCATTTAAGGGACAAATTGCCCTCATAAAGTTAGCCTTTAGTGACAACGGATCTCATCATGTAAGTGACAATTGCTCTAATCAAGTGTGCAAGCAATAGGGACAACGACTATCATCATATAAAGGGAAATTGCACTCATCAATGAGCAAGCGTTTAGGGACAACGGCTCCCATAAAGTAAGGTACAATTGCACTCAACAAGTGAGCCTATAAGAACTACGACTCTTATGATGTAAGGGACAAATTACCCTCATAAAATTAGCCTTTAGAAACAACGGATCTCATCATGCAAGTGACTATTACTCTTATCGTGTGTGCAAGCATTAGGGACAACAACTATCATCATGTAAAGTCCAATTTCTCTTATCAAGTCAGCAAGGGTTCAGGGACAACGGCTCCCATAAAGTAAGGTACAATTGCTCTCAACAAGTGAGCCTTTTGGGACAACGGCTCTTATCATGTAAGTGACAAATTGCCCTCATAAAGTTAGCCTTTAGGGACAACAGATCTCATAATGCAAGTGACAATTGCTCTTATCAAGTGTGCAAGCATTAGGGATAACAACTATCATCATGTAAAGGGCAATTGCACTTATCAAGTGAGCAAGAGTTTAGGGACAACGGCTCCCATAAAGCAAGGTACAATTGCTCTCAACAAGTGAGCCTTAAGGGACAACGGCTCTTATCATTTAAGGGACAAATTGCCCTAATAAAGTTATCCTTTAGGGACAACGGATCTCATCATGTAAGCGACAATTGCTCTAATCAAGTGTGCAAGCAATAGGGACAACGACTATCATCATGTAAAGGGAAATTGCACTCATCAAGTGAGCAAGCGTTTAGGGACAACGGCTCCTATAAAGTAAGGTACAATTGCTCTCAACAAGTGAGCCTTTAGGGACAACGGTTCTTATTTTGTAAGGGACAAATTGCCCTCATAAAGTAAGTCTTTAGGGACTACGGATCTCATCATGCAATTAAGTATTGCTCTTATCAAGTGTACAAGCATTAGGCACAACGGCTATCATCATGTATAGGCAAATTGCACTCATCAACTGTGCAAGCGTTTAGGGACAACGGCTGCCACAAAGTAAGGTACAATTGCTCTCAACAAGTGAGCCTTTAGGGACAACGACTCTTATGATGTAAGGGACAAATTACCCTCATAAATTTAGCCTTTAGGAAAAACGGATCTGATCATGTAAGTGACAATTGCTCTTATCAAGTATGCGAGCATTAGGGACGACGGCCATCATCATGTAAAGGGCAGTTGCTCTTATCAAGTGGGGAAGCATTTAGGAACAATGGTTCCCATAATGTAAGGTACAATTGCTTTCAAGAAGTGAGCCTTTAGGGACAGCGGCTCTTATCATGTAAGGGACAAATTGATCTCCTAAAGTTAGTCTTTAGGGACAACGGATCTCATTATGCAATTGATTATTGCTCTTATCAAGTGTGCAAGCATTAGGGACAACGACTATCATCATTTAAAGGGAAATTTCACTCATCATGTGAGCAAGCGTTTAGGGACAACGGCTCCCATAAAGAAAGGTACAGTTGCTCTCAACAAGTGAGCCTTCAGGAACAATGGCTCTTATTATTTAAGGGTCAAATTACCCTCATAAAGTTAGCCTTTAGGGACAACGGATCTCATCATATAAGTAACAATTGCTCTTATCAAGTGTGCAAGCAATAGGGACAACGACTATCATCATGTAAAGGGAAATTGCACTCATTAAGTGAGCAAGCGTTTAGGGACAACGGCTCCCATAAAGTAAGGTACAATTGCTCTTAACAAGTGAGCCTTTAGGGACTATGACTCTTATGATGTAAGGGATAAATTGCCCTCATAAAGTTAGAATTTAGGAACAACGGATCTCATCATGCGAGAGCCTATTACTCTTATCAAGTGAGCTAGCATTTAGGGACAACGGCTCCCATAAAGTAAGGTACAATTTCTTTGAACAAGTGAGCCTTTTGGGACAACGGCTCTTATCATGTAAGAGACAAATTGCCCTTATAAAGTTAGCCTTTAGGGACAACGGATTTCATCATGCAAGTTACAATTGCTCTTATCAAGTGTGCAAGCATTAGGGACAACAACTATCATCATGTAAAGGGCAATTGCACTTATCAAGTGAGCAAGCGTTTAGGGACAACGGTTCTCATAAAGCAAGGTACAATTGCTCTCAACAAGTGAGCCTTTAGGGACAACGACTCTTATTATTTAAGGGACAAATTGCCCTCATAAAGTTAGCCTTTAGGGACAACGGATCTCATCATGTAAGTGACAATTGCTCTAATCAAGTGTGCAAGCAATAGGGACAACGGCTATCATCATGTAAAAAGAAATTGCACTCATCAAGTGAGCATGCGTTTAGGGACAACAACTCCCATAAAGCAAAGTACAATTGCTCTCAACAAGTGAGCTTTTAGGGACAACGACTCTTATCATGTAAGGGACAAATTGCCCTCATAAAGTTATCCTTTATGGACAACGGATCTCATCATGCAAGTGACAAATGCTCTTAACAAGTGTGCAAGCATTAAGGACAACTACTATCATCATGTGAAGGGCAATTGAACTCATCAAGTGAGCAAGCGTTTAGGTACAACGGCTCCCATAAAGCAAGGTACAATTGCTCTCAACAAGTGAGCCTTTAGGGACAACGACTCTTATTATTTAAGGGACAAATTTCCCTCATAAAATTAGCCTTTATGGACAACGAATATCATCATGTAAGTGACAATTGCTCTTATCAAGTGTGCAAGCATTAGGGACTGCATCTATCATCTTGTAAAGGGCAATTGCACTCATCAAATGAGCAAGTGTTTAGGTACAACGGCTCCCATAAAGCAAGGTACAATTGCTCTCAACAAGTGAGCCTTTAGGGACAATAGCTCTTATCATTTAAGGGACAAATTGCCCTCATAAAGTTAGCCTTTAGTGACAACGGATCTCATCATGTAAGTGACAATTGCTCTAATCAAGTGTGCAAGCAATAGGGACAACGACTATCATCATATAAAGGGAAATTGCACTCATCAATGAGCAAGCGTTTAGGGACAACGGCTCCAATAAAGAAAGGTACAGTTGCTCTCAACAAGTGAGCCTTCAGGGACAATGGCTCTTATTACTTAAGGGTCAAATTTCCCTCATAAAGTTAGCCATTAGGGACAACGGATCTCATCATATAAGTAACAATTGCTCTTATCAGGTGTGGAAGCAATAGGGACAACGAATATCATCATGTAAAGGGAAATTGCACTCATTAAGTGAGCAAGCGTTTAGGGACAACGGCTCCCATAAAGTAAGGTACAATTGCTCTTAACAAGTGAGCCTTTAGGGACTATGACTCTTATGATGTAAGGGATAAATTGCCCTCATAAAGTTAGAATTTAGGAACAACGGATCTCATCATGCGAGAACCTATTACTCTTATCAAGTGAGCAAGCGTTTAGGGACAACGGCTCCCATAAAGTAAGGTACAATTGCTTTCAACAAGTGAGCCTTTTGGGACAACGACTTTTATCATATAAGAGACAAATTTCCCTTATAAAGTTATCCTTTAGGGACAACGGATTTCATTATGCAAGTGACAATTGCTCTTATCAAGTGTGCAAGCATTAGGGACAACAACTATCATCATGTAAAGGGCAATTTCACTTATCAAGTGAGCAAGCGTTTAGGGACAACGGTTCCCATAAAGCAAGGTACAATTGCTCTCAACAAGTGAGCCTTTAGGGACAACGACTCTTATTATTTAAGGGACAAATTGCCCTCATAAAGTTAGCCTTTAGGGACAACGGATCTCATCATGTAAGTGACAATTGCTCTAATCAAGTGTGCAAGCAATAGGGACAATGGCTATCAGCATGTAAAAGGAAATTGCACTCATCAAGTGAGCATGCGTTTAGGGACAACGGCTACCATAAAGCAAAGTACAATTGCTCTCAACCAGTGAGCCTTTAGGGACAACGGCTCTTATCATGTAATGGACAAATGGCCCTCATAAAGTTAGCCTTTATGGACAACGGATCTCATCATGCAAGTGACAATTACTCTTATCAAGTGTGCAAGCATTAGGGACAAAAACTATCATCATGTGAAGGGCAATTTAACTCATCAAGTGAGCAAGCATTTAGGTACAACGGCTCCCATAAAGCAAGGTACAATTGCTCTCAACAAGTGAGCCTTTAGGGACAACGACTCTTATTATTTAAGGGACAAATTTCCCTCATAAAATTAGCCTTTATGGACAACGAATCTCATCATGTAAGTGACAATTGCTCTTATCAAGTGTGCAAGCATTAGGGACTGCATCTATCATCATGTAAAGGGCAATTGCACTCATCAAATGAGCAAGCGTTTAGGTACAACGGCTCCCATAAAGCAAGGTACAATTGCTCTCAACAAGTGAGCCTTTAGGGACAATAGCTCTTATCATTTAAGGGACAAATTGCCCTCATAAAGTTAGCCTTTAGTGACAACGGATCTCATCATGTAAGTGACAATTGCTCTAATCAAGTGTGCAAGCAATAGGGACAACGACTATCATTATATAATGGGAAATTGCACTCATCAATGAGCAAGCGTTTAGGGACAACGACTCCCATAAAGTAAGGTACAATTGCACTCAACAAGTGAGCCTATAAGAACTACGACTCTTATGATGTAAGGGACAAATTACCCTCATAAAATTAGCCTTTAGAAACAACGGATCTCATCATGCAAGTGACTATTGCTCTTATCGTGTGTGCAAGCATTAGGGACAACGGCTATCATCATGTAAAGTCCAATTTCTCTTATCAAGTCAGCAAGGGTTCAGGGACAACGGCTCCCATAAAGTAAGGTACAATTGCTCTCAACAAGTGAGCCTTTTGGGACAACGGCTCTTATCATGTAAGTGACAAATTACCCTCATAAAGTTAGCCTTTAGGGACAACAGATCTCATAATGCAAGTGACAATTGCTCTTATCAAGTGTGCAAGCATTAGGGATAACAACTAACATCATGTAAAGGGCAATTGCACTTATCAAGTGAGCAAGAGTTTAGGGACAACGGCTCCCATAAAGCAAGGTACAATTGCTCTCAAAAAGTGAGCCTTAAGGGACAACGGCTCTTATCATTTAAGGGACAAATTGCCCTAATAAAGTTATCCTTTAGGGACAACGGATCTCATCATGTAAGCGACAATTGCTCTAATCAAGTGTCCAAGCAATAGGGACAACGACTATCATCATGTAAAGGGAAATTGCACTCATCAAGTGAGCAAGCGTTTAGGGACAACGGCTCCTATAAAGTAAGGTACAATTGCTCTCAACAAGTGAGCCTTTAGGGACAACGGTTCTTATTTTGTAAGGGACAAATTGCCCTCATAAAATAAGTCTTTAGGGACTACGGATCTCATCATGCAATTAAGTATTGCTCTTATCAAGTGTACAAGCATTAGGCACAACGGCTATCATCATGTATAGGCAAATTGCACTCATCAACTGTGCAAGCGTTTAGGGACAACGGCTGCCACAAAGTAAGGTACAATTGCTCTCAACAAGTGAGCCTTTAGGGACAACGAATCTTATTATGTAAGGGACAAATTACCCTCATAAATTTAGCCTTTAGGAACAACGGATCTGATCATGTAAGTGACAATTGCTCTTATCAAGTATGCGAGCATTAGGGACGACGGCCATCATCATGTAAAGGGCAGTTGCTCTTATCAAGTGGGGAAGCATTTAGGGACAATGGTTCCCATAATGTAAGGTACAATTGCTCTCAAGAAGTGAGCCTTTAGGGACAGCGGCTCTTATCATGTAAGGGAAAAATTGATCTCCTAAAGTTAGTCTTTAGGGACAACGGATCTCATTATGCAAGTGACTATTGCTCTTATCAAGTGTGCAAGCATTAGGGACAACGACTATCATAATTTAAAGGGAAATTTCACTCATCATGTGAGCAAGCGTTTAGGGACAACGGCTCCCATAAAGAAAGGTACAGTTGCTCTCAACAAGTGAGCCTTCAGGGACAATGGCTCTTATTATTTAAGGGTCAAATTACCCTCATAAAGTTAGCCTTTAGGGACAACGGATCTCATCATATAAGTAACAATTGCTCTTATCAAGTGTGCAAGCAATAGGGACAACGACTATCATCATGTAAAGGGAAATTGCACTCATTAAGTGAGCAAGCGTTTAGGGACAACGGCTCCCATAAAGTAAGGTACAATTGCTCTTAACAAGTGAGCCTTTAGGGACAACGACTCTTATTATTTAAGGGACAAATTGCCCTCATAAAGTTAGCCTTTAGGGACAACGGATCTCATCAAGTAAGTGACAATTGCTCTAATCAAGTGTGCAAGCAATAGGGACAATGGCTATCAGCATGTAAAAGTAAATTGCACTCATCAAGTGAGCATGCGTTTAGGGACAACGGCTACCATAAAGCAAAGTACAATTGCTCTCAACCAGTGAGCCTTTAGGGACAACGGCTCTTATCATGTAATGGACAAATGGCCCTCATAAAGTTAGCCTTTATGGACAACGGATCTCATCATGCAAGTGACAATTACTCTTATCAAGTGTGCAAGCATTAGGGACAAAAACTATCATCATGTGAAGGGCAATTTAACTCATCAAGTGAGCAAGCATTTAGGTACAACGGCTCCCATAAAGCAAGGTACAATTGCTCTCAACAAGTGAGCCTTTAGGGACAACGACTCTTATTATTTAAGGGACAAATTTTCCTCATAAAATTAGCCTTTATGGACAACGAATCTCATCATGTAAGTGACAATTGCTCTTATCAAGTGTGCAAGCATTAGGGACTGCATCTATCATCATGTAAAGGGCAATTGCACTCATCAAATGAGCAAGCGTTTAGGTACAACGGCTCCCATAAAGCAAGGTACAATTGCTCTCAACAAGTGAGCCTTTAGGGACAATAGCTCTTATCATTTAAGGGACAAATTGCCCTCATAAAGTTAGCCTTTAGTGACAACGGATCTCATCATGTAAGTGACAATTGCTCTAATCAAGTGTGCAAGCAATAGGGACAACGACTATCATTATATAATGGGAAATTGCACTCATCAATGAGCAAGCGTTTAGGGACAACGACTCCCATAAAGTAAGGTACAATTGCACTCAACAAGTGAGCCTATAAGAACTACGACTCTTATGATGTAAGGGACAAATTACCCTCATAAAATTAGCCTTTAGAAACAACGGATCTCATCATGCAAGTGACTATTGCTCTTATCGTGTGTGCAAGCATTAGGGACAACGGCTATCATCATGTAAAGTCCAATTTCTCTTATCAAGTCAGCAAGGGTTCAGGGACAACGGCTCCCATAAAGTAAGGTACAATTGCTCTCAACAAGTGAGCCTTTTGGGACAACGGCTCTTATCATGTAAGTGACAAATTACCCTCATAAAGTTAGCCTTTAGGGACAACAGATCTCATAATGCAAGTGACAATTGCTCTTATCAAGTGTGCAAGCATTAGGGATAACAACTAACATCATGTAAAGGGCAATTGCACTTATCAAGTGAGCAAGCGTTTAGGGACAACGGCTCCTATAAAGTAAGGTACAATTGCTCTCAACAAGTGAGCCTTTAGGGACAACGGTTCTTATTTTGTAAGGGACAAATTGCCCTCATAAAATAAGTCTTTAGGGACTACGGATCTCATCATGCAATTAAGTATTGCTCTTATCAAGTGTACAAGCATTAGGCACAACGGCTATCATCATGTATAGGCAAATTGCACTCATCAACTGTGCAAGCGTTTAGGGACAACGGCTGCCACAAAGTAAGGTACAATTGCTCTCAACAAGTGAGCCTTTAGGGACAACGACTCTTATTATGTAAGGGACAAATTACCCTCATAAATTTAGTCTTTAGGAACAACGGATCTGATCATGTAAGTGACAATTGCTCTTATCAAGTATGCGAGCATTAGGGACGACGGCCATCATCATGTAAAGGGCAGTTGCTCTTATCAAGTGGGGAAGCATTTAGGGACAATGGTTCCCATAATGTAAGGTACAATTGCTCTCAAGAAGTGAGCCTTTAGGGACAGCGGCTCTTATCATGTAAGGGAAAAATTGATCTCCTAAAGTTAGTCTTTAGGGACAACGGATCTCATTATGCAAGTGACTATTGCTCTTATCAAGTGTGCAAGCATTAGGGACAACGACTATCATAATTTAAAGGGAAATTTCACTCATCATGTGAGCAAGCGTTTAGGGACAACGGCTCCCATAAAGAAAGGTACAGTTGCTCTCAACAAGTGAGCCTTCAGGGACAATGGCTCTTATTATTTAAGGGTCAAATTACCCTCATAAAGTTAGCCTTTAGGGACAACGGATCTCATCATATAAGTAACAATTGCTCTTATCAAGTGTGCAAGCAATAGGGACAACGACAATTGCTCTCTCTCTAGGGGCGATTTCCTGCCACCTCTTCCCTAACAAATCCGCTGCTAATTCTTCCTATCTATTCCGTTGCTTCTTTAATCTCTTATGGGATTACTGATCTAACGATTAGAATTATGATTTGTTAGGGTTGAGAGTCGGTTTCATGCTATTTATTCTGTAATCGTCCTTAGTTATCCTGCCGAAACCCTAAAACCCTTTTATCCTGCTCGATCTTCCTACATATTCGTTTTTACGAGTTTTAGTTTATCGAATTTTCTGTTAGGGTTTGGGCTTATTACTGCTACGATTTGGGTTCCTCATGATGCTTATCTTATAATTTTTGTGGCGGTTTGGGGTGATGATCTGATGTTCTTTAATGCCATACGAAACCCTAATTTTAGGGATTCGTTTTTTATTGCTTCTGATGGGTTTGTGATGGTGGATCTGTGCGTGACCATGCATGTTAACCCGTTCTAGGGCTGGTTTGTTGATCTCTTTCATCAGGTTCTGTTTTGTACGTGGGTTTTAAGAGAGCTGTACGTTAAGTTTGTAGGGTAACCTTATTCAAAAACCCTAGTTTCACTATCATAGTTGCCATGCATCTGATGGGTTCTGTGATTTTATTGATGGTTGTTAGGGTTTGTTAAGCCCTATCTGGTGGAATTGATTCGTTTTACATTCTGTTATGGTTTGTTCGCATATATTTTCATGTAATACGATGTTATTCTTGGAGGTTTGGTAATTGTAATCGGCTGCAATGGCCTTGTCATGGTTTGACTCACTGCAGGTCGATTTGGTAGTTTCATGGTGCAAGTTAGGGTTTTGTAACCCTAGGTTTGTTTTGATGGGATCATCGTTGGCTTGCAACAGGTTTGGCTAGGGTTCGTTGTCCCTATTGCTGCTTATTTATGTTCTATTATTACTGTTGCAGCTGATGTCATGGCGTGTTTGGTAGTCGAGTGCTGGTTATGACTACAAACACGTTTGTTATCCTACTTTCACAAGATCTGGAGCTGATTTGTTTATTTGTTTGGTTTTGTGATCGTTATTTGATGGAAGTTAGGGTCTTGTTAAACCCTATGTTCGTAGCACATTGGTCCTCAGTTGTGGGATTGTTATTCGTCGGTACTGGGGACTATCCGTTTGCAAGTTTGGGATTCAGTATACTCTGGAGTATGTTGAATAGTGGCATGGATGTTGTGATCATGACTTGGGTGGTCATGATTTGATTTGTAAGTTGCAGGTGTCACTGCATGATTGTTTACCATTACAATAGGATACCTGCTTGTGGAACATGCCTATGAGTGTTTGTATCTTAATGGTTCAACGCTTAATATGTGGTTTGGTATTCTTCTTTTTGGATGGTAATGCTGGTTTTGTACAAGGTATATGATTGGTGCTTGCGGGGACTGATTTCATCTTGTGCGTATTATGGACTTCTATGACGACCTTTGAAGATCAAGTTTTCATCTTGAATTGCTTTTATTCGTTATATATCTATAGTCGTTGTAGTGTTATGTTCAATTATTTGTTATAAGAGTGGTTTGTCACTCTTATATTGTGGTCATTTGTAGTTAAGTTATAGGATCGATTTGTCAATCCTATAGGAGAGTCTGTTTAGGATGTTTGTTTGGTCAGTTGCACATGTTGTGCATGTTAGTTTTAAGAATGGTTTGTCATTCTTAGATAAGTGTCTTGTAAGTGTCCTAAGGGACTGGGGGCGAGGGAAATCACCCTCGTCATTTTGTACTTCAATGTTTTTGGATAATGAATTTTACCAGGGTGCAGGATTACTCCCCTTTACCCATGTAAAGGGAAATTGCACTCATTAAGTGAGCAAGCGTTTAGGGACAACGGCTCCCATAAAGTAAGGTACAATTGCTCTTAACAAGTGAGCCTTTAGGGACTATGACTCTTATGATGTAAGGGATAAATTGCCCTCATAAAGTTAGAATTTAGGAACAACGGATCTCATCATGCGAGAGCCTATTACTCTTATCAAGTGAGCTAGCATTTAGGGACAACGGCTCCCATAAAGTAAGGTACAATTTCTTTGAACAAGTGAGCCTTTTGGGACAACGGCTCTTATCATGTAAGAGACAAATTGCCCTTATAAAGTTAGCCTTTAGGGACAACGGATTTCATCATGCAAGTTACAATTGCTCTTATCAAGTGTGCAAGCATTAGGGACAACAACTATCATCATGTAAAGGGCAATTGCACTTATCAAGTGAGCAAGCGTTTAGGGACAACGGTTCTCATAAAGCAAGGTACAATTGCTCTCAACAAGTGAGCCTTTAGGGACAACGACTCTTATTATTTAAGGGACAAATTGCCCTCATAAAGTTAGCCTTTAGGGACAACAGATCTCATCATGTAAGTGACAATTGCTCTAATCAAGTGTGCAAGCAATAGGGACAACGGCTATCATCATGTAAAAAGAAATTGCACTCATCAAGTGAGCATGCGTTTAGGGACAACAACTCCCATAAAGCAAAGTACAATTGCTCTCAACAAGTGAGCTTTTAGGGACAACGACTCTTATCATGTAAGGGACAAATTGCCCTCATAAAGTTATCCTTTATGGACAACGGATCTCATCATGCAAGTGACAAATGCTCTTAACAAGTGTGCAAGCATTAAGGACAACAACTATCATCATGTGAAGGGCAATTGAACTCATCAAGTGAGCAAGCGTTTAGGTACAACGGCTCCCATAAAGCAAGGTACAATTGCTCTCAACAAGTGAGCCTTTAGGGACAACGACTCTTATTATTTAAGGGACAAATTTCCCTCATAAAATTAGCCTTTATGGACAACGAATATCATCATGTAAGTGACAATTGCTCTTATCAAGTGTGCAAGCATTAGGGACTGCATCTATCATCATGTAAAGGGCAATTGCACTCATCAAATGAGCAAGTGTTTAGGTACAACGGCTCCCATAAAGCAAGGTACAATTGCTCTCAACAAGTGAGCCTTTAGGGACAATAGCTCTTATCATTTAAGGGACAAATTGCCCTCATAAAGTTAGCCTTTAGTGACAACGGATCTCATCATGTAAGTGACAATTGCTCTAATCAAGTGTGCAAGCAATAGGGACAACGACTATCATCATATAAAGGGAAATTGCACTCATCAATGAGCAAGCGTTTAGGGACAACGGCTCCAATAAAGAAAGGTACAGTTGCTCTCAACAAGTGAGCCTTCAGGGACAATGGCTCTTATTACTTAAGGGTCAAATTTCCCGCATAAAGTTAGCCATTAGGGACAACGGATCTCATCATATAAGTAACAATTGCTCTTATCAGGTGTGGAAGCAATAGGGACAACGAATATCATCATGTAAAGGGAAATTGCACTCATTAAGTGAGCAAGCGTTTAGGGACAACGGCTCCCATAAAGTAAGGTACAATTGCTCTTAACAAGTGAGCCTTTAGGGACTATGACTCTTATGATGTAAGGGATAAATTGCCCTCATAAAGTTAGAATTTAGGAACAACGGATCTCATCATGCGAGAACCTATTACTCTTATCAAGTGAGCAAGCGTTTAGGGACAACGGCTCCCATAAAGTAAGGTACAATTGCTTTCAACAAGTGAACCTTTTGGGACAACGACTTTTATCATATAAGAGACAAATTTCCCTTATAAAGTTAGCCTTTAGGGACAACGGATTTCATTATGCAAGTGACAATTGCTCTTATCAAGTGTGCAAGCATTAGGGACAACAACTATCATCATGTAAAGGGCAATTTCACTTATCAAGTGAGCAAGCGATTAGGGACAACGGTTCCCATAAAGCAAGGTACAATTGCTCTCAACAAGTGAGCCTTTAGGGACAACGGCTCTTATTATTTAAGGGACAAATTGCCCTCATAAAGTTAGCCTTTAGGGACAACGGATCTCATCATGTAAGTGACAATTGCTCTAATCAAGTGTGCAAGCAATAGGGACAATGGCTATCAGCATGTAAAAGGAAATTGCACTCATCAAGTGAGCATGCGTTTAGGGACAACGGCTACCATAAAGCAAAGTACAATTGCTCTCAACCAGTGAGCCTTTAGGGACAACGGTTCTTATCATGTAAGGGACAAATGGCCCTCATAAAGTTAGCCTTTATGGACAACGGATCTCATCATGCAAGTGACAATTACTCTTATCAAGTGTGCAAGCATTAGGGACAAAAACTATCATCATGTGAAGGGCAATTTAACTCATCAAGTGAGCAAGCATTTAGGTACAACGGCTCCCATAAAGCAAGGTACAATTGCTCTCAACAATTGAGCCTTTAGGGATAACGACTCTTATTATTTAAGGGACAAATTTCCCTCATAAAATTAGCCTTTATGGACAACGAATCTCATCATGTAAGTGACAATTGCTCTTATCAAGTGTGCAAGCATTAGGGACTGCATCTATCATCATGTAAAGGGCAATTGCACTCATCAAATGAGCAAGCGTTTAGGTACAACGGCTCCCATAAAGCAAGGTACAATTGCTCTCAACAAGTGAGCCTTTAGGGACAATAGCTCTTATCATTTAAGGGACAAATTGCCCTCATAAAGTTAGCCTTTAGTGACAACGGATCTCATCATGTAAGTGACAATTGCTCTAATCAAGTGTGCAAGCAATAGGGACAACGACTATCATTATATAATGGGAAATTGCACTCATCAATGAGCAAGCGTTTAGGGACAACGACTCCCATAAAGTAAGGTACAATTGCACTCAACAAGTGAGCCTATAAGAACTACGACTCTTATGATGTAAGGGACAAATTACCCTCATAAAATTAGCCTTTAGAAACAACGGATCTCATCATGCAAGTGACTATTGCTCTTATCGTGTGTGCAAGCATTAGGGACAACGGCTATCATCATGTAAAGTCCAATTTCTCTTATCAAGTCAGCAAGGGTTCAGGGACAACGGCTCCCATAAAGTAAGGTACAATTGCTCTCAACAAGTGAGCCTTTTGGGACAACGGCTCTTATCATGTAAGTGACAAATTACCCTCATAAAGTTAGCCTTTAGGGACAACAGATCTCATAATGCAAGTGACAATTGCTCTTATCAAGTGTGCAAGCATTAGGGATAACAACTATCATCATGTAAAGGGCAATTGCACTTATCAAGTGAGCAAGAGTTTAGGGACAACGGCTCCCATAAAGCAAGGTACAATTGCTCTCAACAAGTGAGCCTTAAGGGACAACGGCTCTTATCATTTAAGGGACAAATTGCCCTAATAAAGTTATCCTTTAGGGACAACGGATCTCATCATGTAAGCGACAATTGCTCTAATCAAGTGTGCAAGCAATAGGGACAACGACTATCATCATGTAAAGGGAAATTGCACTCATCAAGTGAGCAAGCGTTTAGGGACAACGGCTCCTATAAAGTAAGGTACAATTGCTCTCAACAAGTGAGCCTTTAGGGACAACGGTTCTTATTTTGTAAGGGACAAATTGCCCTCATAAAATAAGTCTTTAGGGACTACGGATCTCATCATGCAATTAAGTATTGCTCTTATCAAGTGTACAAGCATTAGGCACAACGGCTATCATCATGTATAGGCAAATTGCACTCATCAACTGTGCAAGCGTTTAGGGACAACGGCTGCCACAAAGTAAGGTACAATTGCTCTCAACAAGTGAGCCTTTAGGGACAACGACTCTTATTATGTAAGGGACAAATTACCCTCATAAATTTCGCCTTTAGGAACAACGGATCTGATCATGTAAGTGACAATTGCTCTTATCAAGTATGCGAGCATTAGGGACGACGGCCATCATCATGTAAAGGGCAGTTGCTCTTATCAAGTGGGGAAGCATTTAGGGACAATGGTTCCCATAATGTAAGGTACAATTGCTCTCAAGAAGTGAGCCTTTAGGGACAGCGGCTCTTATCATGTAAGGGAAAAATTGATCTCCTAAAGTTAGTCTTTAGGGACAACGGATCTCATTATGCAAGTGACTATTGCTCTTATCAAGTGTGCAAGCATTAGGGACAACGACTATCATAATTTAAAGGGAAATTTCACTCATCATGTGAGCAAGCGTTTAGGGACAACGGCTCCCATAAAGAAAGGTACAGTTGCTCTCAACAAGTGAGCCTTCAGGGACAATGGCTCTTATTATTTAAGGGTCAAATTACCCTCATAAAGTTAGCCTTTAGGGACAACGGATCTCATCATATAAGTAACAATTGCTCTTATCAAGTGTGCAAGCAATAGGGACAACGACTATCATCATGTAAAGGGAAATTGCACTCATTAAGTGAGCAAGCGTTTAGGGACAACGGCTCCCATAAAGTAAGGTACAATTGCTCTTAACAAGTGAGCCTTTAGGGACTATGACTCTTATGATGTAAGGGATAAATTGCCCTCATAAAGTTAGAATTTAGGAACAACGGATCTCATCATGCGAGAGCCTATTACTCTTATCAAGTGAGCTAGCATTTAGGGACAACGGCTCCCATAAAGTAAGGTACAATTTCTTTGAACAAGTGAGCCTGTTGGGACAACGGCTCTTATCATGTAAGAGACAAATTGCCCTTATAAAGTTAGCCTTTAGGGACAACGGATTTCATCATGCAAGTTACAATTGCTCTTATCAAGTGTGCAAGCATTAGGGACAACAACTATCATCATGTAAAGGGCAATTGCACTCATCAAGTGAGCAAGAGTTTAGGGACAACGGCTCCCATAAAGCAAGGTACAATTGCTCTCAACAAGTGAGCCTTAAGGGACAACGGCTCTTATCATTTAAGGGACAAATTTCCCTCATAAAGTTATCCTTTAGGGACAACGGATCTCATCATGTAAGCGACAATTGCTCTAATCAAGTGTGCAAGCAATAGGGACAACGGCTATCATCGTGTAAAGGGAAATTGCATTCATCAAGTGAGCAAGCGTTTAGGGACAACGGCTCCTATAAAGTAAGGTACAATTGCTCTCAACAAGTGAGCCTTTAGGGACAACTATTCTTATTTTGTAAGGGACAAATTGCCCTCATAAAGTAAGTCTTTAGGGACTACGGATCTCATCATGCAATTGAGTATTGCTCTTATCAAGTGTACAAGCATTAGGCACAAATTAAAACAATCTTGATTTTTTTGAAAAAGAATATACGATGGAAAACCCTAAGCGATACTCTCTCTGGCGAAAAAAGAAAAAAAAGAAAAAGCGATTCACCTGCAAATCATATTCGTTTTCTTTGTGAATCACTTTATTCTACGATCTACTTTTCCTATGATTGTTTAATCCCCATCCTATGATTTAATCCATCGTGGGACGGTGGGATTTAATTCTTGTAGGTCGGTTGCCATCCATCCTTGGTTTCTTGCATGTGATCTATTCTATTACTTATTTATTATCGTGATTCGTGGTTCCTAGCATATTATATAATACAACTGTCCAAGTTCTATTATTATATCATCATTATTCACGTGTTGTCCATGCAAATATTGGTGGGTTTTACCCTGGATGTATTCTTGCTGCATGATTTATTAGGTCGATTTTTAATTCGATCTATATTATAATATGTCCTGGGGTGTTCATGATGTGCTTTACGATTAATAACCCATTAGGGTTTGGCTTTGGTACGATCTGAGGGTTTACCTAAGTCGGCTACAGTTTTACATAAAACCTTTTTTGGTTTCTTGAAGAGGTCGATTTAGGGATTGCTGTGGTGCGTGTAGGATACTTCAACGCTATAACATAATTCTTTTTAAGGGTTCTGTTCACGATTCTTATTGTGGGTAAAACCTTCTTAGGGTTTTGTTCATCCATGTGGGGGACGTATCCAAGTGTTCTTGGATTGGTTGTTTTTATGGTTCGTACCTGTTGGGGGGTTTGGTTCTTCTATTGGAAGTGGGTTTTGAGAGAGTGGATGTTTCTTAGAGAGTTGTGTGTTAGCAGCTGCTATGTGTTTCCTCAAATGATCACATGCGTATGAAGGGCTGGTATGCATTGAAGTTTTATATTTCAGTCTTTGTGTGATCAGGTGAGGTGTGGTGTCATTGTGACTTGATCCTTGGTGTCTTCATGTGTCACTCGGATTTGTTGGAAGATTGGTTCAAGATCGGATATGCTGGAGGTTGGGTCGCTTAGACCATGTTTTTGCTTCAAATTTATTTGCTACGGAAGTCACTCTTATTAGGTTATTAGATTATGCTTTGCATAATACTAATAGAAGACGCAATTGGTTGAAGCTGGAAGTTCGCATGTTTACGATCTGGATCGCTAGGATGACTAAGAAGACTTCAATTTTATTTGAGTTGTGATGTATTGTGTTTTTATTGCTAGTCATCGTTAGTTGTATTTAGATCTGGTAGTTATAAGAATGGCCTGTCATTCTTATATAGTGGTAGTGGTAGTGTCCTTAGGGACTTCGATGAGAGACTCACTCTCTTCCATTGTACTTAAACGTTTTTGATTAATGTATTTTACCGGGTGCAGGATTACTCCCCTTTACCCAAAAAAAAAAGCATTAGGCACAACGGCTATCATCATGTATAGGCAAATTGCACTCATCAACTGTGCAAGCGTTTAGGGACAACGGCTGCCACAAAGTAAGGTACAATTGCTCTCAACAAGTGAGCCTTTAGGGACAACGACTCTTATGATGTAAGGGACAAATTACCCTCATAAATTTAGCCTTTAGGAACAACGGATCTGATCATGTAAGTGACAATTGCTCTTATCAAGTATGCGAGCATTAGGGACGACGGCCATCATCATGTAAAGGGCAGTTGCTCTTATCAAGTGGGGAAGCGTTTAGGGACAATGGTTCCCATAATGTAAGGTACAATTGCTCTCAAGAAGTGAGCCTTTAGGGACAACGGCTCTTATCATGTAAGGGACAAATTGATCTCCTAAAGTTAGTCTTTAGGGACAACGGATCTCATTATGCAAATGACTATTGCTCTTATCAAGTGTGCAAGCATTAGGGACAACGACTATCATCATTTAAAGGGAAATTTCACTCATCATGTGAGCAAGCGTTTTGGGACAACGGCTCCCATAAAGAAAGGTACAATTGCTCTCAACAAGTGAGCCTTCAGGGACATTGGCTCTTATTATTTAAGGGTCAAATTACCCTCATAAAGTTAGCCTTTAGGGACAACGGATCTCATCATATAAGTAACAATTGCTCTTATCAAGTGTGCAAGCAATAGGGACAACGACTATCATCATGTAAAGGGAAATTGCACTCATTAAGTGAGCAAGCGTTTAGGGACAACGGCTCCCATAAAGTAAGGTACAATTGCTCTTAACAAGTGAGCCTTTAGGGACTATGACTCTTATGATGTAAGGGATAAATTGCCCTCATAATGTTAGAATTTATGAACAACGGAATGCGAGAGCCTATTACTCTTATCAAGTGAGCAAGCGTTTAGGGACAACGGCTCCCATAAAGTAAGGTACAATTTCTTTCAACAAGTGAGCCTTTTGGGACAACGGCTCTTATCATGTAAGAGACAAATTGCCCTTATAAAGTTAGCCTTTAGGGACAACGGATTTCATCATGCAAGTGACAATTGCTCTTATCAAGTGTGCAAGCATTAGGGACAACAACTATCATCATGTAAAGGGCAATTGCACTTATCAAGTGAGCAAGCGGTTAGGGACAACGGTTCCCATAAAGCAAGGTACAATTGCTCTCAACAAGTGAGCCTTTAGGGACAACGACTCTTATTATTTAAGGGACAAATTGCCCTCATAAAGTTAGCCTTTAGGGACAACGGATCTCATCATGTAAGTGACAATTGCTCTAATCAAGTGTGCAAGCAATAGGGACAACGGCTATCATCATGTTAAAAGGAAATTGCACTCATCAAGTGAGCATGCGTTTAGGGACAACAACTCCCATAAAGCAAAGTACAATTGCTCTCAACAAGTGAGCCTTTAGGGACAACGACTCTTATCATGTAAGGGACAAATTGCCCTCATAAAGTTATCCTTTATGGACAACGGATCTCATCATGCAAGTGACAATTGCTCTTAACAAGTGTGCAAGCATTAAGGACAACAACCTAAAAAGCACCAGAAAAAAAAACCCTAGCTGTTTCTCTCTCTAGGTGGGCGATTTCCGACCTCCACAATCCATTCAAATCTGATCTAATTCTTCCCATCTATTTTCGTTGTTCTTTAATCCTTCTTTTGGATTATTGATTTACGTTTAAGAAGTGATTTGTGTGGGTTGTGGGGTCGTTTTATTCCTTGTTTATATTACTTTATCGCCGCCTAACTCTCGAGTCCTTAATACCTAAATCGTTTTTTCATAATAGCGAACTCTATTCTTTAACGCTTAACCCTATTGGTTGATCGATTACTTTATTCCTCTACCTACTGGTCTATCTAATCGTGGGTCGGTGGTGGTTGATAAATATATTCGACTTTTGGGTAAGGATTCTACCTCTTTGGGTTTTTGCATGCAACCGACTAGATTATCTTCATTATACTTAACGTGGGTCGGTGTGTATTGGTATTGACTCACTTCTTGCCCTATTGTTTAATATCGTTCCAATTATTTGCATGCAAGTATGAGTTACTATTTTGTGTAATAAATCCCTACGCGACACAGTTCGATTCTTTGGGTTTATTATCCCAGTTGGTTCGTTTTCCAGGATTCATGATTAATGCTATACGGATGTTTCGTTACTTATGCGTTCATGATTCAGGTTGTTTTACGGGGCTGCTGTTGATTTATGAAACCGTAATTATTAGGGTTTCGTATATTCTTTTTATTGGTCGTGACGTTGGATCTGGTTTTCTTTGAATGTTAAACTTCTTTAAGTTGGTTGTTGATTATATGGTCTAATCATGATGATGGTATGATGTACATGGGTTTGGAGAGAGATGGAAGATGTTGGTATTTGACTTGATCCTCTATGCTTTGCTGGAAATCATTTGATTTTGGTACAGGTCTGATTTGAGTTTCGGTTTGTTAGGGTTTCTTATTACCCTTGTTATTGCTGCTACTGATCTGTGCTTTAAGGCAGATCTGTTGTTGATGTCTAAATGGTATTGGCATGCTATGGCTTACCTTGATTGGTTCTTTGCTTACTTTTGATAATTTTCTAAGTCAAGGCTGAGATGGTACGTTTGCATGTTCTGGTATTGATTGGTTTATGTGTACGTGCATGGTTTCTTCCTACCCTTTGTGAACTAAAATCTCATTTGATGATCCATGTGCAAGGAAGGTACTATGACTGTGTTGCTGTTAGTTAGGGTTTGCAAAACCCTACTGTTTTATTTCAAATTCGATTTGCTACGGATTTCATTCTTATTAGGTTATTAGATTATGCTTATTGCATAATACTAATAGAAGACGCAAATGAATTTATTTTGGAATGATCACTTGGAAGGCGGGGAAACTTGGTTATGGGTTTCTTCATGTTAAAGATCTGGATCGCTATGATGACTTAGAAGACTTTAGTGTTTATATTGTATTTTTATCTTTAGTCATTGTTAGTTGTATTTGGATTGGTTGTTATAAGAATAACCTGTCATTCTTATATAGTGGATAGGTTAATGTCCTTAGGGACTGTGACGAGGGACTCACTCTCATCCGTTGTACTTCACTGTTTTTGGTTTATATATTTACCATGGTGCAGGATTACTCCCCTTTACCCAAAAAAAAAAAAGCATTAAGGAAAACAACTATCATCATGTGAAGGGCAATTGAACTCATCAAGTGAGCAAACATTTAGGTACAACGACTCCCAAAAAGCAAGGTACAATTGCTCTCAACAAGTGAGCCTTTAGGGACAACGACTCTTATTATTTAAGGGACAAATTTCCCTCATAAAATTAGCCTTTATGGACAACGAATCTCATCATGTAAGTGACAATTGCTCTTATCAAGTGTGCAAGCATTAGGGACTGCATCTATCATCATGTAAAGGGCAATTGCACTCATCAAATGAGCAAGCGTTTAGGTACAACGGCTCCCATAAAGCAAGGTACAATTGCTCTCAACAAGTGAGCCTTTAGGGACAATAGCTCTTATCATTTAAGGGACAAATTGCCCTCATAAAGTTAGCCTTTAGTGACAACGGATCTCATCATGTAAGTGACAATTGCTCTAATCAAGTGTGCAAGCAATAGGGACAACGACTATCATCATATAAAGGGAAATTGCACTCATCAATGAGCAAGCGTTTAGGGACAACGGCTCCCATAAAGTAAGGTACAATTGCACTCAACAAGTGAGCCTATAAGAACTACGACTCTTATGATGTAAGGGACAAATTACCCTCATAAAATTAGCCTTTAGAAACAACGGATCTCATCATGCAAGTGACTATTGCTCTTATCGTGTGTGCAAGCATTAGGGACAACAACTATCATCATGTAAAGTCCAATTTCTCTTATCAAGTCAGCAAGGGTTCAGGGACAACGGCTCCCATAAAGTAAGGTACAATTGCTCTCAACAAGTGAGCCTTTTGGGACAACGGCTCTTATCATGTAAGTGACAAATTGCCCTCATAAAGTTAGCCTTTAGGGACAACAGATCTCATAATGCAAGTGACAATTGCTCTTATCAAGTGTGCAAGCATTAGGGATAACAACTATCATCATGTAAAGGGCAATTGCACTTATCAAGTGAGCAAGAGTTTAGGGACAACGGCTCCCATAAAGCAAGGTACAATTGCTCTCAACAAGTGAGCCTTAAGGGACAACGGCTCTTATCATTTAAGGGACAAATTGCCCTAATAAAGTTATCCTTTAGGGACAACGGATCTCATCATGTAAGCGACAATTGCTCTAATCAAGTGTGCAAGCAATAGGGACAACGACTATCATCATGTAAAGGGAAATTGCACTCATCAAGTGAGCAAGCGTTTAGGGACAACGGCTCCTATAAAGTAAGGTACAATTGCTCTCAACAAGTGAGCCTTTAGGGACAACGGTTCTTATTTTGTAAGGGACAAATTGCCCTCATAAAGTAAGTCTTTAGGGACTACGGATCTCATCATGCAATTAAGTATTGCTCTTATCAAGTGTACAAGCATTAGGCACAACGGCTATCATCATGTATAGGCAAATTGCACTCATCAACTGTGCAAGCGTTTAGGGACAACGGCTGCCACAAAGTAAGGTACAATTGCTCTCAACAAGTGAGCCTTTAGGGACAACGACTCTTATGATGTAAGGGACAAATTACCCTCATAAATTTAGCCTTTAGGAAAAACGGATCTGATCATGTAAGTGACAATTGCTCTTATCAAGTATGCGAGCATTAGGGACGACGGCCATCATCATGTAAAGGGCAGTTGCTCTTATCAAGTGGGGAAGCATTTAGGAACAATGGTTCCCATAATGTAAGGTACAATTGCTTTCAAGAAGTGAGCCTTTAGGGACAGCGGCTCTTATCATGTAAGGGACAAATTGATCTCCTAAAGTTAGTCTTTAGGGACAACGGATCTCATTATGCAATTGATTATTGCTCTTATCAAGTGTGCAAGCATTAGGGACAACGACTATCATCATTTAAAGGGAAATTTCACTCATCATGTGAGCAAGCGTTTAGGGACAACGGCTCCCATAAAGAAAGGTACAGTTGCTCTCAACAAGTGAGCCTTCAGGAACAATGGCTCTTATTATTTAAGGGTCAAATTACCCTCATAAAGTTAGCCTTTAGGGACAACGGATCTCATCATATAAGTAACAATTGCTCTTATCAAGTGTGCAAGCAATAGGGACAACGACTATCATCATGTAAAGGGAAATTGCACTCATTAAGTGAGCAAGCGTTTAGGGACAACGGCTCCCATAAAGTAAGGTACAATTGCTCTTAACAAGTGAGCCTTTAGGGACTATGACTCTTATGATGTAAGGGATAAATTGCCCTCATAAAGTTAGAATTTAGGAACAACGGATCTCATCATGCGAGAGCCTATTACTCTTATCAAGTGAGCTAGCATTTAGGGACAACGGCTCCCATAAAGTAAGGTACAATTTCTTTGAACAAGTGAGCCTTTTGGGACAACGGCTCTTATCATGTAAGAGACAAATTGCCCTTATAAAGTTAGCCTTTAGGGACAACGGATTTCATCATGCAAGTTACAATTGCTCTTATCAAGTGTGCAAGCATTAGGGACAACAACTATCATCATGTAAAGGGCAATTGCACTTATCAAGTGAGCAAGCGTTTAGGGACAACGGTTCTCATAAAGCAAGGTACAATTGCTCTCAACAAGTGAGCCTTTAGGGACAACGACTCTTATTATTTAAGGGACAAATTGCCCTCATAAAGTTAGCCTTTAGGGACAACGGATCTCATCATGTAAGTGACAATTGCTCTAATCAAGTGTGCAAGCAATAGGGACAACGGCTATCATCATGTAAAAAGAAATTGCACTCATCAAGTGAGCATGCGTTTAGGGACAACAACTCCCATAAAGCAAAGTACAATTGCTCTCAACAAGTGAGCTTTTAGGGACAACGACTCTTATCATGTAAGGGACAAATTGCCCTCATAAAGTTATCCTTTATGGACAACGGATCTCATCATGCAAGTGACAAATGCTCTTAACAAGTGTGCAAGCATTAAGGACAACTACTATCATCATGTGAAGGGCAATTGAACTCATCAAGTGAGCAAGCGTTTAGGTACAACGGCTCCCATAAAGCAAGGTACAATTGCTCTCAACAAGTGAGCCTTTAGGGACAACGACTCTTATTATTTAAGGGACAAATTTCCCTCATAAAATTAGCCTTTATGGACAACGAATATCATCATGTAAGTGACAATTGCTCTTATCAAGTGTGCAAGCATTAGGGACTGCATCTATCATCTTGTAAAGGGCAATTGCACTCATCAAATGAGCAAGTGTTTAGGTACAACGGCTCCCATAAAGCAAGGTACAATTGCTCTCAACAAGTGAGCCTTTAGGGACAATAGCTCTTATCATTTAAGGGACAAATTGCCCTCATAAAGTTAGCCTTTAGTGACAACGGATCTCATCATGTAAGTGACAATTGCTCTAATCAAGTGTGCAAGCAATAGGGACAACGACTATCATCATATAAAGGGAAATTGCACTCATCAATGAGCAAGCGTTTAGGGACAACGGCTCCAATAAAGAAAGGTACAGTTGCTCTCAACAAGTGAGCCTTCAGGGACAATGGCTCTTATTACTTAAGGGTCAAATTTCCCTCATAAAGTTAGCCATTAGGGACAACGGATCTCATCATATAAGTAACAATTGCTCTTATCAGGTGTGGAAGCAATAGGGACAACGAATATCATCATGTAAAGGGAAATTGCACTCATTAAGTGAGCAAGCGTTTAGGGACAACGGCTCCCATAAAGTAAGGTACAATTGCTCTTAACAAGTGAGCCTTTAGGGACTATGACTCTTATGATGTAAGGGATAAATTGCCCTCATAAAGTTAGAATTTAGGAACAACGGATCTCATCATGCGAGAACCTATTACTCTTATCAAGTGAGCAAGCGTTTAGGGACAACGGCTCCCATAAAGTAAGGTACAATTGCTTTCAACAAGTGAGCCTTTTGGGACAACGACTTTTATCATATAAGAGACAAATTTCCCTTATAAAGTTATCCTTTAGGGACAACGGATTTCATTATGCAAGTGACAATTGCTCTTATCAAGTGTGCAAGCATTAGGGACAACAACTATCATCATGTAAAGGGCAATTTCACTTATCAAGTGAGCAAGCGTTTAGGGACAACGGTTCCCATAAAGCAAGGTACAATTGCTCTCAACAAGTGAGCCTTTAGGGACAACGACTCTTATTATTTAAGGGACAAATTGCCCTCATAAAGTTAGCCTTTAGGGACAACGGATCTCATCATGTAAGTGACAATTGCTCTAATCAAGTGTGCAAGCAATAGGGACAATGGCTATCAGCATGTAAAAGGAAATTGCACTCATCAAGTGAGCATGCGTTTAGGGACAACGGCTACCATAAAGCAAAGTACAATTGCTCTCAACCAGTGAGCCTTTAGGGACAACGGCTCTTATCATGTAATGGACAAATGGCCCTCATAAAGTTAGCCTTTATGGACAACGGATCTCATCATGCAAGTGACAATTACTCTTATCAAGTGTGCAAGCATTAGGGACAAAAACTATCATCATGTGAAGGGCAATTTAACTCATCAAGTGAGCAAGCATTTAGGTACAACGGCTCCCATAAAGCAAGGTACAATTGCTCTCAACAAGTGAGCCTTTAGGGACAACGACTCTTATTATTTAAGGGACAAATTTCCCTCATAAAATTAGCCTTTATGGACAACGAATCTCATCATGTAAGTGACAATTGCTCTTATCAAGTGTGCAAGCATTAGGGACTGCATCTATCATCATGTAAAGGGCAATTGCACTCATCAAATGAGCAAGCGTTTAGGTACAACGGCTCCCATAAAGCAAGGTACAATTGCTCTCAACAAGTGAGCCTTTAGGGACAATAGCTCTTATCATTTAAGGGACAAATTGCCCTCATAAAGTTAGCCTTTAGTGACAACGGATCTCATCATGTAAGTGACAATTGCTCTAATCAAGTGTGCAAGCAATAGGGACAACGACTATCATTATATAATGGGAAATTGCACTCATCAATGAGCAAGCGTTTAGGGACAACGACTCCCATAAAGTAAGGTACAATTGCACTCAACAAGTGAGCCTATAAGAACTACGACTCTTATGATGTAAGGGACAAATTACCCTCATAAAATTAGCCTTTAGAAACAACGGATCTCATCATGCAAGTGACTATTGCTCTTATCGTGTGTGCAAGCATTAGGGACAACGGCTATCATCATGTAAAGTCCAATTTCTCTTATCAAGTCAGCAAGGGTTCAGGGACAACGGCTCCCATAAAGTAAGGTACAATTGCTCTCAACAAGTGAGCCTTTTGGGACAACGGCTCTTATCATGTAAGTGACAAATTACCCTCATAAAGTTAGCCTTTAGGGACAACAGATCTCATAATGCAAGTGACAATTGCTCTTATCAAGTGTGCAAGCATTAGGGATAACAACTAACATCATGTAAAGGGCAATTGCACTTATCAAGTGAGCAAGAGTTTAGGGACAACGGCTCCCATAAAGCAAGGTACAATTGCTCTCAAAAAGTGAGCCTTAAGGGACAACGGCTCTTATCATTTAAGGGACAAATTGCCCTAATAAAGTTATCCTTTAGGGACAACGGATCTCATCATGTAAGCGACAATTGCTCTAATCAAGTGTCCAAGCAATAGGGACAACGACTATCATCATGTAAAGGGAAATTGCACTCATCAAGTGAGCAAGCGTTTAGGGACAACGGCTCCTATAAAGTAAGGTACAATTGCTCTCAACAAGTGAGCCTTTAGGGACAACGGTTCTTATTTTGTAAGGGACAAATTGCCCTCATAAAATAAGTCTTTAGGGACTACGGATCTCATCATGCAATTAAGTATTGCTCTTATCAAGTGTACAAGCATTAGGCACAACGGCTATCATCATGTATAGGCAAATTGCACTCATCAACTGTGCAAGCGTTTAGGGACAACGGCTGCCACAAAGTAAGGTACAATTGCTCTCAACAAGTGAGCCTTTAGGGACAACGAATCTTATTATGTAAGGGACAAATTACCCTCATAAATTTAGCCTTTAGGAACAACGGATCTGATCATGTAAGTGACAATTGCTCTTATCAAGTATGCGAGCATTAGGGACGACGGCCATCATCATGTAAAGGGCAGTTGCTCTTATCAAGTGGGGAAGCATTTAGGGACAATGGTTCCCATAATGTAAGGTACAATTGCTCTCAAGAAGTGAGCCTTTAGGGACAGCGGCTCTTATCATGTAAGGGAAAAATTGATCTCCTAAAGTTAGTCTTTAGGGACAACGGATCTCATTATGCAAGTGACTATTGCTCTTATCAAGTGTGCAAGCATTAGGGACAACGACTATCATAATTTAAAGGGAAATTTCACTCATCATGTGAGCAAGCGTTTAGGGACAACGGCTCCCATAAAGAAAGGTACAGTTGCTCTCAACAAGTGAGCCTTCAGGGACAATGGCTCTTATTATTTAAGGGTCAAATTACCCTCATAAAGTTAGCCTTTAGGGACAACGGATCTCATCATATAAGTAACAATTGCTCTTATCAAGTGTGCAAGCAATAGGGACAACGACTATCATCATGTAAAGGGAAATTGCACTCATTAAGTGAGCAAGCGTTTAGGGACAACGGCTCCCATAAAGTAAGGTACAATTGCTCTTAACAAGTGAGCCTTTAGGGACAACGACTCTTATTATTTAAGGGACAAATTGCCCTCATAAAGTTAGCCTTTAGGGACAACGGATCTCATCAAGTAAGTGACAATTGCTCTAATCAAGTGTGCAAGCAATAGGGACAATGGCTATCAGCATGTAAAAGTAAATTGCACTCATCAAGTGAGCATGCGTTTAGGGACAACGGCTACCATAAAGCAAAGTACAATTGCTCTCAACCAGTGAGCCTTTAGGGACAACGGCTCTTATCATGTAATGGACAAATGGCCCTCATAAAGTTAGCCTTTATGGACAACGGATCTCATCATGCAAGTGACAATTACTCTTATCAAGTGTGCAAGCATTAGGGACAAAAACTATCATCATGTGAAGGGCAATTTAACTCATCAAGTGAGCAAGCATTTAGGTACAACGGCTCCCATAAAGCAAGGTACAATTGCTCTCAACAAGTGAGCCTTTAGGGACAACGACTCTTATTATTTAAGGGACAAATTTTCCTCATAAAATTAGCCTTTATGGACAACGAATCTCATCATGTAAGTGACAATTGCTCTTATCAAGTGTGCAAGCATTAGGGACTGCATCTATCATCATGTAAAGGGCAATTGCACTCATCAAATGAGCAAGCGTTTAGGTACAACGGCTCCCATAAAGCAAGGTACAATTGCTCTCAACAAGTGAGCCTTTAGGGACAATAGCTCTTATCATTTAAGGGACAAATTGCCCTCATAAAGTTAGCCTTTAGTGACAACGGATCTCATCATGTAAGTGACAATTGCTCTAATCAAGTGTGCAAGCAATAGGGACAACGACTATCATTATATAATGGGAAATTGCACTCATCAATGAGCAAGCGTTTAGGGACAACGACTCCCATAAAGTAAGGTACAATTGCACTCAACAAGTGAGCCTATAAGAACTACGACTCTTATGATGTAAGGGACAAATTACCCTCATAAAATTAGCCTTTAGAAACAACGGATCTCATCATGCAAGTGACTATTGCTCTTATCGTGTGTGCAAGCATTAGGGACAACGGCTATCATCATGTAAAGTCCAATTTCTCTTATCAAGTCAGCAAGGGTTCAGGGACAACGGCTCCCATAAAGTAAGGTACAATTGCTCTCAACAAGTGAGCCTTTTGGGACAACGGCTCTTATCATGTAAGTGACAAATTACCCTCATAAAGTTAGCCTTTAGGGACAACAGATCTCATAATGCAAGTGACAATTGCTCTTATCAAGTGTGCAAGCATTAGGGATAACAACTAACATCATGTAAAGGGCAATTGCACTTATCAAGTGAGCAAGCGTTTAGGGACAACGGCTCCTATAAAGTAAGGTACAATTGCTCTCAACAAGTGAGCCTTTAGGGACAACGGTTCTTATTTTGTAAGGGACAAATTGCCCTCATAAAATAAGTCTTTAGGGACTACGGATCTCATCATGCAATTAAGTATTGCTCTTATCAAGTGTACAAGCATTAGGCACAACGGCTATCATCATGTATAGGCAAATTGCACTCATCAACTGTGCAAGCGTTTAGGGACAACGGCTGCCACAAAGTAAGGTACAATTGCTCTCAACAAGTGAGCCTTTAGGGACAACGACTCTTATTATGTAAGGGACAAATTACCCTCATAAATTTAGTCTTTAGGAACAACGGATCTGATCATGTAAGTGACAATTGCTCTTATCAAGTATGCGAGCATTAGGGACGACGGCCATCATCATGTAAAGGGCAGTTGCTCTTATCAAGTGGGGAAGCATTTAGGGACAATGGTTCCCATAATGTAAGGTACAATTGCTCTCAAGAAGTGAGCCTTTAGGGACAGCGGCTCTTATCATGTAAGGGAAAAATTGATCTCCTAAAGTTAGTCTTTAGGGACAACGGATCTCATTATGCAAGTGACTATTGCTCTTATCAAGTGTGCAAGCATTAGGGACAACGACTATCATAATTTAAAGTGAAATTTCACTCATCATGTGAGCAAGCGTTTAGGGACAACGGCTCCCATAAAGAAAGGTACAGTTGCTCTCAACAAGTGAGCCTTCAGGGACAATGGCTCTTATTATTTAAGGGTCAAATTACCCTCATAAAGTTAGCCTTTAGGGACAACGGATCTCATCATATAAGTAACAATTGCTCTTATCAAGTGTGCAAGCAATAGGGACAACGACAATTGCTCTCTCTCTAGGGGCGATTTCCTGCCACCTCTTCCCTAACAAATCCGCTGCTAATTCTTCCTATCTATTCCGTTGCTTCTTTAATCTCTTATGGGATTACTGATCTAACGATTAGAATTATGATTTGTTAGGGTTGAGAGTCGGTTTCATGCTATTTATTCTGTAATCGTCCTTAGTTATCCTGCCGAAACCCTAAAACCCTTTTATCCTGCTCGATCTTCCTACATATTCGTTTTTACGAGTTTTAGTTTATCGAATTTTCTGTTAGGGTTTGGGCTTATTACTGCTACGATTTGGGTTCCTCATGATGCTTATCTTATAATTTTTGTGGCGGTTTGGGGTGATGATCTGATGTTCTTTAATGCCATACGAAACCCTAATTTTAGGGATTCGTTTTTTATTGCTTCTGATGGGTTTGTGATGGTGGATCTGTGCGTGACCATGCATGTTAACCCGTTCTAGGGCTGGTTTGTTGATCTCTTTCATCAGGTTCTGTTTTGTACGTGGGTTTTAAGAGAGCTGTACGTTAAGTTTGTAGGGTAACCTTATTCAAAAACCCTAGTTTCACTATCATAGTTGCCATGCATCTGATGGGTTCTGTGATTTTATTGATGGTTGTTAGGGTTTGTTAAGCCCTATCTGGTGGAATTGATTCGTTTTACATTCTGTTATGGTTTGTTCGCATATATTTTCATGTAATACGATGTTATTCTTGGAGGTTTGGTAATTGTAATCGGCTGCAATGGCCTTGTCATGGTTTGACTCACTGCAGGTCGATTTGGTAGTTTCATGGTGCAAGTTAGGGTTTTGTAACCCTAGGTTTGTTTTGATGGGATCATCGTTGGCTTGCAACAGGTTTGGCTAGGGTTCGTTGTCCCTATTGCTGCTTATTTATGTTCTATTATTACTGTTGCAGCTGATGTCATGGCGTGTTTGGTAGTCGAGTGCTGGTTATGACTACAAACACGTTTGTTATCCTACTTTCACAAGATCTGGAGCTGATTTGTTTATTTGTTTGGTTTTGTGATCGTTATTTGATGGAAGTTAGGGTCTTGTTAAACCCTATGTTCGTAGCACATTGGTCCTCAGTTGTGGGATTGTTATTCGTCGGTACTGGGGACTATCCGTTTGCAAGTTTGGGATTCAGTATACTCTGGAGTATGTTGAATAGTGGCATGGATGTTGTGATCATGACTTGGGTGGTCATGATTTGATTTGTAAGTTGCAGGTGTCACTGCATGATTGTTTACCATTACAATAGGATACCTGCTTGTGGAACATGCCTATGAGTGTTTGTATCTTAATGGTTCAACGCTTAATATGTGGTTTGGTATTCTTCTTTTTGGATGGTAATGCTGGTTTTGTACAAGGTATATGATTGGTGCTTGCGGGGACTGATTTCATCTTGTGCGTATTATGGACTTCTATGACGACCTTTGAAGATCAAGTTTTCATCTTGAATTGCTTTTATTCGTTATATATCTATAGTCGTTGTAGTGTTATGTTCAATTATTTGTTATAAGAGTGGTTTGTCACTCTTATATTGTGGTCATTTGTAGTTAAGTTATAGGATCGATTTGTCAATCCTATAGGAGAGTCTGTTTAGGATGTTTGTTTGGTCAGTTGCACATGTTGTGCATGTTAGTTTTAAGAATGGTTTGTCATTCTTAGATAAGTGTCTTGTAAGTGTCCTAAGGGACTGGGGGCGAGGGAAATCACCCTCGTCATTTTGTACTTCAATGTTTTTGGATAATGAATTTTACCAGGGTGCAGGATTACTCCCCTTTACCCATGTAAAGGGAAATTGCACTCATTAAGTGAGCAAGCGTTTAGGGACAACGGCTCCCATAAAGTAAGGTACAATTGCTCTTAACAAGTGAGCCTTTAGGGACTATGACTCTTATGATGTAAGGGATAAATTGCCCTCATAAAGTTAGAATTTAGGAACAACGGATCTCATCATGCGAGAGCCTATTACTCTTATCAAGTGAGCTAGCATTTAGGGACAACGGCTCCCATAAAGTAAGGTACAATTTCTTTGAACAAGTGAGCCTTTTGGGACAACGGCTCTTATCATGTAAGAGACAAATTGCCCTTATAAAGTTAGCCTTTAGGGACAACGGATTTCATCATGCAAGTTACAATTGCTCTTATCAAGTGTGCAAGCATTAGGGACAACAACTATCATCATGTAAAGGGCAATTGCACTTATCAAGTGAGCAAGCGTTTAGGGACAACGGTTCTCATAAAGCAAGGTACAATTGCTCTCAACAAGTGAGCCTTTAGGGACAACGACTCTTATTATTTAAGGGACAAATTGCCCTCATAAAGTTAGCCTTTAGGGACAACAGATCTCATCATGTAAGTGACAATTGCTCTAATCAAGTGTGCAAGCAATAGGGACAACGGCTATCATCATGTAAAAAGAAATTGCACTCATCAAGTGAGCATGCGTTTAGGGACAACAACTCCCATAAAGCAAAGTACAATTGCTCTCAACAAGTGAGCTTTTAGGGACAACGACTCTTATCATGTAAGGGACAAATTGCCCTCATAAAGTTATCCTTTATGGACAACGGATCTCATCATGCAAGTGACAAATGCTCTTAACAAGTGTGCAAGCATTAAGGACAACAACTATCATCATGTGAAGGGCAATTGAACTCATCAAGTGAGCAAGCGTTTAGGTACAACGGCTCCCATAAAGCAAGGTACAATTGCTCTCAACAAGTGAGCCTTTAGGGACAACGACTCTTATTATTTAAGGGACAAATTTCCCTCATAAAATTAGCCTTTATGGACAACGAATATCATCATGTAAGTGACAATTGCTCTTATCAAGTGTGCAAGCATTAGGGACTGCATCTATCATCATGTAAAGGGCAATTGCACTCATCAAATGAGCAAGTGTTTAGGTACAACGGCTCCCATAAAGCAAGGTACAATTGCTCTCAACAAGTGAGCCTTTAGGGACAATAGCTCTTATCATTTAAGGGACAAATTGCCCTCATAAAGTTAGCCTTTAGTGACAACGGATCTCATCATGTAAGTGACAATTGCTCTAATCAAGTGTGCAAGCAATAGGGACAACGACTATCATCATATAAAGGGAAATTGCACTCATCAATGAGCAAGCGTTTAGGGACAACGGCTCCAATAAAGAAAGGTACAGTTGCTCTCAACAAGTGAGCCTTCAGGGACAATGGCTCTTATTACTTAAGGGTCAAATTTCCCGCATAAAGTTAGCCATTAGGGACAACGGATCTCATCATATAAGTAACAATTGCTCTTATCAGGTGTGGAAGCAATAGGGACAACGAATATCATCATGTAAAGGGAAATTGCACTCATTAAGTGAGCAAGCGTTTAGGGACAACGGCTCCCATAAAGTAAGGTACAATTGCTCTTAACAAGTGAGCCTTTAGGGACTATGACTCTTATGATGTAAGGGATAAATTGCCCTCATAAAGTTAGAATTTAGGAACAACGGATCTCATCATGCGAGAACCTATTACTCTTATCAAGTGAGCAAGCGTTTAGGGACAACGGCTCCCATAAAGTAAGGTACAATTGCTTTCAACAAGTGAACCTTTTGGGACAACGACTTTTATCATATAAGAGACAAATTTCCCTTATAAAGTTAGCCTTTAGGGACAACGGATTTCATTATGCAAGTGACAATTGCTCTTATCAAGTGTGCAAGCATTAGGGACAACAACTATCATCATGTAAAGGGCAATTTCACTTATCAAGTGAGCAAGCGATTAGGGACAACGGTTCCCATAAAGCAAGGTACAATTGCTCTCAACAAGTGAGCCTTTAGGGACAACGGCTCTTATTATTTAAGGGACAAATTGCCCTCATAAAGTTAGCCTTTAGGGACAACGGATCTCATCATGTAAGTGACAATTGCTCTAATCAAGTGTGCAAGCAATAGGGACAATGGCTATCAGCATGTAAAAGGAAATTGCACTCATCAAGTGAGCATGCGTTTAGGGACAACGGCTACCATAAAGCAAAGTACAATTGCTCTCAACCAGTGAGCCTTTAGGGACAACGGTTCTTATCATGTAAGGGACAAATGGCCCTCATAAAGTTAGCCTTTATGGACAACGGATCTCATCATGCAAGTGACAATTACTCTTATCAAGTGTGCAAGCATTAGGGACAAAAACTATCATCATGTGAAGGGCAATTTAACTCATCAAGTGAGCAAGCATTTAGGTACAACGGCTCCCATAAAGCAAGGTACAATTGCTCTCAACAATTGAGCCTTTAGGGATAACGACTCTTATTATTTAAGGGACAAATTTCCCTCATAAAATTAGCCTTTATGGACAACGAATCTCATCATGTAAGTGACAATTGCTCTTATCAAGTGTGCAAGCATTAGGGACTGCATCTATCATCATGTAAAGGGCAATTGCACTCATCAAATGAGCAAGCGTTTAGGTACAACGGCTCCCATAAAGCAAGGTACAATTGCTCTCAACAAGTGAGCCTTTAGGGACAATAGCTCTTATCATTTAAGGGACAAATTGCCCTCATAAAGTTAGCCTTTAGTGACAACGGATCTCATCATGTAAGTGACAATTGCTCTAATCAAGTGTGCAAGCAATAGGGACAACGACTATCATTATATAATGGGAAATTGCACTCATCAATGAGCAAGCGTTTAGGGACAACGACTCCCATAAAGTAAGGTACAATTGCACTCAACAAGTGAGCCTATAAGAACTACGACTCTTATGATGTAAGGGACAAATTACCCTCATAAAATTAGCCTTTAGAAACAACGGATCTCATCATGCAAGTGACTATTGCTCTTATCGTGTGTGCAAGCATTAGGGACAACGGCTATCATCATGTAAAGTCCAATTTCTCTTATCAAGTCAGCAAGGGTTCAGGGACAACGGCTCCCATAAAGTAAGGTACAATTGCTCTCAACAAGTGAGCCTTTTGGGACAACGGCTCTTATCATGTAAGTGACAAATTACCCTCATAAAGTTAGCCTTTAGGGACAACAGATCTCATAATGCAAGTGACAATTGCTCTTATCAAGTGTGCAAGCATTAGGGATAACAACTATCATCATGTAAAGGGCAATTGCACTTATCAAGTGAGCAAGAGTTTAGGGACAACGGCTCCCATAAAGCAAGGTACAATTGCTCTCAACAAGTGAGCCTTAAGGGACAACGGCTCTTATCATTTAAGGGACAAATTGCCCTAATAAAGTTATCCTTTAGGGACAACGGATCTCATCATGTAAGCGACAATTGCTCTAATCAAGTGTGCAAGCAATAGGGACAACGACTATCATCATGTAAAGGGAAATTGCACTCATCAAGTGAGCAAGCGTTTAGGGACAACGGCTCCTATAAAGTAAGGTACAATTGCTCTCAACAAGTGAGCCTTTAGGGACAACGGTTCTTATTTTGTAAGGGACAAATTGCCCTCATAAAATAAGTCTTTAGGGACTACGGATCTCATCATGCAATTAAGTATTGCTCTTATCAAGTGTACAAGCATTAGGCACAACGGCTATCATCATGTATAGGCAAATTGCACTCATCAACTGTGCAAGCGTTTAGGGACAACGGCTGCCACAAAGTAAGGTACAATTGCTCTCAACAAGTGAGCCTTTAGGGACAACGACTCTTATTATGTAAGGGACAAATTACCCTCATAAATTTCGCCTTTAGGAACAACGGATCTGATCATGTAAGTGACAATTGCTCTTATCAAGTATGCGAGCATTAGGGACGACGGCCATCATCATGTAAAGGGCAGTTGCTCTTATCAAGTGGGGAAGCATTTAGGGACAATGGTTCCCATAATGTAAGGTACAATTGCTCTCAAGAAGTGAGCCTTTAGGGACAGCGGCTCTTATCATGTAAGGGAAAAATTGATCTCCTAAAGTTAGTCTTTAGGGACAACGGATCTCATTATGCAAGTGACTATTGCTCTTATCAAGTGTGCAAGCATTAGGGACAACGACTATCATAATTTAAAGGGAAATTTCACTCATCATGTGAGCAAGCGTTTAGGGACAACGGCTCCCATAAAGAAAGGTACAGTTGCTCTCAACAAGTGAGCCTTCAGGGACAATGGCTCTTATTATTTAAGGGTCAAATTACCCTCATAAAGTTAGCCTTTAGGGACAACGGATCTCATCATATAAGTAACAATTGCTCTTATCAAGTGTGCAAGCAATAGGGACAACGACTATCATCATGTAAAGGGAAATTGCACTCATTAAGTGAGCAAGCGTTTAGGGACAACGGCTCCCATAAAGTAAGGTACAATTGCTCTTAACAAGTGAGCCTTTAGGGACTATGACTCTTATGATGTAAGGGATAAATTGCCCTCATAAAGTTAGAATTTAGGAACAACGGATCTCATCATGCGAGAGCCTATTACTCTTATCAAGTGAGCTAGCATTTAGGGACAACGGCTCCCATAAAGTAAGGTACAATTTCTTTGAACAAGTGAGCCTGTTGGGACAACGGCTCTTATCATGTAAGAGACAAATTGCCCTTATAAAGTTAGCCTTTAGGGACAACGGATTTCATCATGCAAGTTACAATTGCTCTTATCAAGTGTGCAAGCATTAGGGACAACAACTATCATCATGTAAAGGGCAATTGCACTTATCAAGTGAGCAAGCGTTTAGGGACAACGGTTCTCATAAAGCAAGGTACAATTGCTCTCAACAAGTGAGCCTTTAGGGACAACGACTCTTATTATTTAAGGGACAAATTGCCCTCATAATGTTAGCCTTTAGGGACAACGGATCTCATCATGTAAGTGACAATTGCTCTAATCAAGTGTGCAAGCAATAGGGACAACGGCTATCATCATGTAAAAGGAAATTGCACTCATCAAGTGAGCATGCGTTTAGGGACAACAACTCCCATAAAGCAAAGTACAATTGCTCTCAACAAGTGAGCTTTTAGGGACAACGACTCTTATCATGTAAGGGACAAATAGCCCTCATAAAGTTATCCTTTATGGACAACGGATCTCATCATGCAAGTGACAATTGCTCTTAACAAGTGTGCAAGCAATAAGGACAACAACTATCATCATGTGAAGGGCAATTGAACTCATCAAGTGAGCAAGCGTTTAGGTACAACGGCTCCCATAAAGCAAGGTACAATTGCTCTCAACAAGTGAGCCTTTAGGGACAACGACTCTTATTATTTAAGGGACAAATTTCCCTCATAAAATTAGCCTTTATGGACAACGAATATCATCATGTAAGTGACAATTGCTCTTATCAAGTGTGCAAGCATTAGGGACTGCATCTATCATCATGTAAAGGGCAATTGCACTCATCAAATGAGCAAGTGTTTAGGTACAACGGCTCCCATAAAGCAAGGTACAATTGCTCTCAACAAGTGAGCCTTTAGGGACAATAGCTCTTATCATTTAAGGGACAAATTGCCCTCATAAAGTTAGCCTTTAGTGACAACGGATCTCATCATGTAAGTGACAATTGCTCTAATCAAGTGTGCAAGCAATAGGGACAACGACTATCATCATATAAAGGGAAATTGCACTCATCAATGAGCAAGCGTTTAGGGACAACGGCTCCAATAAAGAAAGGTACAGTTGCTCTCAACAAGTGAGCCTTCAGGGACAATGGCTCTTATTACTTAAGGGTCAAATTTCCCGCATAAAGTTAGCCATTAGGGACAACGGATCTCATCATATAAGTAACAATTGCTCTTATCAGGTGTGGAAGCAATAGGGACAACGAATATCATCATGTAAAGGGAAATTGCACTCATTAAGTGAGCAAGCGTTTAGGGACAACGGCTCCCATAAAGTAAGGTACAATTGCTCTTAACAAGTGAGCCTTTAGGGACTATGACTCTTATGATGTAAGGGATAAATTGCCCTCATAAAGTTAGAATTTAGGAACAACGGATCTCATCATGCGAGAACCTATTACTCTTATCAAGTGAGCAAGCGTTTAGGGACAACGGCTCCCATAAAGTAAGGTACAATTGCTTTCAACAAGTGAACCTTTTGGGACAACGACTTTTATCATATAAGAGACAAATTTCCCTTATAAAGTTAGCCTTTAGGGACAACGGATTTCATTATGCAAGTGACAATTGCTCTTATCAAGTGTGCAAGCATTAGGGACAACAACTATCATCATGTAAAGGGCAATTTCACTTATCAAGTGAGCAAGCGATTAGGGACAACGGTTCCCATAAAGCAAGGTACAATTGCTCTCAACAAGTGAGCCTTTAGGGACAACGGCTCTTATTATTTAAGGGACAAATTGCCCTCATAAAGTTAGCCTTTAGGGACAACGGATCTCATCATGTAAGTGACAATTGCTCTAATCAAGTGTGCAAGCAATAGGGACAATGGCTATCAGCATGTAAAAGGAAATTGCACTCATCAAGTGAGCATGCGTTTAGGGACAACGGCTACCATAAAGCAAAGTACAATTGCTCTCAACCAGTGAGCCTTTAGGGACAACGGTTCTTATCATGTAAGGGACAAATGGCCCTCATAAAGTTAGCCTTTATGGACAACGGATCTCATCATGCAAGTGACAATTACTCTTATCAAGTGTGCAAGCATTAGGGACAAAAACTATCATCATGTGAAGGGCAATTTAACTCATCAAGTGAGCAAGCATTTAGGTACAACGGCTCCCATAAAGCAAGGTACAATTGCTCTCAACAATTGAGCCTTTAGGGATAACGACTCTTATTATTTAAGGGACAAATTTCCCTCATAAAATTAGCCTTTATGGACAACGAATCTCATCATGTAAGTGACAATTGCTCTTATCAAGTGTGCAAGCATTAGGGACTGCATCTATCATCATGTAAAGGGCAATTGCACTCATCAAATGAGCAAGCGTTTAGGTACAACGGCTCCCATAAAGCAAGGTACAATTGCTCTCAACAAGTGAGCCTTTAGGGACAATAGCTCTTATCATTTAAGGGACAAATTGCCCTCATAAAGTTAGCCTTTAGTGACAACGGATCTCATCATGTAAGTGACAATTGCTCTAATCAAGTGTGCAAGCAATAGGGACAACGACTATCATTATATAATGGGAAATTGCACTCATCAATGAGCAAGCGTTTAGGGACAACGACTCCCATAAAGTAAGGTACAATTGCACTCAACAAGTGAGCCTATAAGAACTACGACTCTTATGATGTAAGGGACAAATTACCCTCATAAAATTAGCCTTTAGAAACAACGGATCTCATCATGCAAGTGACTATTGCTCTTATCGTGTGTGCAAGCATTAGGGACAACGGCTATCATCATGTAAAGTCCAATTTCTCTTATCAAGTCAGCAAGGGTTCAGGGACAACGGCTCCCATAAAGTAAGGTACAATTGCTCTCAACAAGTGAGCCTTTTGGGACAACGGCTCTTATCATGTAAGTGACAAATTACCCTCATAAAGTTAGCCTTTAGGGACAACAGATCTCATAATGCAAGTGACAATTGCTCTTATCAAGTGTGCAAGCATTAGGGATAACAACTATCATCATGTAAAGGGCAATTGCACTTATCAAGTGAGCAAGAGTTTAGGGACAACGGCTCCCATAAAGCAAGGTACAATTGCTCTCAACAAGTGAGCCTTAAGGGACAACGGCTCTTATCATTTAAGGGACAAATTGCCCTAATAAAGTTATCCTTTAGGGACAACGGATCTCATCATGTAAGCGACAATTGCTCTAATCAAGTGTGCAAGCAATAGGGACAACGACTATCATCATGTAAAGGGAAATTGCACTCATCAAGTGAGCAAGCGTTTAGGGACAACGGCTCCTATAAAGTAAGGTACAATTGCTCTCAACAAGTGAGCCTTTAGGGACAACGGTTCTTATTTTGTAAGGGACAAATTGCCCTCATAAAATAAGTCTTTAGGGACTACGGATCTCATCATGCAATTAAGTATTGCTCTTATCAAGTGTACAAGCATTAGGCACAACGGCTATCATCATGTATAGGCAAATTGCACTCATCAACTGTGCAAGCGTTTAGGGACAACGGCTGCCACAAAGTAAGGTACAATTGCTCTCAACAAGTGAGCCTTTAGGGACAACGACTCTTATTATGTAAGGGACAAATTACCCTCATAAATTTCGCCTTTAGGAACAACGGATCTGATCATGTAAGTGACAATTGCTCTTATCAAGTATGCGAGCATTAGGGACGACGGCCATCATCATGTAAAGGGCAGTTGCTCTTATCAAGTGGGGAAGCATTTAGGGACAATGGTTCCCATAATGTAAGGTACAATTGCTCTCAAGAAGTGAGCCTTTAGGGACAGCGGCTCTTATCATGTAAGGGAAAAATTGATCTCCTAAAGTTAGTCTTTAGGGACAACGGATCTCATTATGCAAGTGACTATTGCTCTTATCAAGTGTGCAAGCATTAGGGACAACGACTATCATAATTTAAAGGGAAATTTCACTCATCATGTGAGCAAGCGTTTAGGGACAACGGCTCCCATAAAGAAAGGTACAGTTGCTCTCAACAAGTGAGCCTTCAGGGACAATGGCTCTTATTATTTAAGGGTCAAATTACCCTCATAAAGTTAGCCTTTAGGGACAACGGATCTCATCATATAAGTAACAATTGCTCTTATCAAGTGTGCAAGCAATAGGGACAACGACTATCATCATGTAAAGGGAAATTGCACTCATTAAGTGAGCAAGCGTTTAGGGACAACGGCTCCCATAAAGTAAGGTACAATTGCTCTTAACAAGTGAGCCTTTAGGGACTATGACTCTTATGATGTAAGGGATAAATTGCCCTCATAAAGTTAGAATTTAGGAACAACGGATCTCATCATGCGAGAGCCTATTACTCTTATCAAGTGAGCTAGCATTTAGGGACAACGGCTCCCATAAAGTAAGGTACAATTTCTTTGAACAAGTGAGCCTGTTGGGACAACGGCTCTTATCATGTAAGAGACAAATTGCCCTTATAAAGTTAGCCTTTAGGGACAACGGATTTCATCATGCAAGTTACAATTGCTCTTATCAAGTGTGCAAGCATTAGGGACAACAACTATCATCATGTAAAGGGCAATTGCACTTATCAAGTGAGCAAGCGTTTAGGGACAACGGTTCTCATAAAGCAAGGTACAATTGCTCTCAACAAGTGAGCCTTTAGGGACAACGACTCTTATTATTTAAGGGACAAATTGCCCTCATAATGTTAGCCTTTAGGGACAACGGATCTCATCATGTAAGTGACAATTGCTCTAATCAAGTGTGCAAGCAATAGGGACAACGGCTATCATCATGTAAAAGGAAATTGCACTCATCAAGTGAGCATGCGTTTAGGGACAACAACTCCCATAAAGCAAAGTACAATTGCTCTCAACAAGTGAGCTTTTAGGGACAACGACTCTTATCATGTAAGGGACAAATAGCCCTCATAAAGTTATCCTTTATGGACAACGGATCTCATCATGCAAGTGACAATTGCTCTTAACAAGTGTGCAAGCAATAAGGACAACAACTATCATCATGTGAAGGGCAATTGAACTCATCAAGTGAGCAAGCGTTTAGGTACAACGGCTCCCATAAAGCAAGGTACAATTGCTCTCAACAAGTGAGCCTTTAGGGACAACGACTCTTATTATTTAAGGGACAAATTTCCCTCATAAAATTAGCCTTTATGGACAACGAATATCATCATGTAAGTGACAATTGCTCTTATCAAGTGTGCAAGCATTAGGGACTGCATCTATCATCATGTAAAGGGCAATTGCACTCATCAAATGAGCAAGTGTTTAGGTACAACGGCTCCCATAAAGCAAGGTACAATTGCTCTCAACAAGTGAGCCTTTAGGGACAATAGCTCTTATCATTTAAGGGACAAATTGCCCTCATAAAGTTAGCCTTTAGTGACAACGGATCTCATCATGTAAGTGACAATTGCTCTAATCAAGTGTGCAAGCAATAGGGACAACGACTATCATCATATAAAGGGAAATTGCACTCATCAATGAGCAAGCGTTTAGGGACAACGGCTCCAATAAAGAAAGGTACAGTTGCTCTCAACAAGTGAGCCTTCAGGGACAATGGCTCTTATTACTTAAGGGTCAAATTTCCCGCATAAAGTTAGCCATTAGGGACAACGGATCTCATCATATAAGTAACAATTGCTCTTATCAGGTGTGGAAGCAATAGGGACAACGAATATCATCATGTAAAGGGAAATTGCACTCATTAAGTGAGCAAGCGTTTAGGGACAACGGCTCCCATAAAGTAAGGTACAATTGCTCTTAACAAGTGAGCCTTTAGGGACTATGACTCTTATGATGTAAGGGATAAATTGCCCTCATAAAGTTAGAATTTAGGAACAACGGATCTCATCATGCGAGAACCTATTACTCTTATCAAGTGAGCAAGCGTTTAGGGACAACGGCTCCCATAAAGTAAGGTACAATTGCTTTCAACAAGTGAACCTTTTGGGACAACGACTTTTATCATATAAGAGACAAATTTCCCTTATAAAGTTAGCCTTTAGGGACAACGGATTTCATTATGCAAGTGACAATTGCTCTTATCAAGTGTGCAAGCATTAGGGACAACAACTATCATCATGTAAAGGGCAATTTCACTTATCAAGTGAGCAAGCGATTAGGGACAACGGTTCCCATAAAGCAAGGTACAATTGCTCTCAACAAGTGAGCCTTTAGGGACAACGGCTCTTATTATTTAAGGGACAAATTGCCCTCATAAAGTTAGCCTTTAGGGACAACGGATCTCATCATGTAAGTGACAATTGCTCTAATCAAGTGTGCAAGCAATAGGGACAATGGCTATCAGCATGTAAAAGGAAATTGCACTCATCAAGTGAGCATGCGTTTAGGGACAACGGCTACCATAAAGCAAAGTACAATTGCTCTCAACCAGTGAGCCTTTAGGGACAACGGTTCTTATCATGTAAGGGACAAATGGCCCTCATAAAGTTAGCCTTTATGGACAACGGATCTCATCATGCAAGTGACAATTACTCTTATCAAGTGTGCAAGCATTAGGGACAAAAACTATCATCATGTGAAGGGCAATTTAACTCATCAAGTGAGCAAGCATTTAGGTACAACGGCTCCCATAAAGCAAGGTACAATTGCTCTCAACAATTGAGCCTTTAGGGATAACGACTCTTATTATTTAAGGGACAAATTTCCCTCATAAAATTAGCCTTTATGGACAACGAATCTCATCATGTAAGTGACAATTGCTCTTATCAAGTGTGCAAGCATTAGGGACTGCATCTATCATCATGTAAAGGGCAATTGCACTCATCAAATGAGCAAGCGTTTAGGTACAACGGCTCCCATAAAGCAAGGTACAATTGCTCTCAACAAGTGAGCCTTTAGGGACAATAGCTCTTATCATTTAAGGGACAAATTGCCCTCATAAAGTTAGCCTTTAGTGACAACGGATCTCATCATGTAAGTGACAATTGCTCTAATCAAGTGTGCAAGCAATAGGGACAACGACTATCATTATATAATGGGAAATTGCACTCATCAATGAGCAAGCGTTTAGGGACAACGACTCCCATAAAGTAAGGTACAATTGCACTCAACAAGTGAGCCTATAAGAACTACGACTCTTATGATGTAAGGGACAAATTACCCTCATAAAATTAGCCTTTAGAAACAACGGATCTCATCATGCAAGTGACTATTGCTCTTATCGTGTGTGCAAGCATTAGGGACAACGGCTATCATCATGTAAAGTCCAATTTCTCTTATCAAGTCAGCAAGGGTTCAGGGACAACGGCTCCCATAAAGTAAGGTACAATTGCTCTCAACAAGTGAGCCTTTTGGGACAACGGCTCTTATCATGTAAGTGACAAATTACCCTCATAAAGTTAGCCTTTAGGGACAACAGATCTCATAATGCAAGTGACAATTGCTCTTATCAAGTGTGCAAGCATTAGGGATAACAACTATCATCATGTAAAGGGCAATTGCACTTATCAAGTGAGCAAGAGTTTAGGGACAACGGCTCCCATAAAGCAAGGTACAATTGCTCTCAACAAGTGAGCCTTAAGGGACAACGGCTCTTATCATTTAAGGGACAAATTGCCCTAATAAAGTTATCCTTTAGGGACAACGGATCTCATCATGTAAGCGACAATTGCTCTAATCAAGTGTGCAAGCAATAGGGACAACGACTATCATCATGTAAAGGGAAATTGCACTCATCAAGTGAGCAAGCGTTTAGGGACAACGGCTCCTATAAAGTAAGGTACAATTGCTCTCAACAAGTGAGCCTTTAGGGACAACGGTTCTTATTTTGTAAGGGACAAATTGCCCTCATAAAATAAGTCTTTAGGGACTACGGATCTCATCATGCAATTAAGTATTGCTCTTATCAAGTGTACAAGCATTAGGCACAACGGCTATCATCATGTATAGGCAAATTGCACTCATCAACTGTGCAAGCGTTTAGGGACAACGGCTGCCACAAAGTAAGGTACAATTGCTCTCAACAAGTGAGCCTTTAGGGACAACGACTCTTATTATGTAAGGGACAAATTACCCTCATAAATTTCGCCTTTAGGAACAACGGATCTGATCATGTAAGTGACAATTGCTCTTATCAAGTATGCGAGCATTAGGGACGACGGCCATCATCATGTAAAGGGCAGTTGCTCTTATCAAGTGGGGAAGCATTTAGGGACAATGGTTCCCATAATGTAAGGTACAATTGCTCTCAAGAAGTGAGCCTTTAGGGACAGCGGCTCTTATCATGTAAGGGAAAAATTGATCTCCTAAAGTTAGTCTTTAGGGACAACGGATCTCATTATGCAAGTGACTATTGCTCTTATCAAGTGTGCAAGCATTAGGGACAACGACTATCATAATTTAAAGGGAAATTTCACTCATCATGTGAGCAAGCGTTTAGGGACAACGGCTCCCATAAAGAAAGGTACAGTTGCTCTCAACAAGTGAGCCTTCAGGGACAATGGCTCTTATTATTTAAGGGTCAAATTACCCTCATAAAGTTAGCCTTTAGGGACAACGGATCTCATCATATAAGTAACAATTGCTCTTATCAAGTGTGCAAGCAATAGGGACAACGACTATCATCATGTAAAGGGAAATTGCACTCATTAAGTGAGCAAGCGTTTAGGGACAACGGCTCCCATAAAGTAAGGTACAATTGCTCTTAACAAGTGAGCCTTTAGGGACTATGACTCTTATGATGTAAGGGATAAATTGCCCTCATAAAGTTAGAATTTAGGAACAACGGATCTCATCATGCGAGAGCCTATTACTCTTATCAAGTGAGCTAGCATTTAGGGACAACGGCTCCCATAAAGTAAGGTACAATTTCTTTGAACAAGTGAGCCTGTTGGGACAACGGCTCTTATCATGTAAGAGACAAATTGCCCTTATAAAGTTAGCCTTTAGGGACAACGGATTTCATCATGCAAGTTACAATTGCTCTTATCAAGTGTGCAAGCATTAGGGACAACAACTATCATCATGTAAAGGGCAATTGCACTTATCAAGTGAGCAAGCGTTTAGGGACAACGGTTCTCATAAAGCAAGGTACAATTGCTCTCAACAAGTGAGCCTTTAGGGACAACGACTCTTATTATTTAAGGGACAAATTGCCCTCATAATGTTAGCCTTTAGGGACAACGGATCTCATCATGTAAGTGACAATTGCTCTAATCAAGTGTGCAAGCAATAGGGACAACGGCTATCATCATGTAAAAGGAAATTGCACTCATCAAGTGAGCATGCGTTTAGGGACAACAACTCCCATAAAGCAAAGTACAATTGCTCTCAACAAGTGAGCTTTTAGGGACAACGACTCTTATCATGTAAGGGACAAATAGCCCTCATAAAGTTATCCTTTATGGACAACGGATCTCATCATGCAAGTGACAATTGCTCTTAACAAGTGTGCAAGCAATAAGGACAACAACTATCATCATGTGAAGGGCAATTGAACTCATCAAGTGAGCAAGCGTTTAGGTACAACGGCTCCCATAAAGCAAGGTACAATTGCTCTCAACAAGTGAGCCTTTAGGGACAACGACTCTTATTATTTAAGGGACAAATTTCCCTCATAAAATTAGCCTTTATGGACAACGAATATCATCATGTAAGTGACAATTGCTCTTATCAAGTGTGCAAGCATTAGGGACTGCATCTATCATCATGTAAAGGGCAATTGCACTCATCAAATGAGCAAGTGTTTAGGTACAACGGCTCCCATAAAGCAAGGTACAATTGCTCTCAACAAGTGAGCCTTTAGGGACAATAGCTCTTATCATTTAAGGGACAAATTGCCCTCATAAAGTTAGCCTTTAGTGACAACGGATCTCATCATGTAAGTGACAATTGCTCTAATCAAGTGTGCAAGCAATAGGGACAACGACTATCATCATATAAAGGGAAATTGCACTCATCAATGAGCAAGCGTTTAGGGACAACGGCTCCAATAAAGAAAGGTACAGTTGCTCTCAACAAGTGAGCCTTCAGGGACAATGGCTCTTATTACTTAAGGGTCAAATTTCCCGCATAAAGTTAGCCATTAGGGACAACGGATCTCATCATATAAGTAACAATTGCTCTTATCAGGTGTGGAAGCAATAGGGACAACGAATATCATCATGTAAAGGGAAATTGCACTCATTAAGTGAGCAAGCGTTTAGGGACAACGGCTCCCATAAAGTAAGGTACAATTGCTCTTAACAAGTGAGCCTTTAGGGACTATGACTCTTATGATGTAAGGGATAAATTGCCCTCATAAAGTTAGAATTTAGGAACAACGGATCTCATCATGCGAGAACCTATTACTCTTATCAAGTGAGCAAGCGTTTAGGGACAACGGCTCCCATAAAGTAAGGTACAATTGCTTTCAACAAGTGAACCTTTTGGGACAACGACTTTTATCATATAAGAGACAAATTTCCCTTATAAAGTTAGCCTTTAGGGACAACGGATTTCATTATGCAAGTGACAATTGCTCTTATCAAGTGTGCAAGCATTAGGGACAACAACTATCATCATGTAAAGGGCAATTTCACTTATCAAGTGAGCAAGCGATTAGGGACAACGGTTCCCATAAAGCAAGGTACAATTGCTCTCAACAAGTGAGCCTTTAGGGACAACGGCTCTTATTATTTAAGGGACAAATTGCCCTCATAAAGTTAGCCTTTAGGGACAACGGATCTCATCATGTAAGTGACAATTGCTCTAATCAAGTGTGCAAGCAATAGGGACAATGGCTATCAGCATGTAAAAGGAAATTGCACTCATCAAGTGAGCATGCGTTTAGGGACAACGGCTACCATAAAGCAAAGTACAATTGCTCTCAACCAGTGAGCCTTTAGGGACAACGGTTCTTATCATGTAAGGGACAAATGGCCCTCATAAAGTTAGCCTTTATGGACAACGGATCTCATCATGCAAGTGACAATTACTCTTATCAAGTGTGCAAGCATTAGGGACAAAAACTATCATCATGTGAAGGGCAATTTAACTCATCAAGTGAGCAAGCATTTAGGTACAACGGCTCCCATAAAGCAAGGTACAATTGCTCTCAACAATTGAGCCTTTAGGGATAACGACTCTTATTATTTAAGGGACAAATTTCCCTCATAAAATTAGCCTTTATGGACAACGAATCTCATCATGTAAGTGACAATTGCTCTTATCAAGTGTGCAAGCATTAGGGACTGCATCTATCATCATGTAAAGGGCAATTGCACTCATCAAATGAGCAAGCGTTTAGGTACAACGGCTCCCATAAAGCAAGGTACAATTGCTCTCAACAAGTGAGCCTTTAGGGACAATAGCTCTTATCATTTAAGGGACAAATTGCCCTCATAAAGTTAGCCTTTAGTGACAACGGATCTCATCATGTAAGTGACAATTGCTCTAATCAAGTGTGCAAGCAATAGGGACAACGACTATCATTATATAATGGGAAATTGCACTCATCAATGAGCAAGCGTTTAGGGACAACGACTCCCATAAAGTAAGGTACAATTGCACTCAACAAGTGAGCCTATAAGAACTACGACTCTTATGATGTAAGGGACAAATTACCCTCATAAAATTAGCCTTTAGAAACAACGGATCTCATCATGCAAGTGACTATTGCTCTTATCGTGTGTGCAAGCATTAGGGACAACGGCTATCATCATGTAAAGTCCAATTTCTCTTATCAAGTCAGCAAGGGTTCAGGGACAACGGCTCCCATAAAGTAAGGTACAATTGCTCTCAACAAGTGAGCCTTTTGGGACAACGGCTCTTATCATGTAAGTGACAAATTACCCTCATAAAGTTAGCCTTTAGGGACAACAGATCTCATAATGCAAGTGACAATTGCTCTTATCAAGTGTGCAAGCATTAGGGATAACAACTATCATCATGTAAAGGGCAATTGCACTTATCAAGTGAGCAAGAGTTTAGGGACAACGGCTCCCATAAAGCAAGGTACAATTGCTCTCAACAAGTGAGCCTTAAGGGACAACGGCTCTTATCATTTAAGGGACAAATTGCCCTAATAAAGTTATCCTTTAGGGACAACGGATCTCATCATGTAAGCGACAATTGCTCTAATCAAGTGTGCAAGCAATAGGGACAACGACTATCATCATGTAAAGGGAAATTGCACTCATCAAGTGAGCAAGCGTTTAGGGACAACGGCTCCTATAAAGTAAGGTACAATTGCTCTCAACAAGTGAGCCTTTAGGGACAACGGTTCTTATTTTGTAAGGGACAAATTGCCCTCATAAAATAAGTCTTTAGGGACTACGGATCTCATCATGCAATTAAGTATTGCTCTTATCAAGTGTACAAGCATTAGGCACAACGGCTATCATCATGTATAGGCAAATTGCACTCATCAACTGTGCAAGCGTTTAGGGACAACGGCTGCCACAAAGTAAGGTACAATTGCTCTCAACAAGTGAGCCTTTAGGGACAACGACTCTTATTATGTAAGGGACAAATTACCCTCATAAATTTCGCCTTTAGGAACAACGGATCTGATCATGTAAGTGACAATTGCTCTTATCAAGTATGCGAGCATTAGGGACGACGGCCATCATCATGTAAAGGGCAGTTGCTCTTATCAAGTGGGGAAGCATTTAGGGACAATGGTTCCCATAATGTAAGGTACAATTGCACTCAAGAAGTGAGCCTTTAGGGACAGCGGCTCTTATCATGTAAGGGAAAAATTGATCTCCTAAAGTTAGTCTTTAGGGACAACGGATCTCATTATGCAAGTGACTATTGCTCTTATCAAGTGTGCAAGCATTAGGGACAACGACTATCATAATTTAAAGGGAAATTTCACTCATCATGTGAGCAAGCGTTTAGGGACAACGGCTCCCATAAAGAAAGGTACAGTTGCTCTCAACAAGTGAGCCTTCAGGGACAATGGCTCTTATTATTTAAGGGTCAAATTACCCTCATAAAGTTAGCCTTTAGGGACAACGGATCTCATCATATAAGTAACAATTGCTCTTATCAAGTGTGCAAGCAATAGGGACAACGACTATCATCATGTAAAGGGAAATTGCACTCATTAAGTGAGCAAGCGTTTAGGGACAACGGCTCCCATAAAGTAAGGTACAATTGCTCTTAACAAGTGAGCCTTTAGGGACTATGACTCTTATGATGTAAGGGATAAATTGCCCTCATAAAGTTAGAATTTAGGAACAACGGATCTCATCATGCGAGAGCCTATTACTCTTATCAAGTGAGCTAGCATTTAGGGACAACGGCTCCCATAAAGTAAGGTACAATTTCTTTGAACAAGTGAGCCTGTTGGGACAACGGCTCTTATCATGTAAGAGACAAATTGCCCTTATAAAGTTAGCCTTTAGGGACAACGGATTTCATCATGCAAGTTACAATTGCTCTTATCAAGTGTGCAAGCATTAGGGACAACAACTATCATCATGTAAAGGGCAATTGCACTTATCAAGTGAGCAAGCGTTTAGGGACAACGGTTCTCATAAAGCAAGGTACAATTGCTCTCAACAAGTGAGCCTTTAGGGACAACGACTCTTATTATTTAAGGGACAAATTGCCCTCATAATGTTAGCCTTTAGGGACAACGGATCTCATCATGTAAGTGACAATTGCTCTAATCAAGTGTGCAAGCAATAGGGACAACGGCTATCATCATGTAAAAGGAAATTGCACTCATCAAGTGAGCATGCGTTTAGGGACAACAACTCCCATAAAGCAAAGTACAATTGCTCTCAACAAGTGAGCTTTTAGGGACAACGACTCTTATCATGTAAGGGACAAATAGCCCTCATAAAGTTATCCTTTATGGACAACGGATCTCATCATGCAAGTGACAATTGCTCTTAACAAGTGTGCAAGCAATAAGGACAACAACTATCATCATGTGAAGGGCAATTGAACTCATCAAGTGAGCAAGCGTTTAGGTACAACGGCTCCCATAAAGCAAGGTACAATTGCTCTCAACAAGTGAGCCTTTAGGGACAACGACTCTTATTATTTAAGGGACAAATTTCCCTCATAAAATTAGCCTTTATGGACAACGAATATCATCATGTAAGTGACAATTGCTCTTATCAAGTGTGCAAGCATTAGGGACTGCATCTATCATCATGTAAAGGGCAATTGCACTCATCAAATGAGCAAGCGTTTAGGTACAACGGCTCCCATAAAGCAAGGTACAATTGCTCTCAACAAGTGAGCCTTTAGGGACAATAGCTCTTATCATTTAAGGGACAAATTGCCCTCATAAAGTTAGCCTTTAGTGACAACGGATCTCATCATGTAAGTGACAATTGCTCTAATCAAGTGAGCAAGCAATAGGGACAACGACTATCATCATATAAAGGGAAATTGCACTCATCAATGAGCAAGCGTTTAGGGACAACGGCTCCCATAAAGAAAGGTACAGTTGCTCTCAACAAGTGAGCCTTCAGGGACAATGGCTCTTATTACTTAAGGGTCAAATTTCCCTCATAAAGTTAGCCATTAGGGACAACGGATCTCATCATATAAGTAACAATTGCTCTTATCAGTTGTGGAAGCAATAGGGACAACGAATATCATCATGTAAAGGGAAATTGCACTCATTAAGTGAGCAAGCGTTTAGGGACAACGGCTCCCATAAAGTAAGGTACAATTGCTCTTAACAAGTGAGCCTTTAGGGACTATGACTCTTATGATGTAAGGGATAAATTGCCCTCATAAAGTTAGAATTTAGGAACAACGGATCTCATCATGCGAGAACCTATTACTCTTATCAAGTGAGCAAGCGTTTAGGGACAACGGCTCCCATAAAGTAAGGTACAATTGCTTTCAACAAGTGAGCCTTTTGGGACAACGACTTTTATCATATAAGAGACAAATTTCCATTATAAATTTAGCCTTTAGGGACAACGGATTTCATTATGCAAGTGACAATTGCTCTTATCAAGTGTGCAAGCATTAGGGACGACAACTATCATCATGTAAAGGGCAATTTCACTTATCAAGTGAGCAAGCGTTTAGGGACAACGGTTCCCATAAAGCAAGGTACAATTGCTCTCAACAAGTGAGCCTTTAGGGACAACGGCTCTTATTATTTAAGGGACAAATTGCCCTCATAAAGTTAGCCTTTAGGGACAACGGATCTCATCATGTAAGTGACAATTGCTCTAATCAAGTGTGCAAGCAATAAGGACAATGGCTATCAGCATGTAAAAGGAAATTGCACTCATCAAGTGAGCATGCGTTTAGGGACAACGGCTACCATAAAGCAAGGTACAATTGCTCTCAACCAGTGAGCCTTTAGGGACAACGGCTCTTATCATGTAAGGGACAAATGGCCCTCATTAAGTTAGCCTTTATGGACAACGGATCTCATCATGCAAGTGACAATTACTCTTATCAAGTGTGCAAGCATTAGGGACAAAAACTATCATCATGTGAAGGGCAATTTAACTCATCAAGTGAGCAAGCATTTAGGTACAACGGCTCCCATAAAGCAAGGTACAATTGCTCTCAACAAGTGAGCCTTTAGGGTCAACGGCTCTTATTATTTAAGGGACAAATTGCCCTCATAAAGTTAGCCTTTATGGACAACGAATCTCATCATGTAAGTGACAATTGCTCTTATCAAGTGTCCAAGCATTAGGGGCTGCATCTATCATCATGTAAAGGGCAATTGCACTCATCAAATGAGCAAGCATTTAGGTACAACGGCTCCCATAAAGCAAGGTTCAATTGCTCTCAACAAGTGAGCCTTTAGGGAAAATAGCTCTTATCATTTCAGGGAAAAATTGCCCTCATAAAGTTAGCCTTTAGGGACAACGGATCTCATCATGTAAGTGACAATTGCTCTAATCAAGTGTGCAAGCAACAGGGACAACGACTATCAACATATAAAGGGAAATTGCACTCATCAGTGAGCAAGCATTTAGGGACAACGACTCCCATCAAACAAAGTACAATTCCTCTCAACAAGTGAGCCTTAAGGGACAACGGCTCTTATCATTTAAGGGACAAATTGCCCCCATAAAGTTAGCCTTTAGGGACAATAGATCTCATCATGTAAGTGAAAATTGCTCTAATCAAGTGTGCAAGCAATAGGAACAACGGCTATCATCATGTAAAAGGAAATTGCACTCATCAAGTGAGCATTCATTTAGGGACAACGGCTCCCATAAAGCAAGGTACAGTTGCTCTCAACAAGTGAGCCTTTAGGGACAATGACTCTTATCATGTAAGGGACAAATTGCCCTCATAAAGTTAGCCTTTATGGACCACGGATCTTATCATGCAAGTGACAATTGCTTTTATCAAGTGTGCAAGCATTAGGGACAACAACTATCATCATGTGAAGGGCAATTGAACTCATCAAGTGAGCAAGCGTTTAGGTACAACGGCTCCCATAAAGCAAGGTACAATTGCTCTCAACAAGTGAGCCTTTAGGAACAATAGCTCTTATCATTAAAGGGACAAATTGCCCTCATAAAGTTAGTCTTTAGGGACAACGAATCTCATCATGTAAGTGACAATTGCTCTAATCAAGTGTGCAAGCAATAGGGACAACGACTATCTCATCAATGAGCAAGCGTTTAGGGACAACGGCTCCCATAAAGTTTGGTACAATTGCTCTCAACAAGTGAGCCTATAAGGACTACGACTCTTATGATGTAAGGGACAAATTGCCCTCATAAAATTAGCCTTTAGGAACAACGAATCTCATCATGCAAGCGACTATTGCTCTTATCATGTGTGCAAGGGGTCAGGGACAACGGCTCCCATAAAGTAAGGTACAATTGCTCTCAACAAGTGAGCCTTTTGGGACAACGGCTCTTATCATGTAAGTGACAAATTGCCCTCATAAAGTTAGCCTTTAGGGACAACGGATCTCATCATGAAAGTGACAACTTCTCTTATCAAGTGTGCAAGCGTTTAGGGATAACGGCTCCCATAAAGCAAGGTACAATTGCTCTCAACAGGTGAACCTTTAGGGACAACGGCTCTTATCATTTAAGGGACAAATTGCCCTCATAAAGTTAGCCTTTAGGGACAACGGATCTCATCATGTAAGTGACAATTGCTCTAATCAAGTGTGCAAGCAAAAGGGACAACGGCTATCATCATGTAAAGGGAAATTGCACTCATCAAGTGAGCAAGCGTTTAGGGACAACGACTCCTATAAAGTAAGGTACAATTGTTCTCAACAAGTGACCCTTTAGGGACAACGGCTCTTATCTTGTAAGGGACAAATTGCCCTCATAAAGTTAGTCTTTAGGGACTACGGATCTCATCATGCAATTGAGTATTGCTCTTATCAAGTGTACAAGAATTAGGCACAACGACTATCATCATGTAAAGGCAAATTGCACTCATCAACTGTGTAAGTGTTTAGGGACAACGGCTCCCATAAAGTAAGGTACAATTGCTCTCAACAAATGAGCCTTTAGGGACAACAACTCTTAAGATGTAAGGGACAATTTGCCCTCATAAATTTAGCCTTTAGGAACAACGGATCTCATCATGTAAGTGGCAGTTGCTCTTATCAAGTGGGGAAGCGTTTAGGGAAAACGGCTCCCGTAATGTAAGGTACAATTGCTCTCAACAAGTGAGCCTTTAGGGACAATGGCTCTTACCATGTCAAGGACAAATTGATCTCCTAAAGTTAGCCTTTAGGGACAACGGATCTCATTATGCAAGTGACTATTGCTCTTATCAAGTGTGCAAGCATTAGGGACAACGACTATCATCATTTACAGGGAAATTTCACTCATCAAGTGAGCAAGCGTTTAGGGACAACGGCTCCCATAAAGAAAGGTACAGTTGCTCTCAACAAGTGAGCCTTTAGGGACTAGGACTTTTATGATGTAAGGGACAAATTGCCCTCATAAAGTTAGCCTTTAGGAACAACGGATCTCATCATGCAAGTGACTATTGCTCTTATCAAGTGTGCAAGAATTACGGACAACGGCTATCCTCATGTAAAGGGCAATTGCTCTCATCAAGTGAGCAAGCGTTCAGGGATAACGGCTCCCATAAAGTAAGGTACAATTGATCTCAACAAGCGAGCCTTTGGGACAACTGCTCTTATCATGTAAGGGACAAATTACCCTTATAAAGTTAGCCTTTAGGGACAACGGATCTCATCATGCAAGTGACAATTGCTATCAAGTGTGCAAGCATTAGGGACAACAACTATCATCATGTAAAGGGCAATTGCACTCATCAAGTGAGCAAGAGTTTTGGGACAACGGCTCTTATCATGTAAGGGACAAACTGCCTTCATAAAGTTAGCCTTTATGGACAACGGATCTTATCATGTAAGTGACAATTGAACTATCATCATGTGAAGGGCGATTGAACTCATCAAGTGAGCATGCGTTTAGGTACAACGGCTCCTATAAAGCAAGGTACAATTGCTCTCAACAAGTGAGTCTTTAGGGACAACGACTCTTATTATTTAAGGGACAAATTGCCCTCATAAAGTTAGCCTTTATGGACAACGAATCTCATTATGTAAGTGACAATTGCACTTACCGAGTGTGCAAGCATTAGGGACTGCATCTATCATCATGTAAAGGGCAATTGCACTCATCAAATGAGCAAGCGTTTAGGTACAACGGCTCCCATAAAGCAAGGTACAATTGCTCTCAACAGGTGAACCTTTAGGGACAACGGCTCTTATCATTTAAGGGACAAATTGCCCTCATAAAGTTAGCCTTTAGGGACAACGGATCTCATCATGTAAGTGACAATTGCTCTAATCAAGTGTGCAAGCAATAGGGACAACGGCTATCATCATGTAAAGGGAAATTGCACTCATCAAGTGAGCAAGCGTTTAGGGACAACGACTCCTATAAAGTAAGGTACAATTGTTCTCAACAAGTGACCCTTTAGGGACAACGGCTCTTATCTTGTAAGGGACAAATTGCCCTCATAAAGTTAGTCTTTAGGGACTACGGATCTCATCATGCAATTGAGTATTGCTCTTATCAAGTGTACAAGCATTAGGCACAACGACTATCATCATGTAAAGGCAAATTGCACTCATCAACTGTGCAAGTGTTTAGGGACAACGGCTCCCATAAAGTAAGGTACAATTGCTCTCAACAAATGAGCCTTTAGGGACAACAACTCTTATGATGTAAGGGACAAATTGCCCTCATAAATTTAGCCTTTAGGAACAACGGATCTCATCATGTAAGTGACAATTGCTCTTATCAAGTATGCGAGCATTAGGGACGATGGCCATCATCATGTAAAAGGCAGTTGCTCTTATCAAGTGGGGAAGCGTTTAGGGAAAACGGCTCCCATAATGTAAGGTACAATTGCTCTCAACAAGTGAGCCTTTAGGGACAATGGCTCTTACCATGTCAAGGACAAATTGATCTCCTAAAGTTAGCCTTTAGGGACAACGGATCTCATTATGCAAGTGACTATTGCTCTTATCAAGTGTGCAAGCATTAGGGACAACGACTATCATCATTTAAAGGGAAATTTCACTCATCAAGTGAGCAAGCGTTTAGGGACAACGGCTCCCATAAAGAAAGGTACAGTTGCTCTCAACAAGTGAGCCTTTAGGGACTACGACTTTTATGATGTAAGGGACAAATTGCCCTCATAAAGTTAGCCTTTAGGAACAACGGATCTCATCATGCAAGTGACTATTGCTCTTATCAAGTGTGCAAGAATTACGGACAACGGCTATCCTCATGTAAAGGGCAATTGCTCTCATCAAGTGAGCAAGCGTTCAGGGATAACGGCTCCCATAAAGTAAGGTACAATTGATCTCAACAAGCGAGCCTTTGGGACAACTGCTCTTATCATGTAAGGGACAAATTACCCTTATAAAGTTAGCCTTTAGGGACAACGGATCTCATCATGCAAGTGACAATTGCTATCAAGTGTGCAAGCATTAGGGACAACAACTATCATCATGTAAAGGGCAATTGTACTCATCAAGTGAGCAAGAGTTTTGGGACAACGGCTCTTATCATGTAAGGGACAAACTGCCTTCATAAAGTTAGCCTTTATGGACAACGGATCTTATCATGTAAGTGACAATTGAACTATCATCATGTGAAGGGCAATTGAACTCATCAAGTGAGCAAGCGTTTAGGTACAACGGCTCCTATAAAGCAAGGTACAATTGCTCTCAACAAGTGAGTCTTTAGGGACAACGACTCTTATTATTTAAGGGACAAATTGCCCTCATAAAGTTAGCCTTTATGGACAACGAATCTCATTATGTAAGTGACAATTGCTCTTACCGAGTGTGCAAGCATTAGGGACTGCATCTATCATCATGTAAAGGGCAATTGCACTCATCAAATGAGCAAGCGTTTAGGTACAACGGCTCCCATAAAGCAAGGTACAATTGCTCTCAACAGGTGAACCTTTAGGGACAACGGTTCTTATCATTTAAGGGACAAATTGCCTTCATAAAGTTAGCCTTTAGGGACAACGGATCTCATCATGTAAGTGACAATTGCTCTAATCAAGTGTGCAAGCAATAGGGACAACGGCTATCATCATGTAAAGGGAAATTGCACTCAACAAGTGAGCAAGCGTTTAGGGACAACGACTCCTATAAAGTAAGGTACAATTGTTCTCAACAAGTGACCCTTTAGGGACAACGGCTCTTATCTTGTAAGGGACAAATTGCCCTCATAAAGTTAGTCTTTAGGGACTACGGATCTCATCATGCAATTGAGTATTGCTCTTATCAAGTGTATAAGCATTAGGCACAACGACTATCATCATGTAAAGGCAAATTGCACTCATCAACTGTGCAAGTGTTTAGGGACAACGGCTCCCATAAAGTAAGGTACAATTGGTCTCAACAAATGAGCCTTTAGGGACAACAACTCTTATGATGTAAGGGACAAATAGCCCTCATAAATTTAGCCTTTAGGAACAACGGATCTCATTATGTAAGTGACAATTGCTCTTATCAAGTATGCGAGCATTAGGGACGATGGCCATCATCATGTAAAAGGCAGTTGCTCTTATCAAGTGGGGAAGCGTTTAGGGAAAACGGCTCCCATAATGTAAGGTACAATTGCTCTCAACAAGCGAGCCTTTAGGGACAATGGCTCTTACCATGTCAAGGACAAATTGATCTCCTAAAGTTAGCCTTTAGGGACAACGGATCTCATTATGCAAGTGACTATTGCTCTTATCAAGTGTGCAAGCATTAGGGACAACGACTATCATTATTTAAAGGGAAATTTCACTCATCAAGTGAGCAAGCGTTTAGGGACAACGGCTCCCATAAAGAAAGGTACAGTTGCTCTCAACAAGTGAGCCTTTAGGGACTACGACTTTTATGATGTAAGGGACAAATTGCCCTCATAAAGTTAGCCTTTAGGAACAACGGATCTCATCATGCAAGTGACTATTGCTCTTATCAAGTGTGCAAGAATTACGGACAACGGCTATCCTCATGTAAAGGGCAATTGCTCTCATCAAGTGAGCAAGCGTTCAGGGATAACGGTTCCCATAAAGTAAGGTACAATTGATCTCAACAAGCGAGCCTTTGGGACAACTGCTCTTATCATGTAAGGGACAAATTACCCTTATAAAGTTAGCCTTTAGGGACAACGGATCTCATCATGCAAGTGACAATTGCTATCAAGTGTGCAAGCATTAGGGACAACAACTATCATCATGTAAAGGGCAATTGCACTCATCAAGTGAGCAAGAGTTTTGGGACAACGACTCTTATCATGTAAGGGACAAACTGCCTTCATAAAGTTAGCCTTTATGGACAACGGATCTTATCATGTAAGTGACAATTGAACTATCATCATGTGAAGGGCAATTGAACTCATCAAGTGAGCAAGCGTTTAGGTACAACGGCTCCTATAAAGCAAGGTACAATTGCTCTCAACAAGTGAGTCTTTAGGGACAACGACTCTTATTATTTAAGGGACAAATTGCCCTCATAAAGTTAGCCTTTATGGACAACGAATCTCATTATGTAAGTGACAATTGCTCTTACCGAGTGTGCAAGCATTAGGGACTGCATCTATCATCATGTAAAGGGCAATTGCACTCATCAAATGAGCAAGCGTTTAGGTACAACGGCTCCCATAAAGCAAGGTACAATTGCTCTCAACAGGTGAACCTTTAGGGACAACGGCTCTTATCATTTAAGGGACAAATTGCCCTCATAAAGTTAGCCTTTAGGGACAACGGATCTCATCATGTAAGTGACAATTGCTCTAATCAAGTGTGCAAGCAATAGGGACAACGGTTATCATCATGTAAAGGGAAATTGCACTCATCAAGTGAGCAAGCGTTTAGGGACAACGACTCCTATAAAGTAAGGTACAATTGTTCTCAACAAGTGACCCTTTAGGGACAACGGCTCTTATCTTGTAAGGGACAAATTGCCCTCATAAAGTTAGTCTTTAGGGACTACGGATCTCATCATGCAATTGAGTATTGCTCTTATCAAGTGTACAAGCATTAGGCACAACGACTATCATCATGTAAAGGCAAATTGCACTCATCAACTGTGCAAGTGTTTAGGGACAACGGCTCCCATAAAGTAAGGTACAATTGCTCTTAACAAATGAGCCTTTAGGGACAACAACTCTTATGATGTAAGGGACAAATTGCCCTCATAAATTTAGCCTTTAGGAACAACGGATCTCATCATGTAAGTGACAATTGCTCTTATCAAGTATGCGAGCATTAGGGACGATGGCCATCATCATGTAAAAGGCAGTTGCTCTTATCAAGTGGGGAAGCGTTTAGGGAAAACGGCTCCCATAATGTAAGGTACAATTGCTCTCAACAAGTGAGCCTTTAGGGACAATGGCTCTTACCATGTCAAGGACAAATTGATCTCCTAAAGTTAGCCTTTAGGGACAACGGATCTCATTATGCAAGTGACTATTGCTCTTATCAAGTGTGCAAGCATTAGGGACAACGACTATCATCATTTAAAGGGAAATTTCACTCATCAAGTGAGCAAGCGTTTAGGGACAACGGCTCCCATAAAGAAAGGTATAGTTGCTCTCAACAAGTGAGCCTTTAGGGACTACGACTTTTATGATGTAAGGGACAAATTGCCCTCATAAAGTTAGCCTTTAGGAACAACGGATCTCATCATGCAAGTGACTATTCCTCTTATCAAGTGTGCAAGAATTACGGACAATGGCTATCCTCATGTAAAGGGCAATTGCTCTCATCAAGTGAGCAACCGTTCAGAGATAACGGCTCCCATAAAGTAAGGTACAATTGATCTCAACAAGCGAGCCTTTGGGACAACTGCTCTTATCATGTAAGGGACAAATTACCCTTATAAAGTTAGCCTTTAGGGACAACGGATCTCATCATGCAAGTGACAATTGCTATCAAGTGTGCAAGCATTAGGGACAACAACTATCATCATGTAAAGGGCAATTGCACTCATCAAGTGAGCAAGAGTTTTGGGACAACGGCTCTTATCATGTAAGGGACAAACTGCCTTCATAAAGTTAGCCTTTCTGGACAACGGATCTTATCATGTAAGTGACAATTGAACTATCATCATGTGAAGGGCAATTGAACTCATCAAGTGAGCAAGCGTTTAGGTACAACGGCTCCTATAAAGCAAGGTACAATTGCTCTCAACAAGTGAGTCTTTAGGGACAACGACTCTTATTATTTAAGGGACAAATTGCCCTCATAAAGTTAGCCTTTATGGACAACGAATCTCATTATGTAAGTGACAATTGCTCTTACCGAGTGTGCAAGCATTAGGGACTGCATCTATCATTATGTAAAGGGCAATTGCACTCATCAAATGAGCAAGCGTTTAGGTACAACAGCTCCCATAAAGCAAGGTACAATTTCTCTCAACAAGTGAGCCTTTAGGGACAATAGCTCTTATTATTTAATGGAGAAATTGCCCTCATAAGGTTAGCCTTTAGGGACAACGGATCTCATCATGTAAGTGACAATTGCTCTAATCAAGTGTGCAAGCAATAGGGACAACGACTATCATCATATAAAGGGAAATTGCACTCATCAATGAGCAAGCGTTTAGGGACAACGACTCCCATAAAGTAAGGTACAATTGCTCTCAACAAGTGAGGCTATAATGACTACGACTCTTATGATGTAAGGGACAAATTGCCCTCATAAAGTTAGCCTTTAGGAACAACGGATCTCATCATGCAAGTGACTAATGCTCTTATCATGTGTGCAAGCATTTGGGACAACGGCTATCATCATGTAAAGGGCAATTTCTCTTATCAAGTGAGCAAGGGTTCAGGGACAATGGCTCCCATAAAGTAAGGTACAATTGCTCTCAACAAGTGAGCCTTTTGGGACAACGGCTCTTATCATGTAAGTGACAAATTGCCCTCATAAAGTTAGCCTTTAGGGACAACGGATGTCATCATGCTAGTGACAATTGCTCTTATCAAGTGTGCAAGCATTAGGGTCAACTACTATCATCATGTAAAGGGCAATTGCACTCATCAAGTGAGCAAGAGTTTAGGGACAACGGCTCCCATAAAGCAAGGTACAATTGCTCTCAACAAGTGAGCCTTAAGGGACAACGGCTCTTTTCATTTAATGGACAAATTGCCCTCATAAAGTTATCCTTTAGGGACAACGGATCTCATCATGTAAGTGACAATTGCTCTAATCAAGTGTGGAAGCAATAGGGACAACGGCTATCATCATGTAAAGGGAAATTGCACTCATCAAGTGAGCAAGCGTTTAGGGACAACGGCTCCTATAAAGTAAGGTACAATTGCTCTCAACAAGTGAGCCTTTAGGGACAATGGCTCTTATCTTGTAAGGGACAAATTTCCCTCAAAAAGTTAGTCTTTAGGGACTACGGATCTCATCATGCGATTGAGTATTGCTCTTATCAAGTGTACAAGCATTAGGCACAACGGCTATCATCATGTAAAGGAAAATTGCACTCATCAACTGAGCAAGCGTTTAGGGTCAACGGCTCCCATAAAGTAAGGTACAATTGCTCTCAACAAGTGAGCCTTTAGGGACAACGACTCTTATGATGTAAGGGACAAATTGCCCTCATAAATTTAGCCTTTAGGAACAATGGATCTCATCATGTAATTGACAATTGCTCTTATCAAGTATGTGAGCATTAGGGACGACGGCTATCATCATGTAAAGGGCAATTGCTCTTATCAAGTGGGGAAGCGTTTAGGGACAACGGCTCCCATAATGTAAGGTACAATTGCTCCCAACAAGTGAGCCTTTAGGGACAACAGCTCTTATCATGTAAGGGACAAATTGATCTCCTAAAGTTAGTCTTTAGGGACAACGGATCTCATTATGCAAGTGACTATTGCTCTTATCAAGTGTGCAAGCATTAGGGACAACGACTATCATCATTTAAAGGGAAATTTCACTCATCAACTGAGCAAGCGTTTAGGGACAACGGCTCTTATAATTTAAGGGTCAAATTGCCCTCATAAAGTTAGGCTTTAGGCACAACGGATCTCATCATAAGCAATAGGGACAACGACTATCATCATGTAAAGAGAAATTGCACTCATCAAGTGAGCAACCGTTCAGGGACAACGACTCCCATAAAGTAAGGTACAATTGCTCTTAACAAGTGAGCCTTTAGGGACTACGACTCTTATGATGTAAAGGATAAATTGCAGTAAAGTTAGCCTTTAGGAACAACGGATCTCATCATGCGAGTGACTATTGCTCTTATCAAGTGATCAAGCGTTTAGGGACAACGACTCCCATAAAGTAAGGTACAATTGCTCTCAACAAGTGAGCCTTTAAGGACTACGACTCTTATGATGTAAGGGACAAATTGCCCTCATAAAGTTAGCATCGTTTTAGGGTTTTTTGACCCTTAGCGATTACAATTGGTAATCGTTTTTAGGGTTTCATCTGGTTTGGTCGATCGCTTATTATTCATTGGGTTATCATTCTATGATCGAATTTATTGCTGGTGATGTACGAATTTTTGAATGAAACTCGTATTAGGGTTTCGTTTTTTCATTTATTCGTGCATCTGGATGTAACCCTTTTTAGGGTTTGGTTCGTTAACTGCATGTTCTATATCAGATGTAAGTAATGGTTTATGGGTTTGGAGAGAGTGAAAGTCATGATGATGGATGTTACTGATCGTCTCAGACCTGGTGTTGCTACATTCTTATGGTAAGGTCTGTGATTTGATCGTTGTGGAGTTAGGGTTGTGTGTGAACCCTATTTTATGGTTGATCGTTGATGCTTTGCTGCTGTCATGGGTGGTTTGTTATTGATGATCGACTGCTTATTGGAAGTTAGGGTTTTTAAACTGTAGTCTTGTGCATCGATCTGGTTGAGAATATCATGTCCTCTTTTTTTTTTTACTCAGCTGATCGTGATGTTTCTTATTGTAAGTTAGGGTTCGAATAGCCCTATTGGTATGATTTATTGCGACTAGTGGCTTTATATCACGTAATGAACCATTACTTTTCTTCTTCGAAGTCTTGGTAGTATTGGAAGCCGTGCAACTGGTCGTGGTATTGAATGGTAGGGTTGGTATAACCCTTGTTTTGTCTATGGCTGGTTGCGGTGTCAATGGTTTGCATTCTGATTTAAGCAGATTTATGGCATACCGAATCATGTCATGGTTATGTTGAGTGCTACTGGTTGATCGTTACTTTCTCAAGGTGTAGCTGCTCGATTTGGAAGTTAAGTTTGAAGGTACTCTTATTCAAAAACCTATCGTTCATAATCTCACATGATGATTTTCAGTCTCTCTATTCGATGGTCTGGTTGGATCGTTGATTTATTTACCGTCATGTGGTGTTGTTACTGGAAGTTAGGGTCATAACCCTATTGTTATGTGCTTCTATTCAGCTGGTCATGTCCTTGCATGCCTAATGATGATGGATAGTAGCTGATCTTATTGATGGTATATGCATGTTAAGTTTCTTGGGTAACTTATTCAAAAATCCTTGACTCGATCAATAGGAAGGTATCATTATCTTCGATCGTTTATGGGTGGATCGATCTACATACTTGGGTTCCATATTCTGTGCTTGATCGATGCTGCTATGTGTTACTTGAAGTTAGGGTTTCGACCCTGTGATTGTCCCATGTTGCTGGTGGGTGCTATCGTTTCTACATGTTTTAAGCGAATGGGTTCTTTGACTTTGATGCTTATTGTTGTTGGAAACGTTTCTACATGTTGAAGAATGCTTGGTTGTTCATACATGGATTCTTCATGGAAGTTAAAGTGGACCACAAGAGTGATATAGAAGGCTCAAGTATTTTCTTGAGTAGTATTTTAAATTTTTATGTACTTGTGTCATTATTGGTAGGTTCATTTTATTGTAAGTTGCTTTTGTTTAGCATGTTTTGTTTGGTCAGTTGCACATGTTGTGCAAGTTAGTTTTAAGAATGGTATGTCATTCTTAGATAGGTGTCTTGTAAGTGTCCTAAGGGACTGGGGGCGAAGGAAATCACCCTCGTCATTTTGTACTTCAACGTTTTTTGGATAATAAATTTTGCCAGGGTGTATTAACCCTTTTACCCAAAAAAAGATCTCATCATGCAAGTGACTATTGCTCTTATCAAGTGTGCAAGCATTAGGGACAACGACTATCATCATGTAAAGGGCAATTGCTCTCATCAAGTGAGCAAGCATTCAGGGATAACGGATCCCATAAAGTAAGGAACAATTGCTCTCAATAAGTGAGCCTTTTGGGACAACGGCTCTTATCATGTAAGGGACAAATTGCCCTTATAAAGTTTGCCTTTAGGGACAACGGATCTCATGCAAGTGACAATTGCTCTTATCAAGTGTGCAAGCATTAGGGACAACAACTATCATCATGTAACGGGCAATTGCACTCATCAAGTGAGCAAGCGTTTAGGGACAACGGCTCCCATAAAGCAAGGTACAATTGCTCTCAACAAGTGAGCCTTTAGGGACAACGGCTCTTATCATTTAAGGGACAAATTGCCCTCATAAAGTTAGCCTTTAGGGACAACGGATCTCATCATGTAAGTGACAATTGCTCTAATCAAGTGTGCAAGCAATAGGGACAACGACTATCATCATGTAAAAGGAAATTGCAGTCATCAAGTGACCACGCGTTTAGGGACAACGGCTCACATAAAGCAAGGTACAATTGCTCTCAACAAGTGAGCCTTTAGGGACAACGGCTCTTATCATGTAAGGGACAAATTGATCTCCTAAAGTTAGTCTTTAGGGACAACGGATCTCATTATGCAATTGACTATTACTCTTATCATGTGTGCAAGCATTAGGGACAACGACTATCATCATTTAAAGGGAAATTTCACTCATCAAGTGAGCAAGCGTTTAGGGACAACGGCTCCCATAAAGAAAGGTACACTTGCTCTCAATAAGTGAGCCTTTAGGGACAACGGTTCTTATCATTTAAGGGTCAAATTGCCCTCATAAAGTTAGCCTTTAGGGACAACGGAACTCATCATATAAGTAACAATTGCTCTTATCAAGTGTGCAAGCAATAGGGACAACGACTATCATCATGTAAAGAGAAATTGCACTCATCAAGTGAGCAACCGTTCAGGGACAACGACTCCCATAAAGTAAGGTACAATTGCTCTTAACATGGGAGCCTTTAGGGACTACGACTCTTATGATGTAAAGGACAAATTGCCCTCTTAAAGTTAGCCTTTAGGAACAACGGATCTCATCATGCGAGTGACTATTGCTCTTATCAAGTGAGCAAGCGTTTAGGGACAACGACTCCCATAAAGTAAGGTACAATTGCTCTCAACAAGTGAGCCTTTAGGGACTACGACTCTTATGATGTAAGGGACAAATTGCCCTCATAAAGTTAGCCTTTAGGAACAACGGATCTCATCAAGCAAGTGACTATTGCTCTTATCAAGTGTGCAAGCATTAGGGACAACGGCTATCATCATGTAAAGGGCAATTGCTCTCATCAAGTGAGCAAGCATTCAGGGATAACGACTCCCATAAAGTAAGGTACAATTGCTCTCAATAAGCGAGCCTTTTGGGACAACGGCTCTTATCATGTAAGGGACAAATTGCCCTTATAAAGCTTGCCTTTAGGGACAACGGATCTCATCATGCAAGTTTACAAGTGCTCTTATCAAGTGCGCAAGCATTAGGGACAACAACTATCATCATGTAAAGGGCAATTGCACTCATCAAGTGAGCAAGCGTTTAGGGACAACGGCTCCCATAAAGCAAGGTACAATTGCTATCAACTATTGAGCCTTTAGGGACAACGGCTCTTATCATTTAAGGGACAAATTGCCCTCATAAAGTTAGCCTTTAGGGACAACGGATCTCATCATGTAAGTGACAATTGCTCTAATCAAGTGTGCAAGCTATAGGGACAACGACTATCATCATGTAAAAGGAAATTGCAGTCATCAAGTGACCACGCGTTTAGGGACAACAGCTCCCATAAAGCAAGGTACAATTGCTCTCAACAAGTGAGCCTTTAGGGACAACGGCTCTTATCATGTAAGGGACAAATTGATCTCCTAAAGTTAGTCTTTAGGGACAACGGATCTCATTATGCAATTGACTATTGCTCTTATCAAGTGTGCAAGCATTAGGGACAACGACTATCATCATTTAAAGGGAAATTTCACTCATCAAGTGAGCAAGAGTTTAGGGACAACGGCTCCCATAAAGAAAGGTATAGTTGCTCTCAACAAGTGAGCCTTTAGGGACAACGGCTCTTATCATTTAATAGGCAAATTGCGCTCATAAAGTTAGCCTTTAGGGACAACGGATCTCATCATATAAGTAACAATTGCTCTTATCAAGTGTGCAAGCAATAGGGACAATGACTATCATCATGTAAAGAGAAATTGCACTCATCAATTGAGCAACCGTTCAGGGACAACGACTCCCATAAAGTAAAGTACAATTGCTCTTAACAAGTGAGCCTTTAGGGACTACGACTCTTATGATGTAAAGGACAAATTGCAGTAAAGTTAGCCTTTAGAAACAACGGATCTCATCATGCGAGTGACTATTGCTCTTATCAAGTGAGCAAGCGTTTAGGGACAACGACTCCCATAAAGTAAGGTACAATTGCTCTCAACAAGTGACCCTTTAGGGACTACGACTCTTATGATGTAAGGGACAAATTGCCCTCATAAAGTTAGCCTTTAGGGACAACTGATATCATCATGCAAGTGACTATTGCTCTTATCAAGTGTGCAAGCATTAGGGAGAACGGCTATCATCATGTAAAGGGCAATTGCTCTCATCAAGTGAGCATGCGTTCAGGGATAATGGCTCCCATAAAGTAAGGTACAATTGCTCTCAATAAGTGAGCCTTTTGGGACAACGGCTCTTATCATGTAAGGGACAAATTGCCCTTATAAAGTTTGCCTTTAGGGACAACGGATCTCATCATGCAAGTGACAATTGCTCTTATCAAGTGTGCAAGCATTTAGGAGAACAACTATCATCATGTAAAGGGCAATTGCACTCATTAAGTGAGCAAGCGTTTAGGGACAACGTCTCCCATAAAGCAAGGTACAATTGCTCTCAACAAGTGAGCCTTTAGGGAGAATGGCTATTATCATTTAAGGGACCAATTGCCCTCATAAAGTTAGCCTCTAGGGACAACGACTATCATCATGTAAAAGGATATTGCACTCATCAAGTGACCATGCGTTTAGGGACAACGGCTCCCATAAAGCAAGGTACAATTGCTCTCAACAAGTGAACCTTTAGGGACTACGGCTCTTATCATGTAAGGGACAAATTGCCCTCATAAAGTTAGGCTTTATGGACAACGGATCTCATCATGCAAGTGAGAATTGCTCTTATCAAGTATGCAAGCATTAGGGACAACAACTATCATCATGTAAAGGGCAATTGAACTCATCAAGTGAGCAAGCGCTTAGGTACAACGGCTCCCATAAAGCAAGGTACAATTGCTCTCAACAAGTGAGCCTTTAGGGACAAAGGCTCTTTTTATTTAAGGTACAAATTTCCCTCATAAAGTGAGCCTTTATGGACAACGAATCTCATCATGTAACTGACAATTGCTCTTATCAAGTGTGCACGCATTAGGGACTGCATCTATCATCATGTAAAGGGAAATTGCACTCATCAAATGAGCAAGCGTTTAGGTACAACGGCTCCCATAAAGCAAGGTACAATTGCTCTCAACAAGTGAGCCTTCAGGGACAAAGGCTCTTATCATGTAAGGGACAAATTGCCCTCATAAAGTTAGCCTTTATCGACAACGAATCTCATCATGTAACTGATAATTGCTATTATGAAGTGTGCAAGCATTAGGGACTGCATCTACCATCATGTAAAGGGCAATTGCACTCATCAAATGAGCAAGCATTTAGGTACAACGGTTCCCATAAAGCAAGGTACAATTGCTCTCAACAAGTGAGCCTTTAGGGACAATAGCTCTTATCATTTAAGGGACAAATTGCCCTCAAAAAGTTAACCTTCAGGGACAACGGATCTCATCATGTAAGTGAGAATTGCTCTAATCAAGTGTGCAAGCAATAGGGACAACGACTATCATCATATAAAGGGAAGTTGCACTCATCAATGAGCAAGCGTTTAAGGACAACGGCTCCCATAAAGTAAGGTACAATTGCTCTAAACAAGTGAGCCTTTAGGGACTACGACTCTTAATGATGTAAGGGAGAAATTGCCCTCATAAAGTTAGCCTTTAGGAACAACGGATCTCATCATGCAAGTGACTATTCCTCTTATCATGTGTGCAAGCATTAGGGACAACGGCTATCATCATGTAAAGGGCAATTTCTCTTATCAAGTGAGCAAGGGTTCAGCGACAACGGCTCCCATAAAGTAAGGTACAATTGCTCTCAGCAAGTGAGCCTTGTGGGACAACGGCTCTTATCATGTAAGTGACAAATTGCCCTCAAAAAGTTAGCCTTTAGGGACAACGGATCTCATTATGCAAGTGACAATTGCTCTTATAAAGTGTGCAAGCATTAGGGACAACAACTATCATCATGTAAAGTGCAATTGCACTCATCAAGTGAGCAAGAGTTTAGGGACAACGGCTCCCATAAAGCAAGGTATAATTGCTCTCAACAAGTGAGCCTTAAGGGACTGCGGCTCTTATCATTTAAGGGAAAAATTACCCTCATAAAGTTATCCTTTAGGGACACCGGATCTCATCATGTAAGTGACAATTGCTCTAATCAATTGTGCAAGCAATAGGGACAACGACTATCATCATGTAAAGGGAAATTGCACTCATCAAATGAGCAAGCGTTTAGGGACAACGGCTCCTATAAAGTAAGGTACAATTGCTCTCAACAAGTGAGCCTTTAGGGACAACGGCTCTTATCATGTAAGGGACAAATTGCGCTCATAAAGTTAGTCTTTAGGGACTACGGATCTCATCATGCAATTGAGTATTGCTCTTATCAAGTGTACAAGCATTAGGCACAACGGCTATCATCATGTAAAGGCAAATTGCACTCATCAACTGACAAGCGTTTAGGGACAACGACTCTCATAAAGTAAGGTACCATTGCTCTCAACAAGTGAGCCTTTAGTGACAACGACTCTTATGATGTAAGGGACAAATTGCCCTCATAAATTAAGCCTTTAGGAACAACGGATCTCATCATGTAAGTGACAATTGCTCTTATCAAGTATGCGAGCATTAGGGACGACAACTATCATCATGTAAAGGGCAGTTGCTCTTATCAAGTGGGGAAGCGTTTAGGGACAATCGCTCCCATAATGTAAGGTACAATTGCTATCAACAAGTGAGCCTTTAGGGACAACGGCTCTTATCATGTAAGGGACAAATTAATCTCCTAAAGTTAGTCTTTAAGGACATCGGATCTCATTATGCAAGTGACTATTGCTCTTATCAAGTGTGCAAGCATTAGGGACAACGACTTTCATCATTTAAAGGGAAATTTCACTCATCAAGTGAGCAAGCGTTTAGGGTCAACGGCTCCCATAAAGAAAGGTACAGTTGCTCTCAACAAGTGATTCTTTAGGGACAACGGCTCTTATCATTTAAGTGTCAAATTGCCCTAATAAAGTTAGCCTGTACGGACAACGGATCTCATCATATAAGTAACAACTGCTCTTATCAAGTGTGCAAGGAATAGGGACAACGAATATCATCATGTAAAGGGAAATTGCACTCATCAACTGAGCCTTTAGGGACTACGACTCTTATGATGTTAGGGACAAATTGTCCTCATAAAGTTAGCCTTTGGGAACAACGGATCTCATCATGCGAGTGACTATTGCTCTTATCAAGTGAGCAAGTGTTTAGGGACAACGGATCCCATAAAGTAAGGTACAATTGCTCTCAACAAGTGAGCCTTTAGGGACTATGACTCTTATGATGTAAGGGACAAATTGCCCTCATAAAGTTAGCCTTTTGGAACAACGGATCTCATCATGCAAGTTACTATTGCTCCTATCAAGTGTGCAAGCATTAGGGACAACGGCTATTATCATGTAAAGGGCAATTGCTCTCATCAAGTGAGCAATCGTTCAGGGACAACGGCTCCCATAAAGTAAGGTACAATTGCCCTCAACAAGTGAGCCTTTTGGTACAACGGCTCTTATCATGTAAGGGACAAATTGCCCTTATAATGTTAGCCTTTAGGGACAACGGATCTCACCATGCAAGTGACAATTGCTCTTATCAAGTGTGCAAGCATTAGGGACAACAACTATGATCATGTAAAGGGCAATTGCACTCATCAAGTGAGCAAGCGTTTAGGGACAACGGCTCCCATAAAGCAAGGTACAATTGCTCTCAACAAGTGAGCCTTTAGGGACAACGGCTCTTATCTTTTAAGAGACAAATTGCCGTCATAAATTTAGCCTTTAGGGACAACGGATCTCATCATGTAAGTGACAATTGCTCTAATCAAGTGTACAAGCAATAGGGACAACGGCTATCATCATGTAAAAGGAAATTGCACTCATCAAGTGAGCAGGCGTTTAGGGACAACGGCTCCCATAAAGCAAGGTACTATTGCCCTCAACAAGTGAGCCTTTAGGGACAACGACTCTTATCATGTAAGGGACAAATTACCCTCATAAATTTAGTCTTTAGGGACTACGGATCTCATCATGCAATCGTATTGCTCTTATCAAGTGTACAAGCATTAGGCACAACAGCTATCATCATGTAAAGGTAAATTGCACTCATCAACTGAGCAAGCGTTTATTGACAATGGCTCCCATAAAGTATGGTATAATTGCTCTCAACAAGTGAGCCTTTAGGCACAACGACTCTTATGATGTAAGGGACAAATTGCCCTCATAAAGTTAGCCTTTAGGAAAAACGGATCTCATCATGTAAGTGACAACGAAAACTCCCCTTTACCCAAAAAAAACAAGTGAGCCTTTAGGGACAACGGCTCTTATCATGTATGGGACAAATTGCTCTCCTAAAGTTAGTCTTTAGGGAGAACGGATATCATTATGCAAGTGACTATTGCTCTTATCAAGTGTGCAAGCATTAGGGACAACGACTATCATCATTTAAACGGAAATTTCACTCATCAAGTTTGCAAGCGTTTAGGGACAACGGCTCCCATAAAAAAAGGTACAGTTGCTCTCAACAAGTAAGCCTTTAGGGACAACAGCTCTTATTATTTAAGGGTCAAGTTTCCATCATAAAGTTAGCCTTTAGGGACAACGGATCTCATCATAAAAGTAACAATTGCTCTTATCAAGTGTGCAAGCAACAGGGACAACGACTATCATCATGTAAAAGGAAATTGCACTCATTAAGTGAGCAAGCGTTTAGGGACAACGGCTCCTATAAAGTAAGGTACAATTGCTCTCAACAAGTGTGCCTTTAGGGACAACGACTCTTATGATGCAAGTGACAATTGCTCTTATCAAGTGTGCAAGCATTAGGGACAACAACTATCATCATGTGAAGGGCAATTTCACTCATCAAGTAAGCAAGCATTTAGGTACAACGGCTCCCATAAAGCAAGGTACAATTGCTCTCAACAAGTGAGCCTTTAGGGACAACTTCTCTTATTATTTAAGGGACAAATTGCCCTCATAAAGTTAGCCTTTATGGACAACGAATCTCATCATGTAAGTGACAACTGCTCTTATCAAGTGTGCAAGCATTAGGGACTACAGCTATCATCATGTAAAGGGCAATTGCACTCATCAAATGACCAAGCGTTTACGTACAACGGCTCCCATAAAGCAAGGTACAATTGCTCTCAACAAGTGAGCCTTTAGGGACAATAGCTCTTATCATTTAAGGGACAAATTGCCCTCATAAAGTTTGCCTTTAGGGACAACGGATCTCATCATTTAAGTGACAATTGCAATAGTCAAGTGTGCAAGCAATAGGGACAACGACTATCATCATGTAAAGGGAAATTGCACTCATCAATGAGCAAGCGTTTAGGGACAATGGCTCCAATAAAGTAAGGTACAATTGCTCTCAACAAGTGAGCCTTTAGGGACTACGACTCTTATGATGTAAGGGACAATTTGCCCTCATAAAGTGAGCCTTTAGGAACAAAGGATCTCATCATGCAAGTGACTATCGCTCTTATCATGTGTGCAAGCATTAGGAACAAATTGCCCTCATAAAGTTAGCCTTTAGGGACAACGGATCTCATCATGTAAGTGACAATTGCTCTAATCAAGTGTGCAAGCTATAGGGACAACGACTATCATCATGTAAAAGGAAATTGCAGTCATCAAGTGACCACGCGTTTAGGGACAACAGCTCCCATAAAGCAAGGTACAATTGCTCTCAACAAGTGAGCCTTTAGGGACAACGGCTCTTATCATGTAAGGGACAAATTGATCTCCTAAAGTTAGTCTTTAGGGACAACGGATCTCATTATGCAATTGACTATTGCTCTTATCAAGTGTGCAAGCATTAGGGACAACGACTATCATCATTTAAAGGGAAATTTCACTCATCAAGTGAGCAAGAGTTTAGGGACAACGGCTCCCATAAAGAAAGGTATAGTTGCTCTCAACAAGTGAGCCTTTAGGGACAACGGCTCTTATCATTTAATAGGCAAATTGCGCTCATAAAGTTAGCCTTTAGGGACAACGGATCTCATCATATAAGTAACAATTGCTCTTATCAAGTGTGCAAGCAATAGGGACAATGACTATCATCATGTAAAGAGAAATTGCACTCATCAATTGAGCAACCGTTCAGGGACAACGACTCCCATAAAGTAAAGTACAATTGCTCTTAACAAGTGAGCCTTTAGGGACTACGACTCTTATGATGTAAAGGACAAATTGCAGTAAAGTTAGCCTTTAGAAACAACGGATCTCATCATGCGAGTGACTATTGCTCTTATCAAGTGAGCAAGCGTTTAGGGACAACGACTCCCATAAAGTAAGGTACAATTGCTCTCAACAAGTGACCCTTTAGGGACTACGACTCTTATGATGTAAGGGACAAATTGCCCTCATAAAGTTAGCCTTTAGGGACAACTGATATCATCATGCAAGTGACTATTGCTCTTATCAAGTGTGCAAGCATTAGGGAGAACGGCTATCATCATGTAAAGGGCAATTGCTCTCATCAAGTGAGCATGCGTTCAGGGATAATGGCTCCCATAAAGTAAGGTACAATTGCTCTCAATAAGTGAGCCTTTTGGGACAACGGCTCTTATCATGTAAGGGACAAATTGCCCTTATAAAGTTTGCCTTTAGGGACAACGGATCTCATCATGCAAGTGACAATTGCTCTTATCAAGTGTGCAAGCATTTAGGAGAACAACTATCATCATGTAAAGGGCAATTGCACTCATTAAGTGAGCAAGCGTTTAGGGACAACGTCTCCCATAAAGCAAGGTACAATTGCTCTCAACAAGTGAGCCTTTAGGGAGAATGGCTATTATCATTTAAGGGACCAATTGCCCTCATAAAGTTAGCCTCTAGGGACAACGACTATCATCATGTAAAAGGATATTGCACTCATCAAGTGACCATGCGTTTAGGGACAACGGCTCCCATAAAGCAAGGTACAATTGCTCTCAACAAGTGAACCTTTAGGGACTACGGCTCTTATCATGTAAGGGACAAATTGCCCTCATAAAGTTAGGCTTTATGGACAACGGATCTCATCATGCAAGTGAGAATTGCTCTTATCAAGTATGCAAGCATTAGGGACAACAACTATCATCATGTAAAGGGCAATTGAACTCATCAAGTGAGCAAGCGCTTAGGTACAACGGCTCCCATAAAGCAAGGTACAATTGCTCTCAACAAGTGAGCCTTTAGGGACAAAGGCTCTTTTTATTTAAGGTACAAATTTCCCTCATAAAGTGAGCCTTTATGGACAACGAATCTCATCATGTAACTGACAATTGCTCTTATCAAGTGTGCACGCATTAGGGACTGCATCTATCATCATGTAAAGGGAAATTGCACTCATCAAATGAGCAAGCGTTTAGGTACAACGGCTCCCATAAAGCAAGGTACAATTGCTCTCAACAAGTGAGCCTTCAGGGACAAAGGCTCTTATCATGTAAGGGACAAATTGCCCTCATAAAGTTAGCCTTTATCGACAACGAATCTCATCATGTAACTGATAATTGCTATTATGAAGTGTGCAAGCATTAGGGACTGCATCTACCATCATGTAAAGGGCAATTGCACTCATCAAATGAGCAAGCATTTAGGTACAACGGTTCCCATAAAGCAAGGTACAATTGCTCTCAACAAGTGAGCCTTTAGGGACAATAGCTCTTATCATTTAAGGGACAAATTGCCCTCAAAAAGTTAACCTTCAGGGACAACGGATCTCATCATGTAAGTGAGAATTGCTCTAATCAAGTGTGCAAGCAATAGGGACAACGACTATCATCATATAAAGGGAAGTTGCACTCATCAATGAGCAAGCGTTTAAGGACAACGGCTCCCATAAAGTAAGGTACAATTGCTCTAAACAAGTGAGCCTTTAGGGACTACGACTCTTAATGATGTAAGGGAGAAATTGCCCTCATAAAGTTAGCCTTTAGGAACAACGGATCTCATCATGCAAGTGACTATTCCTCTTATCATGTGTGCAAGCATTAGGGACAACGGCTATCATCATGTAAAGGGCAATTTCTCTTATCAAGTGAGCAAGGGTTCAGCGACAACGGCTCCCATAAAGTAAGGTACAATTGCTCTCAGCAAGTGAGCCTTGTGGGACAACGGCTCTTATCATGTAAGTGACAAATTGCCCTCAAAAAGTTAGCCTTTAGGGACAACGGATCTCATTATGCAAGTGACAATTGCTCTTATAAAGTGTGCAAGCATTAGGGACAACAACTATCATCATGTAAAGTGCAATTGCACTCATCAAGTGAGCAAGAGTTTAGGGACAACGGCTCCCATAAAGCAAGGTATAATTGCTCTCAACAAGTGAGCCTTAAGGGACTGCGGCTCTTATCATTTAAGGGAAAAATTACCCTCATAAAGTTATCCTTTAGGGACACCGGATCTCATCATGTAAGTGACAATTGCTCTAATCAATTGTGCAAGCAATAGGGACAACGACTATCATCATGTAAAGGGAAATTGCACTCATCAAATGAGCAAGCGTTTAGGGACAACGGCTCCTATAAAGTAAGGTACAATTGCTCTCAACAAGTGAGCCTTTAGGGACAACGGCTCTTATCATGTAAGGGACAAATTGCGCTCATAAAGTTAGTCTTTAGGGACTACGGATCTCATCATGCAATTGAGTATTGCTCTTATCAAGTGTACAAGCATTAGGCACAACGGCTATCATCATGTAAAGGCAAATTGCACTCATCAACTGACAAGCGTTTAGGGACAACGACTCTCATAAAGTAAGGTACCATTGCTCTCAACAAGTGAGCCTTTAGTGACAACGACTCTTATGATGTAAGGGACAAATTGCCCTCATAAATTAAGCCTTTAGGAACAACGGATCTCATCATGTAAGTGACAATTGCTCTTATCAAGTATGCGAGCATTAGGGACGACAACTATCATCATGTAAAGGGCAGTTGCTCTTATCAAGTGGGGAAGCGTTTAGGGACAATCGCTCCCATAATGTAAGGTACAATTGCTATCAACAAGTGAGCCTTTAGGGACAACGGCTCTTATCATGTAAGGGACAAATTAATCTCCTAAAGTTAGTCTTTAAGGACATCGGATCTCATTATGCAAGTGACTATTGCTCTTATCAAGTGTGCAAGCATTAGGGACAACGACTTTCATCATTTAAAGGGAAATTTCACTCATCAAGTGAGCAAGCGTTTAGGGTCAACGGCTCCCATAAAGAAAGGTACAGTTGCTCTCAACAAGTGATTCTTTAGGGACAACGGCTCTTATCATTTAAGTGTCAAATTGCCCTAATAAAGTTAGCCTGTACGGACAACGGATCTCATCATATAAGTAACAACTGCTCTTATCAAGTGTGCAAGGAATAGGGACAACGAATATCATCATGTAAAGGGAAATTGCACTCATCAACTGAGCCTTTAGGGACTACGACTCTTATGATGTTAGGGACAAATTGTCCTCATAAAGTTAGCCTTTGGGAACAACGGATCTCATCATGCGAGTGACTATTGCTCTTATCAAGTGAGCAAGTGTTTAGGGACAACGGATCCCATAAAGTAAGGTACAATTGCTCTCAACAAGTGAGCCTTTAGGGACTATGACTCTTATGATGTAAGGGACAAATTGCCCTCATAAAGTTAGCCTTTTGGAACAACGGATCTCATCATGCAAGTTACTATTGCTCCTATCAAGTGTGCAAGCATTAGGGACAACGGCTATTATCATGTAAAGGGCAATTGCTCTCATCAAGTGAGCAATCGTTCAGGGACAACGGCTCCCATAAAGTAAGGTACAATTGCCCTCAACAAGTGAGCCTTTTGGTACAACGGCTCTTATCATGTAAGGGACAAATTGCCCTTATAATGTTAGCCTTTAGGGACAACGGATCTCACCATGCAAGTGACAATTGCTCTTATCAAGTGTGCAAGCATTAGGGACAACAACTATGATCATGTAAAGGGCAATTGCACTCATCAAGTGAGCAAGCGTTTAGGGACAACGGCTCCCATAAAGCAAGGTACAATTGCTCTCAACAAGTGAGCCTTTAGGGACAACGGCTCTTATCTTTTAAGAGACAAATTGCCGTCATAAATTTAGCCTTTAGGGACAACGGATCTCATCATGTAAGTGACAATTGCTCTAATCAAGTGTACAAGCAATAGGGACAACGGCTATCATCATGTAAAAGGAAATTGCACTCATCAAGTGAGCAGGCGTTTAGGGACAACGGCTCCCATAAAGCAAGGTACTATTGCCCTCAACAAGTGAGCCTTTAGGGACAACGACTCTTATCATGTAAGGGACAAATTACCCTCATAAATTTAGTCTTTAGGGACTACGGATCTCATCATGCAATCGTATTGCTCTTATCAAGTGTACAAGCATTAGGCACAACAGCTATCATCATGTAAAGGTAAATTGCACTCATCAACTGAGCAAGCGTTTATTGACAATGGCTCCCATAAAGTATGGTATAATTGCTCTCAACAAGTGAGCCTTTAGGCACAACGACTCTTATGATGTAAGGGACAAATTGCCCTCATAAAGTTAGCCTTTAGGAAAAACGGATCTCATCATGTAAGTGACAACGAAAACTCCCCTTTACCCAAAAAAAACAAGTGAGCCTTTAGGGACAACGGCTCTTATCATGTATGGGACAAATTGCTCTCCTAAAGTTAGTCTTTAGGGAGAACGGATATCATTATGCAAGTGACTATTGCTCTTATCAAGTGTGCAAGCATTAGGGACAACGACTATCATCATTTAAACGGAAATTTCACTCATCAAGTTTGCAAGCGTTTAGGGACAACGGCTCCCATAAAAAAAGGTACAGTTGCTCTCAACAAGTAAGCCTTTAGGGACAACAGCTCTTATTATTTAAGGGTCAAGTTTCCATCATAAAGTTAGCCTTTAGGGACAACGGATCTCATCATAAAAGTAACAATTGCTCTTATCAAGTGTGCAAGCAACAGGGACAACGACTATCATCATGTAAAAGGAAATTGCACTCATTAAGTGAGCAAGCGTTTAGGGACAACGGCTCCTATAAAGTAAGGTACAATTGCTCTCAACAAGTGTGCCTTTAGGGACAACGACTCTTATGATGCAAGTGACAATTGCTCTTATCAAGTGTGCAAGCATTAGGGACAACAACTATCATCATGTGAAGGGCAATTTCACTCATCAAGTAAGCAAGCATTTAGGTACAACGGCTCCCATAAAGCAAGGTACAATTGCTCTCAACAAGTGAGCCTTTAGGGACAACTTCTCTTATTATTTAAGGGACAAATTGCCCTCATAAAGTTAGCCTTTATGGACAACGAATCTCATCATGTAAGTGACAACTGCTCTTATCAAGTGTGCAAGCATTAGGGACTACAGCTATCATCATGTAAAGGGCAATTGCACTCATCAAATGACCAAGCGTTTACGTACAACGGCTCCCATAAAGCAAGGTACAATTGCTCTCAACAAGTGAGCCTTTAGGGACAATAGCTCTTATCATTTAAGGGACAAATTGCCCTCATAAAGTTTGCCTTTAGGGACAACGGATCTCATCATTTAAGTGACAATTGCAATAGTCAAGTGTGCAAGCAATAGGGACAACGACTATCATCATGTAAAGGGAAATTGCACTCATCAATGAGCAAGCGTTTAGGGACAATGGCTCCAATAAAGTAAGGTACAATTGCTCTCAACAAGTGAGCCTTTAGGGACTACGACTCTTATGATGTAAGGGACAATTTGCCCTCATAAAGTGAGCCTTTAGGAACAAAGGATCTCATCATGCAAGTGACTATCGCTCTTATCATGTGTGCAAGCATTAGGAACAACGGCTATCATCATGTAAAGGACAATTTCTCTTATCAAGTGAGCAAGGGATTAGAGACAACGGCTCCCATAAAGTAAGCCTTTAGGGACAACGGCTCTTATCATGTAAGGGACAAATGACCCTCATAAAGTTAGCCTTTAGGAACAAGGGATCTCATCATGTAAGTGACAATTGCTCTTATCAAGTATGCAAGAATTAGGGACGATGGCTATCATCAGGTAAAGGGCAGTTGCTCTTATCAAGTGGGGAAGCGTTTAGGGACAATGGCTCCCATAATGTAAGGTACAATTGCTCTCAACAAGTGAGCCTTTAGGGACAACGGCTCTTATCATGTAAGGGACAAATTGCTCTCCTAAAGTTAGTCTTTAGGGACAACAGATCTCATTATGCAAGTGACTATTGCTCTTATCAAGTGTGCAAGCAATATGGACAACGACTATCATCATTTAAAGGGAAATTTCACTCATCTAGTGAGCAAGCGTTTAGGGACAACGGCTCCCATAAAGAAAGGTATAGTTGCTCACAACAAGTGAACCTTTAGGGACAACGGCTCTTATCATTTAAGTGTCAAATTGCCCTAATAAACTTTGCCTATACGGACAATGGATCTCATCATATAAGTAACAATTGCTCTTATCAAGTGTGCAAGGAATAGGGACAATGAATATCATCATGTAAACGGAAATTGCCCTCAACAACTTAGCCTTTAGGGACTACGACTCTTATGATGTTAGGGACAAATTGTCCTCATAAAGTTAGCCTTTAGGAACAACGGATCTCATCATGCGAGTGACTGTTGCTCTTATCAAGTGAGCAAGTGTTTAGGGACAACGGCTCCCATAAAGTAAGGTACAATTGCTCTCAACAAGTGAGCCTTTAGGGACTACCACTCTTATGATGTAAGGGACAAATTAACCTCATAAAGTTAGCCTTTTGGAACAACGGATCTCATCAAGTAAGTGACAATTGCTCTTATCAAGTATGCAAGCATTAGGGACGATAGCTATCATCATGTAAAGGGCAGTTGCTCTTATCAAGTGGGGAAGCGTTTAGGGACAATGGCTCCCATAATGTAAGGTACAATTGCTCTTAACAAGTGAGCCTTTAGGGACAACGGCTCTTATCATGTAAGGGATAAATTGATCTCCTAAAGTTAGTCTTTAAGGACAACGGATCTCATTATGCAAGTGACTATTGCTCTTATCAAGTGTGCAAGCATTAGGGACAACGACTATCATCATTTAAAGGGAAATTTCACTCATCAAGTGAGCAAGCGTTTAGGGACAACGGCTCCCATAAAGAAAGGTACAGTTGCTCTCAACAAGTGAGTCTTTAGGGACAACGGCTCTTATCATTTAAGTGTCAAATTGCCCTAATAAAGTTAGCCTATACGGACAACGGATCTCATCATATAAGTAACAATTGCTCTTATCAATTGTGCAAGGAATAGGGACAACGAATATCATCATGTAAAGGGAAATTGCTCTCAACAACTGAGCCTTTAGGGACGACGGCTCTTATCATGTAAGGGACAAATTGCTCTCCTAAAGTTAGTCTTTAGGGACAACGGATCTCATTATACAAGTGACTATTGCTTTTATCAAGTGTGCAAGCAATAGGCACAACGACGATCATCATTTAAAGGGAAATTTCACTCATCAAGTGAGCAAGCGTTTAGGGATAACGGCTCCCATAAAGAAAGGTATGGTTGCTCTCAACAAGTGAGCCTTTAGGGACAACGGCTCTTATCATTTAAGGGTCAAGTTGCCCTCATAAAGTTAGCCTTTAGGGACAACGGATCTCATCATATACGTAACAATTGCTCTTATCAAGTGTGTAAGCAACAGGGACAAGGACTATCATCATGTAAAGGGAAATTGCACTCATCAAGTGAGCAAGCATTTAGGGACAACGGCTCCCATAAAGTAATGTACAGTTGCTCTCAATAGGTAAGCCTTTAGGGACAACGGCTCTTATCATTTAAGGGTCAAGTTGCTCTCATAAAGTTAGCCTTTAGGGACAACGAATCTCACCATATAAGTAACAATTGCTCTTATCAAGTGTGCAAGCAACAGGGATAACGACTATCATCATGTAGTGAGCCAGCGTTTAGGAACAACTGCTCCTATAAAGTAAGGTACAATTGCTCTCAACAAGTGAGCCTTTAGGGATTACGACTCTTATGATGCAAGTGACAATTGTTCTTATCAAGTGTGCAAGCATTAGGGACAACAACAATCATCATGTGAAGGGCAATTGCACTCATCAGGTGAGCAAGCATTTAGGTATAACGGCTCCCATAAAGCAAGGTAAAATTGCTCTCAACAAGTGAGCCTTTAGGGACAACGTCACTTATTATTTAAGGGAAAAATTGCCATCATAAAGTTAGCCTTTATGGACAACGAATCTCATCATGTAAGTGACAATTGCTCTTATCATGTGTGCAAGCATTTGGGACTACAACTATCATCAGATAAAGGTCAATTGCACTCATCAAATGAGCAAGCGTTTAGGTACAACTGCTCCCATAAAGCAAGGTACAATTGCTATCAACTAGTGAGCCATTAGGGACAATAGCTCTTATCATTTAAGGGACAAATTGCCCTCATAAAGTTAGCCTTTAGCGACAACGGATCTCATTATTTAAGAGACAATTGCTCTAGTCAAGTGTGCAAGCAATAGGGACAACGACTATCATCATGTAAAGGGAAATTGCACTCATCAATGAGCAAGAGTTTAGGGACAACGGCTCCCATAAAGAAAGGTATAGTTACTCTCAACAATTGAGCCTTTAGGGACAACGGCTCTTATCATGTAAGGGACAAATTGCTCTCCTAAAGTTAGTCTTTAGGGACAACGGATCTCATTATACAAGTGACTATTGCTTTTATCAAGTGTGCAAGCAATAGGGATAACGACGATCATCATTTAAAGGGAAATTTCACTCATCAAGTGAGCAAGCGTTTAGGGACAACGGCTCCCATAAAGAAAGGTATGGTTGCTCTCAACAAGTGAGCCTTTAGGGACAACGGCTCTTATCATTTAAGGGTCAAGTTGCCCTCATAAAGTTAGCCTTTAGGGACAACGGATCTCATCATATAAATAACAATTGCTCTTATCAAGTGTGTAAGCAACAGGGACAAGGACTATCATCATGTAAAGGGAAATTGCACTCATCAAGTGAGCAAGCATTTAGGGACAACGGCTCCCATAAAGAAATGTACAGTTGCTCTCAATAGGTAAGCCTTTAGGGACAACGGCTCTTATCATTTAAGGGTCAAATTGCACTCATAAAGTTAGCCTTTAGGGACAACGAATCTCATCATATAAGTAACAATTGCTCTTATCAAGTGTGCAAGCAACAGGGATAACGACTATCGTCATGTAAAGGGAAATTGCACTCATTAAGTGAGCAAGCGTTTAGGGACAACGGCTCCTATAAAGTAAGGTACAATTGCTCTCAACAAGTGAGCCTTTAGGGATTACGACTCTTATGATGCAAGTGACAATTGCTCTTATCAAGTGTGCAAGCATTAGGGACAACAACTATCATCATGTGAAGGGCAATTGCACTCATCAGGTGAGCAAGCATTTAGGTATAACGGCTCCCATAAAGCAAGGTACAATTGCTCTCAACAAGTGAGCCTTTAGGGACAACGTCACTTATTATTTAAGGGAAAAATTGCCCTCATAAAGTTAGCCTTTATGGACAACGAATCTCATCATGTAAGTGACAATTGCTCTTATCATGTGTGCAAGCATTAGGGACTACAACTATCATCATGTAAAGGTCAATTGCACTCATCAAATGAGCAAGCGTTTAGGTACAACGGCTCCAATAAAGCAAGGTACAATTGCTCTCAACAAGTGAGCCATTAGGGACAATAGCTCTTATCATTTAAGGGACAAATGGCCCTCATAAAGTTAGCCTTTAGGGACAACGGATCTCATTATTTAAGTGACAATTGCTCTAGTCAAGTGTGCAAGCAATAGGGACAACGACTATCATCATGTAAAGGGAAATTGCACTCATCAATGAGCAAGCGTTTAGGGACAACGGCTCCCATATAGTAAGGTACAATTGCTCTCAACAAGTGAGCCTTTAGGGACTACGACTCTTATGATGTAAGGGACAACTTGCCCTCATAAAGTTAGCCTTTAGGAAAAAGGATCTCATCATGCAAGTGACTATTGCTCTTATCATGTGTGCAAGCATTAGGGACAACGGCTATCATCATGTAAAGGGCAATTTCTCTTATCAAATGAGCAAGGGTTCAGAGACAACGGCTCCCATAAAGTAAGCCTTTAGGGACAACGGCTCTTATCATGTAAGGGACAAATTGCCCTCATAAAGTTAGCCTTTATTAATAAGGGATCTCATCATGTAAGTGACAATTGCTCTTATCAAGTATGCAAGCATTAGGGACGATGACTATCTTCATGTAAAGGGCAGTTGCTCTTATCAAGTGGGGAAGCGTTTAGGGACAATGGCTCCCATAATATAAGGTACAATTGCTCTCAACAAGTGAGCCTTTAGGGACAACAACTCTTATCATGTAAGGGACAAATTGCTCTCCTAAAGTTAGTATTTAGGGACAACGGATCTCATTATACAAGTGACTATTGCTTTTATCAAGTGTGCAAGCAATAGGGACAAGGACTATCATCATGTAAAGGGAAATTGTACTCATCAAGTGAGCAAGCATTTAGGGACAACGGCTCCCATAAAGAAATGTACAGTTGCTCTCAATAGGGAAGCCTTTAGGGACAACGGCTCTTATCATTTAAGGGTCAAGTTGCACTCATAAAGTTAGCCTTTAGGGATAACGAATCTCATCATATAAGTAACAATTGCTCTTACCAAGTGTGCAAGCAACAAGGACAACGACTATCATCATGTAAAGGGAAATTGCATTCATTAAGTGAGCAAGCGTTTAGGGACAACGGCTCCTATAAAGTAAGGTACAATTGCTCTCAACAAGTGAGCCTTTAGGGACTACGACTCCTATGATGCAAGTGACAATTGCTCTTATCAAGTGTGCAAGCATTAGGGACAACAACTATCATCATGTGAAGGGCAATTGCATTCATCAGGTAAGCAAGCATTTAGGTATAACGGCTCCCATAAAGCAAGGTACAATTGCTCTCAACAAGTGAGCCTTTAGGGACAACGTCACTTTTTATTTAATGGAAAAACTGCCCTCATAAAGTTAGCCTTTATGGACAACGAATCTCATTATGTAAGTGACAATTGCTCTTATCATGTGTGCAAGCATTAGGGACTACAGCTATCATCATGTAAAGGTCAATTGCACTCATCAAATGAGCAAGCGTTTAGGTACAACGGCTCCTATAAAGCAAGGTACAATTGCTCTAAACAAGTGAGCCTTTAGGGACAATAGCTCTTATCATTTAAGGGACAAATTGCCCTCATAAAGTTATCCTTTAGGGACAACGGATCTCATCATTTAAGTGACAATTGCTCTAGTCAAGTGTGCAAGCAATAGGGACAACGACTATCATCATGTAAAGGGAAATTGCACTCATCAATGAGCAAGCGTTTAGGGACAACGGCTCCCATATAGTAAGGTACAATTGCTCTCAACAAGTGAGCCTTTAGGGACTACGACTCTTATGATGTAAGGGACAACTTGCCCTCATAAAGTTAGCCTTTAGGAACAACGGATCTCATCGTGCAAGTGACTATTGCTCTTATCATGTGTGCAAGCATTAGGGACAACGGCTCCTATAAAGTAAGCCTTTAGGGACAACGGCTCTTATCATGTAAGGGACAAATTGCCCTCATAAAGTTAGCCTTTATTAACAAGGGATCTTCATCATGTAAGTGACAATTGCTCTTATCAAGTATGCAAGCATTAGGGACGATGGCTATCATTATGTAAAGGGCAGTGGCTCTTATCAAGTGGGAAAGCGTTTAGGGACAATGGCTCCCATAATGTAAGGTACAATTACTCTCAACAAGTGAGCCTTTAGGGACAACGGCTCTTATCATGTAAGGGACAAATTGCTCTCCTAAAGTTAGTCTTTAGGGACAACGGATCTCATTATATAATTGACTATTGCTTTTATCAAGTGTGCAAGCAATAGGGACAACGGCTCCCATAAAGAAAGGTATAGTTGCTCTCAACAAATGAGCCTTTTGGGACAACGGCTCTTATCATTTAAGGGTCAAGTTGTCCTCATAAAGTTAGCCTTTAGGGACAACGGATCTCATCATATAAGTAACAATTGCTCTTATCAAGTGTGTAAGCAACAGGGACAAGGACTATCATCATGTAAAGGGAAATTGCACTCATCAAGTGAGCAAGCATTTAGGGACAACGGCTCCCATAAAGAAATGTACAGTTGCTCTCAACAGGTAAGCCTTTAGGGACAACGGCTCTTATCATTTAAGGGTCAAGTTGCTCTCATAAAGTTAGCCTTTAGGGACAACGAATCTCATCATACAAGTAACAATTGCTCTTATCAAGTGTGCAAGCAACAGGGACAACGACTATCATCTTGTAAAGGGAAATCGCACTCATTAATTGAGCAAGCGTTTAGGGACAACGGCTCCTATAAAGTAAGGTACAATTGCTCTCAAAAAGAGAGCCTTTAGGGACTACGACTCTTATGATGCAAGTGACAATTGCTCTTATCAAGGGTGCAAGCATTAGGGACAACAACTATCATCATGTGAAGGGCAATTGCACTCATCAGGTGAGCAAGCATTTAGGTATAACGGCTCCCATAAAGCAAGGTACAATTGCTCTCAACAAGTGAGCCTTTAGGGACAACGTCTCTTATTATTTAAGGGAAAAATTGCCCTCATAAAGTTAGCCTTTATGGACAACGAATCTCATCATGTAAGTGACAATTGCTCTTACCATGTGTGCAAGCATTATCATCATGTAAAGGGCAATTGCACTCATCAAATGAGCAAGCGTTTAGGTACAACGGCTCCCATAAAGCAAGGTACAATTGCTCTCAACAAGTGAGCCTTTAGGGACAATAGCTCTTATCATTTAACGGACAAATTTCCCTCATAAAGTTAGCCTTTAGGGACAACGGATCTCATCATTTAAGTGACAATTGCTCTAGTCAAGTGTGCAACCAATAGGGACAACGACTATCATCATGTAAAGGGAAATTGCACTCATCAATGAGCAAGCGTTTAGGGACAACGGCTCCCATAAAGTAAGGTACAATTGCTCTCAACAAGTGAGCCTTTAGGGACTACGACTCTTATGATGTAAAGGGACAAATTGCCCTCATAAAGTTAGCCTTTAGGAACAACGGATCTCATCATGCAAGTGACTATTGCTCTTATCATGTGTGCAAGCATTAGGGACAACGGCTATCATCATGTAAGGGGTAATTTCTCTTATCAAGTGAGCAAGGGTTCAGGGACAACGGCTCCCATAAAGTAAGGTTGATTGAGTCTAAACCGTCAGATATTATTGACCAAGGTCAACAAGTCAAAAACAGCTTAGAATCAATACTCCGTGGATAGTATAGTGTTTCCCCGGGTCGTTAAAGTCCCAGCGAGATTGAAATGGTGCTTTTGGAATCGTTTATGAGTGAGTGGCACTGAGGACAGTAGCCCACATGATGTGGAATTGAAAATGCTACTGTTATTTTGGTATTCACAGATATAATATTCACAAAAATCAGATACCAGATATATGCACGTATTCACAATTCAGATCACGTAACAGACAGAGAAAGTGGGATTTTGGTATTTAACAAACTACAGGGGGTGCTTTTGACACTTTTTGAAACTTAAAATTAAAAATGAAAATGAAATTATGAAAATGATTAAAATATTATTTAATTAATAAAACTATTTAAAATCTAAATTAAAATCTAATTTTAATTAACTAATAATTACAACTACTACAAATTAAGCTAAAAATTTGCAAAAATAATTTCTAAACTTAAATTAGAACTTGAAGAAAGTATAAAAAATAAAAATAAATATTTTTATCTTTTTATGGGTTTTTTATTAATTAAAAACTATTTAACTTAATTAAACTAATTAAACTAATTTAAATTACTATTAATACTAAATTAACTTATAAAATTAAGAGAAAATTTGTAAAATTACTTAACCAACACAGGAATCCTACAAAATTATTAAAACTCTAAAAATTATGTATTAAGATTAATCCACTAATTATTTACCTTTTTATTAACTTAAGTCTAATTTAAACAATTAAAATAAGAAAAATGGAAAAGGAACAGTAGAAATTCAAAATATATTTTCTAAAAGTCTAATATATTATATAACAGCTATAAAAAATATAAAAACTAGGTTTTGCTTTATAAAAACTAAATATGCTATTTAAAATTTAATTATTAACTAATTACTAATAAAACTAAGATTAAATCTAATAAATACTAAATGGAAAAATAAAAATCTGAAAAATTTACTAGAATTACTTTACTATATAAGGTATTTAATAAAAATATAAAAATACTAAGTACTTAATTAAAATCTAAAAATGAAAATTAAAGTTAAATTGAATTAAATAGAAACTATCACTTATTTTAAATTGGTTTTTTCTTGGATTTTCTTTTACAAACCTACTTAAATACTAAAAATGAGAAACTTTTGTGAAAACCCTTTTGAAAATTGCTTATAAATAAGCAGTAGCACCCCCTTTGCTTATTCAGTTGACTTTGGTTGACTGTTTGGACAAAAATGCTCAAATGAGTGATGGTGGGGTCCACAATGTCAAAACTTGATGCAAATAGACTAAACAAACTTAAATAAGCTGAGAATAGCAAGCAATAAGCACAAATAAGCTGAATGAGACCAAATAAGCACTTTGACAAATCCAATTTCAAATCAGAACTGGGACAGAGTTTAAGTGGTTATTCAAGTGGGGTCCACTATGATTGAAATGGGTGCAAACAAGCTCAACAATCTCAGATAAGCCAGAAACAACAAGAATTGAATCACAATTAAGCTGATTTGGAATGAGATAAGCACTTGGATACTTTGCTAATTAACTGAAAATGGAACAGATATGAGGGGCTCAACCAGGTGGGTCCCAGGGATCCTAAAGTCAAACTAAAGGTCAAAGGGGGAGGCCTGGTAGGAGGGGGTTGGGAAAACCTAAAAACTAGGTGTGGGGACCACTAGGATGACCACAAACCACCACCAAAGTGGTGGTGGTGTGGTGGTGTACTGCTGCACAGAGCAACAGCAAGCCATGCAGCCCTCTTTGGAGGGTTGTGGGGCCCACAGGTAAAATCCTAAAAATATGCAAAAGATGGGAACATGGAGATGAGGTGGGGGCTGCAATACCTCAAAAGATCAAACCCTAAAACCTAATCCTAAATTCTAAACAAATCCCCCAAGTTTGGTAAAAATCTGAGAATATAACAATTTGACTTTTAAGAAAAACTAATAGGTTGACTTTTTTTGAGATTCTACTGATCCTAGATGATTACTAAAGATGCTTAAAGCTAATTTATGAATGATTCAAGTGAGTATAACAACTAATGGACCTATGTGATTAATTATGCAACCTAAAAAATCCTCACAGTTAATGCATTCTAAGATTAAAGCTATTTTTGACTTTTTACTGAATATTCACTACTTTTATGACTTGAATGAGCAACATTAACCTAAGTGAACATGTAGGGACTAAAGATACCACCTTACAATCCAGCTGAGTCCACAGACTCAGCAATTCCAAACACCCCTTATATGTGGGACTGTGATGAGATTTTCACCACAAAATACTGATTCAGGACATGAATGTGGTTAAGAGGGACATAAAATGATAGCTTATGACTATTTAAGTTTAAAACAACAACAACAACCAACAATAGCTACTTAGCATAGATTATGCAAAAGGATGAGAAAGATCCTTACATTTTCCAAAGCTGTGAACCAAGATGAACCAGCAATGAAATCACAACCCTATTGCTCCCATGAGCACTAAACCACATTCCCTTCTCCTTCTTCTTGCTCCATTCTGCTTCCTTCATTTATTTTTATTTTTACTATTTTTTTTTTAGTGTTTTTGATTTTTGTAAATGGAAACTGATTTTAAAACATTAGAAGCTTATAAAAGCTGGTTAATAACTGAAATGAGCTTAGAGAACCATAAACTAACAACTTTAACAGTGTTGAGTGAGTTTGTCAAATTTACTCAAAAATGCAAAATTTAAATTCTCAAAAGGTAACTTGGAATTAAAGACTAAAATAGCTTAAATTACATAAGTTAAACGGATTACAACCACTTTTCACTAAAAATTACAACTGAATTTTAAATTTCATAATCTACGATTACCTAAAACTAAAACTACTCTAATTGCTTTCTTCCACTGTTCTTTTCTTCTCTTTTATACAGCCAATTGGTCTTGTGGGTCTCACTAGTCAAATCCCAGCAATAAAATAGCCACTTGGATCACTTTTGGTCTCATTGCAATTTTGGCGGGAAAGACTTTTTATGCAATTTGGTCTCTGGAAGCAGACCCTAGGGGGGGTGAGAGGTGATTGGTGTTGGGAAGAGTAATCTGGAAGGGATAAGGTGGATGGTGGATGAGGTGCAAGTGGAGGGGGAAAACCAGCTGGTATTCTGGTTTGGGAGTGGTGAGTGAGGGAGAGGGAAGATGGGTGATTTGACTGGTATTTTGACCAGGTCAAATGGTTGACCCCGTTGTTATTATTTTAGGTGGTATGGGCTGGATTGTATAGGCCAAGATAAAAAAGGAAGGGGAGTGGGCTTAGGTTGTGGATTGGACCATGGATTGGATAATAAGTAACTAGGATCCGTTTGGTATTATTAGTTGTAAATCACAAGGGCTCATTTTGTAATTTCTAAAAATTGAGGGTTGTTTTATGTAATTTCCCCAAAGTAATCAAAATGGACCATATTTGTCATGTGTAAATAGTACAAGGGTATTTTGGATATTTTTCACTTTTTAAACACCCGGGGACTAAATCTGCCAAAACATCAAACTTCAGGGACCTGACTTGTAATTTTACCAAACTTTCTAACCAAGGACCAAACCTGCCATAAGAGATTAGTATAAGGAAAGTGACAATTGCTCTTGTCCAGAATGTAACCCTAAAAGTTCTCTCGTTTATGGCGACTTTTGGCGAAAAACGATTCCCTCACAAAACGATTAACCTGATACGATTCTTAAACTTTAATTCTTTAATTCTCCTTTGTGGGTGTTATTGATTATTGTTTTAACTATCGTGGGTCGGTGTTACCTTTTGATTCGTTTTTATTGCCAAGAGTTGCTAGCGATTCCCTCCTACGTTTCCATTAAATCTTTAACCTTTTTATTTATTAATGGGTCTCTTCTATCGTGGGTCGGTGCACTTTATTCTACATATAATCGCTCCTGTTTGTTCCGTTTGTATTGGTTATTTACATGCAAGAGATGTGTATTTAATTATTGTTACAATTGGTACCCATCATGGGTCGGTTGTGATTTAATTTATCTGATGTTGCATGTGATACGATCGACCTGATTATATTAATTATTAATTTATTGTGGGTCGTGGGATCTTTATGATGCATAACGCTATAACAGAATTCTTTTTCTCTATTGGGTTGCCTGATCGCACTTGGGGTCTATTGTTTAGGTCGGTTTGGATTTTTCAAATCGATTCTATATATTTTTCTTTTGCGATTAGGGTTTTATTGTTGCTGGTTGATCGTATGGTTTACATGGGTTTATTTTTTTGCGATCTTCTTGTATGGTGAGCGTAGCATGTTCAAGCTTCTGAATCTATCTATATTAACATGATGCGTTGGTATGGGTTTGTTGTGCTTCATGATTAACGAAACTCTTTTTGGGTTTTGTATATTCTATATTGTTTGTGATCATGGATCTGGTTGTTATCATGGAGGTCAATCTGTTTCAACGGATTGTTTGGTGTTTTTTATGTTATCATGTTGGTGCTGCCATGGAAGTGGGTTAGAGAGAGATGGAAGTTAAGTTTTAGGGCAACTTATTCAAAAACCCTAGTTTTGATCGTTATGATGGTTCTGCATGAACTTTCATCATGTAGTATTGGATGTTAGGGCATTTTCAGCCCTATGATTGTGTGCACAATATGCTATGGTTTGAGAGCTTTCAAGTGATTCATGTCTCATTTTTCTTGGCTGTTCGAATTGGTGGTGTTGTGTACGGATGATTTGGTTTTGGTCGTTAGGTTTTGTTAACCCCTTGTTGCTTTCGTATGGGTCTAATAAAGATTGATCATTCTCGACCTGTTTAGTGGGTTAGCATTTGCCTTGGATATTTGCATTGACTTGATCATGGTAATCTTCTTGTGTGTCACTCGGATTTATTGGAAGATTGTTTCAAGCTCGGATATGCTGGAGGTTGGGTCGCTTAGACCATGTTTATGCTTCAACTCTATTTGCTACGGAAGTCACTCTTATTAGGTTATTAGATTATGCCTTGCATAATACTAATAGAAGCCGCAATTGGTTGAAGCTGAAAGTTTCGCATGTTTATGATCTGGATCGCTAGGATGACTAAGAAGACTTCAATTTTATTTGAGTTGTGATGTATTGTATTTTTATTGCTAGTCATCATTAGTTGTATTTAGATCTGGTAGTTATAAGAATGGTCTGTCATTCTTATATAGTGGTAGTGGTAGTGTCCTTAGGGACTTCGATGAGAGACTCACTCTCTTCCATTGTACTTAAACGTTTTTGATTAATGTATTTTACCGGGTGCAGGATTACTCCCCTTTACCCAAAAAAAAGATTAGTATAAGGACAAAATTTGTTTTTCTCAAAGTTTCAATATCCCAGGGACCATTTTTGACAATTTTCCAAAGTACAGGGATTAAACTTGTAATTTTGTGAAACTTTTGCACCAAAGGACTAAATGTGTAACTTTTTGATTTAAAAGGACCTTCGGTGACTCTTTCAAGTTTTTAGAACAACCAAGGACTAGATTTGACAAATTTTGAAAGTTGAGGGACTGAAACTGCCAATTATGCAAACTTTGTACGTTTTTCATCTGTTTTTGATTATTTTGCATTTGAAACATATAAAACACATTCCTGGGATATTTTCACTATTTTGATGTAATATTAAGTGTTTTTAGACGTTTTGGCAGCTCAGAAAAGGTAAAAATGATGAGTATATACACACTCATCAATCCCCCACACTAAACTATTGCTAGTCCCTAGCAATCTTTTGAGAAAAACTTGATGGATTTGAAAAACTCTTTACCAAAAGCCATCACTTCTGGAGTAGCCAGGTGTAAGAACTGTGGCACACCTGATAACCGTGTGATTTTGTGCAAACCACCAGCTGTCAACGGATTTGATTTGTCTTTACCAAAAGCCGTTTGCTTCTGGACTAGCCAGCTCTTGATGGAATAGTCAACATCTTGGTGAGCTGATTACCAATTATGGATTTTCCACTGCCTTTACCACAAGCCATAATCTTGCGGGCTAGCCAACTCATTTGTTTTTGGGGAGCTGAGGAACCATACAATTTTTGGCAAATTGCAAGCCATCAACGGGTTTGAGATGTCTTTACCAAGAGCCGTTTGCTCCTGTACTAGCCAATCCATTTGTCATTAAGACTTTGGCGGACTGATTACCACAAAAATTTTGAGCTTTAGTGAAAAAATTTTGAAAATTTTGGTCAAAAACGGGGGTATAAGATAGTAAAATGTGATAAAATTCGCTAGAATAGCGAATACCCCCCCCCCCCCCCCCACACTAAGCATGAATATTGTCCTCAATATTCAAAGTCCCGGCTATTATGCCGACTCTGGGAACGTAAAAGGAGAACATTACAAGCTAAATGTGGAAACATTATTTTGTTTTTCACTTTTGTAATCATAGCATGGGGGACTCCCCCACACTTAGGGTGAAAACCCTATAAGCATGCTACTGTTTTTGTTTACCGAGTCGCTAGCTTGACTCGACCCCGAATTCATTAGTCCTTGGGGAAGCATGATGTGGAAGAAACAATATCCATCGGACTTTCATTCAAGATGTTTGGATAAACATTTGAAGCACGTGAAAGTTCCACACCGATGAGATAAGTACCCGGCTTAAAATAGTGGTAAATGAAAATGCCGGGATCAAAGATAGTGTCTTCATTCCCGAAGGAGTGAAGAACAGGAGAAGTCACCCTGTAGGTGAAGAAAAGGAAGAAGACCATGATGAAAATCATGATAAGATCTTCTTCCTCGAAGGCAGGCTCATTAGCCTGATTTTGGATTTCAAAGGTTAAGCTCGAAAACATCCCGGGAGGGTGGGTGAGAATTTGAAAATTCTCATGATTGAGTGCATCTCCCCCCGGGTCATCATACTCCGGAGGAGTCATGATATGAGTGAGTTCACAGGAGAACTCATCAAATGTGAATGAATCATATTCTGGATTGATGTGCGTGAGTTCACAGGAGAATTCATCGAAGGTAAATGATTCATAATCGAGGAGAGAATTATGAGAATGAGAAGTGGTACTGCCACTAATCTTCTCTCCCATAGGATCAAAAGTAAAGGCTTCAAATTCCGGTATAGGGTCATCGGAGAGAATGTCACTATCCTTTATGGGGATAGGAGATGAAATAGGTTTCTCTTTGAAAGCCTCGATTTTAGAAATAAGGAGATTGACTTTCACTAATGTTGCACGAAGTGCTTCATCTTTGATTTCGGTGTCAATCTCATCATTCTCTTCTTCTAAGCTAACTAGCTCAGAAGGCAATCCTTCCACATGACTGATGTCTCCAGAAGATAAAGAATTTTCATCAGCATGTGAAGTACTAAGCTCGATGTTGGGATTAGAGTTTAAAAGATTTTCAGTTTCTCCCATATCGGCTTCAAAATCAAGGAGACCATCATCATTTCCGAAAGGAAGTGGATTGATGTGAGTAAGTTCGTTTGTGAACTCCTCAATAAGAGGGTTAACATCCGAATGAGGCAGTGGTGCCTCTTCATACTCAACTTCTCCATAAGATGTACAATCATCATTAAAATCGGAGAAGGTCTCAAAATGATCTTTTGGATTTTCAGGGTGAGAAGGTAGATCACACACATGATCAAAAGTTCCCTGTGACTCTCTTGGGATTGGGACAAGGATCTCAGCACTAGACTTTATTAATTCGTCCGATTCCTTATTAGGAACAGTGCTAAGATGCTCATCCCCCATGATTAGAGAGTGAGTGTGAACTTCGGGTGTGATAACAGCAGACTGAGGGAGTTGAGAAGGACTAGCAGTCATGGTTTCTACAAGTTCCATGATTTCTACTGCTAGTGATTCAATCATATTCTTTTCTCCCTGTATTTCTACTGAAGCAGTTTCAACTGAAGTTAAATCAAGAGGTTTCTCAGATACCTTTGGGATTGGAACAAGGTCATCAATTTCCTCAAGAGGATTGCTTTTGACTTCCTTGTCCCCCATTGGCAAGATATCTGAAGTTTTCTTAGGTTTTACCTCTTGAAATGGTTCATCCTCATCACTTTCATCCTCAAAATAAAATGAGTTAACAGGAGGCTTTTGTTTTCTAAGAATCAAATCCTAAAGACAGTTTATACTATCTTGAATGGTCTTGTTGAATTGAGTTTGATTCATAATAAATTCAGCTTTAGCTAACTCGTCCTGAGGCGGTGGTTGAGGGTTTGTGTATTGTGAGGGCTGGTTAAAACCAAATTCATGATTGTTACAAGGAACCTGTTCATAGACAAACTGATCCCTAATTTGACAATCAGAGCTGTAGTGAGGGACTCCACAATACTCACAACAGTAAAATTGTTGAGTCTGGTTTGGTGTATTTTGATACGAAGCATTATTGAGATTAGGATAATATGATTCTTGCTCGTATGAATGTGATGGGTAGTTGGAAAAATTTGAGGAGTTGTTGAATGAGTTTTGATTAGCATAAGCAAATGAATTACTCGATCCACAAAACAAACAACTCCCGTCTCGAATATCGTTACCACATTGTACACATGTACACCAACGACATGGAAAACCGAAAAGCGGCTCACCACAACCGACACAAGGAACAAAAGCCGGAGGTGGGACAAGTGGTGTGCTCTTAGAGCTAGGAATTTCCACCACTTCCGTTATGGTCTCGGGTTTTTGTTTTTGATAAACGTGAAGATTGGGTAAGTCGTTCTTTTCAGTCACTGCCCTAAGCTCTGTACGTTTGCTTGACAAACTTTTAACCGTAAACCGTGAAAGGTTAGGATCAATTCTTGACAATTTAGGAGCAATTGTGAGCTTAGGTTCTTGGACAACCGTAGGTTGGACGTATTTAGCACTTCCATCGTCAGAGGAAAGTACAGGGTCCTTTGTCACCCCGGTTTCTCGTTCCATTTCCCTCACTGGAGAGGGAATAGGAATCGATGGTCCATCATAATCAACACGACATCTCGATATCTTTGACAAGGCCATAAGTTTTTCAATGTTGCTCTCATAGGCCCTTTGTTCAAAGAAATCGTCATCAAGAGATGCCATTAATTACAGGACAAGAAGTTAGAATCAAAAGGATAGAGGGTAAAGGGATGAAGAATCAAAAAGGTGAGAGGGTAAAGGTGAATATTCTTGGTATTTTTGAGAAACATGTTTAGTGCACATGCACCAAAAACAATTTTTTCAAAACAAAATCGAGGCAAAACCACAGGGAACTTAAACCAATAATCACACGTGAATGGCTTCTTTGAAAAAGGTACACCACTCACAGAGATATAAAGGCAAGTTTTAATCTTAAGTTTGGGAACTTATTATGGGTTGTATTTATCAATTTGAAAAACTGCTTTAGGCTTATGGGTGTGTGTGAAGAAAACTTGGGAAATATTTTTGGAACTGATTCGTTAACCGAAATCGTCCTTTTAAGATTACTCGCAGGCTGGCGGGAGGAAGTAAATAGGTTTCCTCTTCAGTTCGCAATTTAATGTCAGAACTTACCTTAAACCAACTGTTTCAGGTTGTAATCTTAAAGGAAACGAAGTAATTTAACTTCACAGTTTGTTTTGTCGTTTTTATTTTTTTTGGTGTTTTCAACACTTCATGAAAAGTGTTAATGAACTTTTGTGATATGATTATGTTTTTACAAAAACTTTTTACAAATTTGTGTGAAAATTTGTACAGGGAGGGTTTTGAAAACCACTTAACTTAAAACGATTTTATAAAACACGCAACAACCTCCCCGGCAGCGGCGCCAAATTTGGATTGAGTCTAAACCGTCAGATATTATTGACCAAGGTCAACAAGTCAAAAACAGCTTAGAATCAATACTCCGTGGATAATATAGTGTTTCCCCGGGTCGTTAAAGTCCCAGCGAGATTGAAATGGTGCTTTTGGAATCGTTTATGAGTGAGTGGCACTGAGGACAGTAGCCCAGATGATGTGGAATTGAAAATGCTACTGTTATTTTGGTATTGGTACACAGATATAATATTCACAAAAATCAGATACCAGATATATGCACGTATTCACAATTCAGATCACGTAACAGACAGAGAAAGTGGGATTTTGGTATTTAACAAACTACAGGGGGTGCTTTTGACACTTTTTGAAACTTAAAATTAAAAATGAAAATGAAATTATGAAAATGATTAAAATATTATTTAAATATTATTTAATTAATAAAACTATTTAAAATCTAAATTAAAATCTAATTTAAATTAACTAATAATTATAACTACTACAAATTAAACTAAAAATTTGCAAAAATAATTTCTAAACTTAAATTAGAACTTGAAGAAAGTATAAAAAATAAAAATAAATATTTTTGTCTTTTTATGGGTTTTTTATTAATTAAAAACTATTTAACTTAATTAAACTAATTAAACTAATTTAAATTACTATTAATACTAAATTAACTTATAAAATTAAGAGAAAATTTATAAAATTACTTAACCATCACAGGAATCCTACAAAATTATAAAAACTCTAAAAATTATGTTTTAAGATTAGTCTACTAATTATTTACCTTTTTATTAACTTAAGTCTAATTTAAACTATTAAAATAAGAAAAATGGAAAATGAACAGTTATAACACCCCCAAAATTTTACAACGCAGCGGAATACCAATTTGGGTGTCACTTCATAATTCATAAAAACAAGTTACATAAAACGACCTCAAAAGATACGTTTAATAAAATGTCACATTCGATTTGATAAATCAGAGTACAAAGGTCCCAACAATTTCTATTTAAAAATTAAGTTACAAGAGTTCAAAAATGACTCATTTGCATATTTGAAGAAAATAATTATCGAATGTGAAGAAACAAGTCCTTCAATGTTTGATATCCACGTGACTCCGATTGCTCCCAATGCTCAGCTAGCCAAAATAATGCCTGAGAAAATACATGCTAAAAAGTCAACACAAAGGTTGAGTGAATCCATAGAGTTTAATAAGTAATCATTTGAATACAAGATAATCCAGTTTAAAATACGATGGGCTACGATGTTATACGCCCATAAATAAGTTGACATGTAACAAATACAAGTCGGGAAATAAGATTTATAGTATTGAGCTCATGAAACCGAACCTTAACCAAGTTTTAACAGTTGCCCCGGTAGGGTAATATTTGCCATTTACCTCAACCTCTCAATATTATGTGACCGTTAAAAGGTGAGCGCTACTCACTCGGCCAGGCTGGTCAATGCCCAATATGCATATTCATAATACTAGCGTTTCCAACGAAATTAACGGTTCATGATGGGGACTTAATTGGCAAGAAATATACTCAATGTCTATAATCTTGTAATCAGGTCAAGCATACCAAAAATTAATACTTGTATTCGGTTTGTAAAACTAGCATGTATCCCCCTCGCGAAGTTTATAAAACAATTGAAGTAAGTAAAAGCGAGGCTATGAACTCACCGAGAGCAAAGAAAATAGCAATGAACAAGCAAGTGAAGGAATAGCCACAAAAGCTCTACGATGAACCTAATTAATATACGTTGTCTTAGTTTATGAAAATAGATATCGATGTACTTTTGATTATACAGATTATGATCTTACTTAAGCTTGGTACAATGTTCCTAGATACATCACAAGGTTTTTGTTAAATTACCTACAATTTATCCAATAATATACTCTTGCATTTATATAAGTATGAAACTTAAATTTACCCTAGGTTCAATTATGATGTAAAGGTTCAAATTAACTCTAAGGTTCAAATTAGTCCATGGGTCAAGTTTTTGGTCAAAAAGGTCACATTAGACCTAAGGGTTCAAAATATACTAGGTGGTTCAAAATTGTTTTAAAAGGTCCAATCCTTAAAGTGTATAACACTTATATACTTTTTATAACTAGTGCTGATGGAATTTTTATTAACTTGCCTATGTTTAGAAAATCGCCATTTGCAAACCGTAAGTCCTCAAATCTCGTTCTTTATATCCCCGGAAAGGTCTATTTCTGTACTAACGAGATTTGTGGGTCCCACTTGGCCAAAAATTACATAACCTTAGTAAAACAGTCCATTTACCCAATCAACCAATCCATTCAGCTTTCAAATTTTCAATGGTCTCACGAAAAGTGCGATATCTAGAGTTTTACTAACCCGATTTATTCCCCGTTTTCGGACACGTTTAAGTTAAGATGTCCTCTAAAACTTTTATTCTTTGAGTAACAGAGGGTTCAATACAAAAAAAATGACTTTTTCACGTTTCAAATCTGTTACTCAGATTGTGACTAGTTTCACCAAAATAATTTTAGTTTAATCATCGTAAGGAGTTATTCGACGAAATACCCGTCAAAATGACCACAAGACATAGGGCTACAACTACATATTTTTAGTTTATGTCCATTGTCTACTGATTTGATCAGTTTAATACTTTTATACACGGATCAAAAATAAAACAGTTTCATGTTTAGCCTTTCTTTGGTTTTAAGGTTTTCTAACTTAAGTACCAAGCTTAACTAAGCATTATAACTTATATAATGTTCAAATACATCAAGATAGTGAATAAATGAAAGTATGAAAAGATGAAAAATAATACTTGAAGCTTACAAGTGAAATGATGAGGTTTAAGGTAACAAGGTTCCTAATACTTCCTAGTTTTTATTTCAAAACTAGAACAAGAAGTAAACTAGATTTTATTTTCTTGATAAAAAGCTTGATCTACTCCTCCTCCTTGTTGTGTTTTGTCGTGAATGAGTAAGAGAGAAAAGAGATGGAATGATTTTCTTGGCTAGTGAATAAATGAGAAGAAATATCTAGTTCAATAATGTATTATTAGTATATATATTATTATAAAGAGTTAGTATGAGTATTTATGAAGATAGAGTGAGTAAGTGGTGTTTGTAAGAGAAAATCAAGGGGGGAGGCTGAAAAAGAGGAGGGGGGTTGGAGTGTGTAAGAAATGTGGTGACTTTTGTATAATTTTTTTTTTTGTTTATTTGTAGTTTTAAAGTGTACCGGGTACCGGGTTAACTAAAAATAATTTTAACGGAGTTAACCGGGATAAAATAAAGTTATAAAAATTATAAAAATAGGTTGGGTAAAATTATTGGGTGTTTGGTTAATCGTCGTTTAACTTTTATGAAAAACCGTCGAAATTAAATTAGACGTACGATACGAAATAAATAAATTTCTAAAATACTGGGTAAATTAATATTTTAATTTTTAAATTATTAAAACTAGTTTTCATGATGAATTTTTGAAATATAGATGAGTGATGAGATTATCGGAGGATTTATTTGAGGTTAAAACGTGAAATACGAGTTTAAACCGCGCGATAAAAATAAAATGAGTAAAAATGAAAAGTGGAAGTAAAAATTGAAATAAAATGGATTGTGACTTTAAAATAGGATTGAAATAAAACAATGGTGCATAGAAAACGTAGACTGAGCATAGTCTAGTCGCGATAGAATTTATTTAAACGTACGCGGATATCTTCCGACTAAGTAAATAAATTAAAATAGATTATTTAAATAATAAACCATTAAAATAATTGATATGAAATTTTTAGAAATGTCACAACAGTAGAAATTCAAAATATATTTTCTAAAAGTCTAATAATATAAGAGCTATAAAAAATATAAAAACTAGGTTTTGCTTTATAAAAACTAAATATGCTATTTAAAATTTAATTATTAACTAATTACTAATAAAACTAAGATTAAATCTAATAAATACTAAATGGAAAAATAAAAATCTGAAAAATTTACTAAAATTACTTTACTATATAAGGTATTTAACAAAAATATAAAAATACTAAGTACTTAATTAAAATCTAAAAATGAAAATTAAAGTTAAATTGAATTAAATAGAAACTATCACTTATTTTAAATTGGTTTTTTCTTGGATTTTCTTTTACAAACCTACTTAACTACTGAAAATGAGAAACTTTTGTGAAAACACTTTTGAAAATTGCTTATAAATAAGCAGTAGCACCCCCTTTGCTTATTCAGTTGACTTTAGTTGACTGTTTGGAAAAAAATGCTCAAATGAGTGATGGTGGGGTCCACAATATCAAAACTTGATGCAAATAGACTAAACAAACTTAAATAAGCTGAGAATAGCAAGCAATAAGCACAAATAAGCTGAATGAGACCAAATAAGCACTTTGACAAATCCAATTTCAAATCAGAACTGGGACAGAGTTTAAGTGGTTATTCAAGTGGGGTCCACTATGATTGAAATGGGTGCAAACAAGCTCAACAATCTCAGATAAGCCAGAAACAACAAGAATTGAATCACAATTAAGCTGATTTGGAATGAGATAAGCACTTGGATACTTTGCTAATTAACTGAAAATGGGACAGATATGAGGGGCTCAACCAGGTGGGTCCCAGGGATCCTAAAGTCAAACTAAAGGTCAAAGGGGGAGGCCTGGTAGGAGGGGGTTGGGAAAACCTAAAAACTAGGTGTGGGGACCACTAGGATGACCACAAACCACCACCAAAGTGGTGGTGGTGTGGTGGTGTACTGCTGCACAGAGCAACAGCAAGCCATGCAGCCCTCTTTGGAGGGTTGTGGGGCCCACAGGTAAAATCCTAAAAATATGCAAAAGATGGGAACATGGAGATGAGGTGGGGGCTGCAATACCTCAAAAGATCAAACCCTAAAACCTAATCCTAAATTCTAAACAAATCCCCCAAGTTTGGTAAAAATCTGAGAATATAACAATTTGACTTTTAAGAAAAACTAATAGGTTGACTTTTTTTGAGATTCTACTGATCCTAGATGATTACTAAAGATGCTTAAAGCTAATTTATGAATGATTCAAGTGAGTATAACAACTAATGGACCTATGTGATTAATTATGCAACCTAAAAAATCCTCACAGTTAATGCATTCTAAGATTAAAGCTATTTTTGACTTTTTACTGAATATTCACTACTTTTATGACTTTAATGAGCAACATTAACCTAAGTGAACATGTAGGGACTAAAGATACCACCTTACAATCCTGCTGAGTCCACAGACTCAGCAATTCCAAACACCCCTTATATGTGGGACTGTGATGAGATTTTCACCACAAAATACTGATTCCGGACATGAATGTGGTTAAGAGGGACATAAAATGATAGCTTATGACTATTTAAGTGTAAAACAACAACAAAAACCAACAATAGCTACTTAGCATAGATTATGCAAAAGGATGAGAAAGATCCTTACATTTTCCAAAGCTGTGAACCAAGATGAACCAGCAATGAAATCACAACCCTATTGCTCCCATGAGCACTAAACCACATTCCCTTCTCCTTCTTCTTGCTCCATTCTGCTTCCTTCATTTATTTTTATTTTTACTATTTTTTTTAGTGTTTTTGATTTTTGTAATTGGAAACTGATTTTAAAACATTAGAAGCTTATAAAAGCTGGTTAATAACTGAAATGAGCTTAGAGAACCATAAACTAACAACTTTAACAGTGTTGAGTGAGTTTGTCAAATTCACTCAAAAATGCAAAATTTAAATTCTGAAAAGGTAACTTGGAATTAAAGACTAAAATAGCTTAAATTACATAAGTTAAACGGATTACAACCACTTTTCACTAAAAATTACAACTGAATTTTAAATTTCATAATCTACGATTACCTAAAACTAAAACTACTCTAATTGCTTTCTTCCACTGCTCCTTTCTTCTCTTTTATACAGCCAATTGGTCTTGTGGGTCCCACTAGTCAAATCCCAGCAATAAAATAGCCACTTGGATCACTTTTGGTCTCATTGCAATTTTGGCGGGAAAGACTTTTTATGCAATTTGGTCTGTGGAAGCAGACCCTAGGGGGGTGAGAGGTGATTGGTGTTGGGAAGAGTAATCTGGAAGGGATAAGGTGGATGGTGGATGAGGTGCAAGTGGAGGGGGAAAACCAGCTGGTATTCTGGTTTGGGAGTGGTGAGTGAGGGAGAGGGAAGATGGGTGGTTTGACTGGTATTTTGACCAGGTCAAATGGTTGACCCCGTTGTTATTATTTTGGGTGGTATGGGCTGGATTGTATGGGCCAAAATAAAAAAGGAAGGGGAGTGGGCTTAGGTTGTGGATTGGACCATGGATTGGATAATAAGTAACTAGGATCTGTTTGGTATTATTAGTTGTAAATCACAAGGGCTCATTTTGTAATTTCTGAAAATTGAGGGCTGTTTTATGTAATTTCTCCAAAGTAATCAAAATGGACCATATTTGTCATGTGTAAATAGTACAAGGGTATTTTGGATATTTTTCACTTTTTAAACACCCGGGGACTATATCTGCCAAAACATCAAACTTCAGGGACCTGACTTGTAATTTTACCAAACTTTCTAACCAAGGACCAAACCTGCCATAAGAGATTAGTATAAGGACAAAATTTGTTTTTCTCAAAGTTTCAATATCCCAGGGACCATTTTTGACAATTTTCCAAAGTACAGGGATTAAACTTGTAATTTTGTGAGACTTTTGCACCAAAGGACTAAATGTGTAACTTTTTCATTTAAAAGGACCTTTGGTGACTTTTTCAAGTTTTTAGAACAACCAGGGACTAGATTTGACAAATTTTGAAAGCTGAGGGACTGAAACTGCCAATTATGCAAACTTTGTGCGTTTTTCATTTGTTTTTGATTATTTTGCATTTGAAACATATAAAACACATTCCTGGGATATTTTCACTATTTTGATGCAATATTAAGTGTTTTTAGACGTTTTGGCAGCTCAGAAAAGGTAAAAATGATGAGTATTTACACACTCATCAAAGGTATAATTGCTCTCAACAAGTGAGCCTTTTGGGACAACGGCTCTTATCATTTGAGGGACAAATTGCCCTCATAAAGTTAGCCTTTAGGGACAACGGATCCCATCATGTAAGTGACAATTGCTCTAATCAAGTGTGCAAGCAATAGGGACAACGGCTACCATCATGTAAAGGGAAATTGCACTCATCAAGTGTGCAAGCGTTTAGGGACAACGGCTCCTATAAAGTAAGGTACAATTGCTCTCAACAAGTGAGCCTTTAGGGACAACGTCTCTTATCATGTAAGGGACAAATTGCCCTCATAAAGTTAGTCTTTAGGGACTATAGATCTCATCATGCAATCGTATTGCTCTTATCAAGTGTACAAGCATTAGGCACAAGGGCTATCATCATGTAAAGGCAAATTGCACTCATCAACTGAGCAAGTGTTTAGGGACAAACAAAATTGCCCTAAAAAAACTCTCTCTCTCTGGCTTACTATGGGCGATTTCCAGCAACCTTTTTCTAAAACTGATCTCTAATCTTAATCTTGTTTTAATCCTTTTAATGATCGTGCTTTGGACGGTTAACTTGATTAATTCAGTCCTATAGCATTATTTTTATTTGGATCTGACCTGGTTGAATTAGGATTTCGTTTTTTTGGGTTGTTTATTAATCGTGTTTGTGTTGAATTTTTATTAAAGTCGGTTAGGGTTTAAGTCTTTCAATCGATCCTTCCTTTTAATGCTGCTGTGATTTTATTGAAGGTCAATTAGGGTTTGCAACTGATTTCCTTTTTTCATGCTGCATTCAAGATGGAAGTCGGTTAGGGATTGCATTTAATGATAGTCGGTTAGGATTGTGTATATAATCCTGACGTGGGGTGTTTTGTTCTATTATTATTGGTTGTCGATTCCTGAAGTCAGTTTTTTAGGGTTTTTGCTGTTCGTTTTTTATTTAGGGTTCTTGTTTTATTTGCTGCTTATTTCTTTTTCTTGTTCCTCGCTGGTGTATTCTCCATTATGGATTCTAATATGCCTAAGAAGTCTTCAATCAGCCACAAACAAGGAGATGATAAGGGTTCCAATAATAGGGAAAAAGCTGGAACTAATTTACTTCATAATGCTCCGGTCTTGAAGTCTATTCTTAAGAAACCAATGCGTAATGTTTCTGGTAAGGGATCTTTTTCGTTTCCTGAAGTGAGTAAATCTGTTGGTGTTAATGATTTGACTAAAGGCACGACTTCTATGGTTGGTGCTAATGACAAAACTGATTTAAAGGAGACGGTTCCTATACAAGTTACTAATGCTAGTTCTGTTACAATTGAAAAACGTGTGGAAAGTGATAATTCTTGTTTAAATGTGGGAAAATCCAATGATGGAAATTTGATCAGCTCCCAAGAGGTAGTTTCATCAGATGGGTAGCATGAAGATGATGAAGAGGGTTCGTTAATGAGTGGTTTAGCTGCTAAGGTTACTAATGTTGATGGCATGACTACATTCGCTGATCTAGAGGAGGATTTGTCAAAGAAGCAACATAAGGAGGATTTGGCTGGTAATGGAAGTAACTCAAATCATGACTCTCAAGTGCATTTTAATTCGTATCCTCAACAGCCTTTGCATGCAACTGTTGTGAGGGGTAATATTCAAAATCAAGGTAAGTCTTCTAGTGGGGTTGGATCACAATCAGCTCCTAAACTTTCATATGCTTCGATGTTTAAGACTAAGAATGCTTTCAAATCTGTTAACATATGTGAGCTTCGTAATGATGAGCGTGTGGAAGGTGCTCATGTCACAATTCCTTTAAAAGAGATTGAAGATGTTTCGGCTCGGTTTGCTAACACCCTTTATGGCTATTTTATTGGCAAACAGCTTGCATTCCCCATTGTGGAGAATTATGTTAAGAATACTTGGGCTAAGTATGGTTTAGAACGTGTTATGTTGAATAATGGGTTCTTTTTATTTCAATTCTCTACTAAGGATGGTATGGATCAAGTGTTAGAATCTGGTCCGTGGTTGATTCGTTCAATTCCTATCATTTTGAACATTTGGATTCCTAATACTACGCTTGCTAAGGAAGAGGTAACTTCAGCTCCCATATGGCTGAAATTATATAATGTGCCCATTGTTGCTTATACGGAGGTTGGATTAAGTTTGATTACGACTCAAATTGGTAAACCTATCATGTTGGATTCTTATACTAGTTCTATGTGTGAGAAGTCTTGGGGACGGAATTCGTATGCACATGCTCTTGTTGAGGTGTCTTCTCTTAATGAGTTTATGGATCATGTGGTTGTGGCAATTCCGTATCCTAATGGTTCAGGTCATTCGTTGGTGCGCATTGATATTGAATATGAATGGAAACCTCCTCGTTGTGCTTGTTGCAAAATTTTTGACTATAATGATGTTGCATGCCCTAAGAATGTTAAACAAGCTAGTGTGAAGTCTAATGTGGATGAGGAGGGATTTGTTGAAGCAACTAAGCATAAGGGTAAGGGTAAGGTGCCAACTCATGAGAAGGTTATTGATGGCGTTCGATTTGCAAAACCAAGGGTCACATTTAACTATCGTTGGCAGCCGGTTTCGAATTCAAAAAAGGGGACTGATGGAGCTTCTTCCTCTAAGGGTAATGGTACTAATAAGGATACTACTGGTCCTAAGGAGGTTGGGGACAATGGTGCTTCATCTTCAAAGGCTCATGTCACGAATAAGGAGTTTAGGGTTCCCAATATGAAAGCTGGTATTAATAATGATATGAATGTGGAATCTGGTCTTAATGCATTGGATAATCAAGTTAATTGTGATGTTCCAGCCTCTTCTAAGTATATTCATGATGATTTAAGTGATATTATTACTAAGAATTCTTTTGGAGCTCTAAGTGGTGATGTGACCAGTTCTGAATTCGGGTTTGAAGAGGATTCATCTCAAGAGAATAAAGGAGTTCATGTTGTGGATAGTGATACGGATAATGAGGTTGATGAGTATATTGAATGTGGTAAGCGAAACACGGTCACAAGTAATAAAAAGGAAGCAAGCACTTCCTCTAGTGATGTTCCTCATGTATAGTATCGCTTCTTGGAATATAAGGGGAATGAACCAATCCCCTAAACAAAATGAGGTTCGACAAGTTATTTGTGAGAATAAACTTTCTGTTTGTGCTATTCTTGAATCTCATGTTGCTTGTTCTCGGTTGGAAGAGCTTTGTAAGAAGGTTTTTAGGAGTTGGAATTGGACTTCTAATGGTCAATTGTGTTCTAAAGGTTCTCGTATAGTTTTGGGCTGGAATCAAGAGGATGTTGATTTAACCGTGATTACTATGGATGATCAAGTTATTCATACATGTATTCGGTTTAAAATTGATAAGAAAGAGCTGTTTTGTTCTTTTATATATGCTCATAACCGTTATACTCATAGGCGTCCTCTTTGGCAGAATTTAATGGTTCATAAGCAATATGTTAGGAACCGTGCGTGGTGTCTTCTAGGTGACTTTAATTCGGCGCTGAATTTAGAAGATAAAGTGGAGGGTTCTTCTATTATTGATATTGCTATGAGGGAATTCAAGGAGTGTGTTGATGAGATTGAGGTTTTTGATGTAAATCGTTCTGGTTTGCAATTCACTTGGAATCAAAAACCAAGAGGGGAGGATGGTACTCTAAAAAAGATTGATCGAATTATGGCTAATCTTGAATGTACAGATGGTTTTGTTGGTGTTCATGCCATATTTCAGCCTTACCGTATTTCTGACCACTCCTCGGCTATTCTTACTATTCCTACATCTCATAAGTTTAAACCGAGACCGTTTAAGTTTTATAATGTCCTGGTTCAGAATCCTCGGTTTAAATTGCAAGTTAAGGAGTGTTGGAATGTGTCTACAAGTGGTTATTACATGTACCAAGTTGTGACTAAACTTAAGTCGTTGAAGAAGCCGCTTCGTAAGATGCTTTTTAATGAAGGGAATATCCATGATAAGGTCATTAGACTTCTTCATGAGTTAGATACTGTTCAACGTGCTCTTGATGTAGATCCATTTAATGTTTCTATTCGGGAAGAGGAGGCATGCTATCTTAATGCGTATAATGATGCTATTTTGTTAGAGGAGCAGTTCCTTAAGCAAAAATCAAAGGTTGAATGGCTCAGAGTTGGGGATTCTAACTCGGCTTATTTTCATAAGGTGGTTAAGAGCCGAAAAGCGAGAAGTCGAATTGATGTGATCAGCAATAGTGATGGGGTTCGGTTTGATGGAGAGAAGGTCCCTAATGCTTTCGTTAGTCATTATGCTTCTTTCCTTGGACAAGAGGGGTATACGGTCCCGTTTGAGAACCATGATCTTTTTATGTCTACTCTTGATCCGATTGTTGCTGAGGAGATGGTTCGGGATGTTTCTATGCAAGAAGTTAAGGATGCTTTATTTTCTATGGGGGATGACAAGTCTCCTGGTCCGGATGGGTATACGGCGGATTTCTTTAAAGGAGCTTGGGATATTGTGTCTTCGGATGTTACTAAGGCGATTCAGGAATTCTTTACTAATGGTAAGCTTTTGAAGGAAGTGAACCATACTATTATTGCTCTTCTTCCTAAGGTTACTTCTCCAACTCGGATTAATGACTTTAGGCCTATCTCTTGCTGCAATGTATTATTTAAATGTATTAGCAAGATTATAGCTAACCGCATCAAGAATAGTTTAACATCCTTAGTTAGCTTGAACCAATCAGCTTTTGTTCCGGGTAGGAGGATTTCGGATAATATTTTACTCACTCAGGAGCTTATGCATAATTATCATGTTGATCGGGGTCCGGCGAGATGTGCTTTTAAAGTGGATATTCAGAAGGCTTATGATACGGTTGATTGGAACTTTTTGCGGCAAATTCTGGTTGGTTTTGGTTTCCACAACCGTATGATTGGTTGGATTATGGAATGTGTGACATCGGCTTCTTTTTCTATTAGTGTTAATGGTAATCTGTATGGTTATTTTAAGGGCAAGAGGGGTCTTCGGCAAGGTGATCCGTTGTCGCCTTATCTATTTACCCTTGTCATGGAGGTTCTTACTCTTATTTTACGAAAGCGGGTTCGCAACTCTGAGCTATTTACATTTCATCATCATTGCTCTAACCTTAATATCATTAATCTTTGCTTTGCTGATGATCTATTTCTCTTTGCTCATGGTGACGTTGAATCAGCTAGAGTTATTATGGAGGCGTTGGATGAGTTTAAGCAAGTTTCTGGTCTAACCCCGAGTTTGCCTAAGAGCACGGCTTATTTTTGTAATGTTCGTAACCATGTTAAGCTTGCCATTTTACAGGTGATTTCGTTTGTTGAGGGTAGCCTTCCAGTTAAGTATTTGGGCGTTCCTTTGGTTACTACTAGGCTGATCTTTAGAGACTGTAAGGAGTTGGTTGAGAGGTTGTCTAATCGGATTAATGATTGGAAGAATAAATCCCTCTCTTTTGCTGGTAGGCTTCAACTTATTCAGTCTGTGCTATCTTCTATGCATATTTACTGGGCTTCGGTTTTTATCCTTCCTTCCCGTATTATCCATGATCTTGAGCAGCTTATGAGGGGTTTTTTGTGGGGTAAGGGTGAGGGGCAAAAGGCTAAATCTAAAGTTGCATGGGAGGTGGTTTGTCTTCCTAGGAAGGAAGGTGGGCTTGGGATTAGGAGGTTGAATACGTTTAATAGTGCGCTGATCACTACCCATATTTGGAGTATTGTTACTGGTAAGGAGTCCCTATGGGTTAGATGGATTCATTCTCATTAGCTAAGGGGGCGTAATTTCTGGGATATCCCATGTCGTGGTAATATGACATGGAGTTGGCGTAAAATCCTTCAGCTTAGACCCCTTGTTCGTAAATTTATATGGTATAAATTAGGGGATGGCTCTAAGGCTTCAGCATGGTTTGATTCTTGGTGTTTGCTAAGTCCTATATCTCATATTGTTTCTCCTCGTGATATTCACCGGGCTGGTTTTAATTCTAATTCTACTGTTCGGGAGATCATTACTTCTAATGGGTGGGCTTGGCCTAATGATTGGATGGTTCGTTACCCTGTTCTTGCTTCTATATCAGTTCCTCAATTGGTTGATCACATGGCTGATTCTTTAGGGTGGCGTTCTAATGATGGGGTGTTTCATCCCTTTTCAGTTTCTTTGGTTTGGGAGTGTATTAGGCTGCGTGATATTAATGTTGATTGGTATCACCTGGTGTGGTTTTCTCATCGGATTCCGAGGCATGCCTTTCACTTGTGGTTAGTTATAAAGAGGCGGTTGCGGACTCAAGATATGTTAAGGCGTCAAGATACTTCAGACGAGGATCCGTTGTTGTGTCCTCTTTGTAAGACGCAATCTGATTCTCATGATCATCTTTTCTTTGCGTGTTCGTATTCTATGCAGATTTGGAATTCGTTGAAGATGTTTGCTGGTTTTAGCTCCTTGCCTTCTTCGTTGGATGATATTGTTAGTGCTCTTATTGTGTCGGCAAAGTCAAGGTCTGTTCGGAGTGTTGTTTCTAAACTTTTGTTTGCTGCAACGACGTACTTTATATGGCAAGAAAGAAATAGCCGGCTTTTTAAGAAGCAAATTAGATCAGAAGCTCAAGTTGTTGATTTAATCAAGTCCACGGTTCGTTTGAAGCTTCTCACTTGCAGGTTTAAGAAGACGGCGAATGTGATTGATTTCATTCGTGTGTGGAAGTTGCCCTATTCTCTTATGCATACATGATGTCGATTTTTTCTATTGAGGGGTGTATGGTCATCAATTCACCATGGTTTTTTCCTTATTGGATTCCTAAGAATTGGCTAGCCCACAAGTATATGGATTGTGGTAAAGGCAGTGGAAGTCCATATTTGGTTCTCAGTTCACCAAAGGTGATTTTTTCTCCTAAAGAATTGGCTAGTCCTGAGCAAACGGCTACAGGTAAAGACATATCAAATCCGTTTATAGTTTCTGATTTGCTAATAAATCAGATGGTTCTCAAGTGTACCATAGTTTTCGAGCTTAAACATTTGGCTAGTCCTGAGCAAACGGCTACAGGTAAAGACAAATCAAATCCGTTTATAGTTTCTGATTTGCTAATAAATCAGATGGTTATCAAGTGTACCAAAGTTCTCGAACTTAAACATTTGGCTACTCCAGTAGTGATGGCTATTGGTAAAGAGGCATCAAATCCATTATTTTCAATGATTCACCTCTCACAGGAGTTAACACACCGGGAAGTGATGAGGATAGTTTGTAACGAATATGATTTGATGTACACTTGGTCATTTGTTGCTGCAAAGAAATGGTGCTCTTCAAGGTGGTGCCATTCATGGAGTTTGGCTGTTTGGTTTTTTGATGTTGTTGGTTGGAAGTGGGACGCTTTCTGGATTCAAGAGTCTTCCTGGTTTTATTCCTAGTTAGTCGTTTCTGATGTTTAGATAGGGTTGTTGTGCTTATGGCCTGTCTTAAGCACTAGGTTGTTCAAGTTTATGCTTGAGGTTAATGTGGCATTTCAGCCACATTCCATTTGTACTTAACTTATTTTTTGGTTATATATATTTGCCGGGGTATTCCCCTTTACCCAAAAAAGTGTTTAGGGACAACGGCTCCCAAAAAGTAAGGTATAATTGCTCTTAACAAGTGAGCCTTTAGGGACAATGACTCTTATGATGTAAGGGACAAATTGCCCTCATAAAGTTAGCCTTTAGGAACAACAGATCTCATCATGTAAGTGACAATTGCTCTTATCAAGTGGGGAAGCGCTTAGGGACAATGGCTCCCATAATGTAAGGTACAATTGCTCTCAACAAGTGAGCCTTTAGGGACAACGGCTCTTATCATGTAAGGGACAAATTGCTCTCCTAAAGTTAGTCTTTAGGGACAACGGATCTCATTATGCAAGTGACTATTGCTCTTATCAAGTGTGCAAGCATTAGGGACAACGACTATCATCATTTAAAGGGAAATTTCACTCATCAAGTGAGCAAGCGTTTAGGGACAACGGCTCCCATAAAGAAAGGTACAGTTACTCTCAACAAGTGAGCCTTTAGGGACTACGACTCTTATGATGCAAGGGACAAATTGCCCTCATAAAGTTAGCCTTTAGGAACAACGGATCTCATCATGCAAGTGACTATTGCTCTTATCAAGTGAGAAAGCGTTTAGGAACAACGGCTCCCATAAAGTAAGGTACAATTGCTCTCAACAAGTGAGCTTTTAGGGACTACAACTCTTATGATGTAAGGGACAAATTGCCCTCATAAAGTTAGCCTTTAGGAACAACAAATCTCATCATGCAAGTGACTATTGCTCTTATCAAGTGTGCAAGCATTAGGGACAACGGCTATCATCATGTAAAGGGCAATTGCGTTCATCAAGTGAGCAAGCGTTCTGGGACAACGGCTCCTATAAAGTAAGGTACAACTTCTCTCAACAAGTGAGCCTTTTAGGACAACGGCTCTTATCATGTAAAGGACAAATTGCCCTTATAAATTTAGCCTTTAAGGACAACGGATCTCATCATGCAAGTGACAATTGCTCTTATCAAGTGTGCAAGCAATAGGGACAACAACTATCATCATCTAAAGGGAAATTGCACTCATCAAGGGAGGAAGCGTTTAGGGACAACGGCTCCCATAAAGCAAGGTACAATTGCTCTTAACAAGTGAGCCTTTAGGGACAACGGCTCTTATCATTCAAGGGACAAATTGCCATCATAAAGTTAGGCTTTAGGGATAACGGATCTCATCATATACGTAACAATTGCTCTTATCAAGTGTGCAAGCAACAGGGACAACGACTATCATCATGTAAAGGGAAATTGCACTCATCAACTGAGCAAGCGCTTAGGGACAATGGCTCCCATAAAGTAAAGTACGATTACTCTCAACAAGTGAACCTTTAGGGACAACGACTCTTATGATGTAAGGGACAAGTTGCCCTCATAAATTTAGCCTTTAGGAACAACGGATCTCATCATGTAAGTGACAATTGCTCTTATCAAGTATGCGAGCATTAGGGACGACGGCTATAATCATGTAAAGGATAGTTGCTCTTATCAAGTGGGGAAGCGTTTAGGGACAACGGCTCCCATAATGTAAGGTACAATTGCTCTCAACAAGTGAGCCTTTAGGGACAACGGCTCTTATCATCTAAGGGACAAATTGATCTCCTAAAGTTAGTCTTTAGGGACAACGGATCTCATTATGCAAGTGACTATTGCTCTTATCAAGTGTGCAAGCATTAGGGACAACGACTATCATCATTTAAAGGGAAATTTCACTCATCAAGTGAGCAAGCGTTTAGGGACAACGGCTCCCATAAAGAAAGGTACAGTTGCTCTCAACAAGTGAGGCTTTAGGGACAACGGCTCTTATCATTTAAGAGTCAAATTGCCCTCATAAAGTTAGCCTTTAGGGACAACGGATCTCATCATATAATTAACAATTGCTCTTATCAAGTGTGCAAACAATAGGGACAACGACTATCATCATGTAATGGGAAATTGCACTCATCAAGTGTGCAAGCGTTTAGGGACAACGGCTCCCATAAAGTCAGGTACAATTGCTCTTAAAAAGTGAGCCTTTAGGGACTACGACTCTTATGATGTAAGGGAAAAATTGCCCTCATAAAGTTAGCCTTTAGGAACAACGGATCTCATCATGCGACTGACTATTGCCCTTATCCAGTGAGCAAGCGTTTAGGGACAACGGCTCCCATAAAGTAAGGTACAATTGCTCTCAACAAGTGAGCCTTTAGGGACTACGACTCTTATGATGTAAAGGACAAATTGCCCTCATAAAGTTAGCCTTTAGGAACAACGGATCTCATCATGCAAGTGACTATTGCTCTTATCAAGTGTGCAAGCATTAGGGACAACGGCTATCATCATGTAAAGGGCAATTGCTCTCATCAAGTGAGCAAGCGTTCATGGATAACGGCTGCCATAAAGTAAGGTATAATTGCTCTCAACAAGTGAGCCTTTTGGGACAACGGCTCTTATCATGTAAGGGACAAATTGCCCTTATAAAGTTAGCCTTTAGGGACAACGGATCTCATCATGCAAGTGACAATTGCTCTTATCAAGTGTGCAAACATTAGGGACAACAAATATCATCATGTAAAGGGCAATTGCAATCATCAAGTGAGCAAGCATTTAGGGACAATGGCTCACATAAAGCAAGGCACAATTGCTCTCAACAAGTGAGCCTTTAGGGACAACGGCTCTTATCATTTAAGGGACAAATTGCCCTCATAAAGTTAGCCATTAGGGACAACGGATCTCATCATGTAAGTGACAATTGCTCTAATCAAGTGTGCAAGCAATAGGGATAACTGCTATCATCATGTAAAAGGAAATTGCACTCATCAAGTGAGCATGCGTTTAGGGACAATGGCTCCCATAAAGTAAGGTACAATTTCTCTCAACAAGTGAGCCTTTTGGGACAACGGCTCTTATCATTTAAGGGTCAAGTTTCCCTCATAAAGTTAGCCTTTAGGGACAACGGATCTCATCATATAAGTAACAATTGCTCTTATCAAGTGTGCAAGCAACAGGGACAACGACTATCATCATGTAAAGGGAAATTGCACTCATTAAGTGAGCAAGCGTTTAGGGACAACGGCTCCAATAAAGTAAGGTACCACTGCTCTCAACAAGTGAGCCTTTATGTGCTACGACTCTTATGATGCAAGTGACAATTGCTCTTATCAAGTGTGCAAGCATTAGGGACAACAACTATCATCATGTGAAGTGCAATTGCACTCATCAAGTGAGCTAGCGTTTAGGTACAACGGCTCCCATAAAGCAAGGTACAATTGCTCTCAACAAGTGAGCCTTTAGGGACAATGACTCTTATTATTTAAGGGACAAATTGCCCTCATTAAGTTAGCCTTTATGGACAACGAATCTCATCATGTAAGTGACAATTGCTATTATCAAGTGTGCAAGCATTAGGGACTACAGCTATCATCATGTAAAGGGCAATTGCACTCATCAAATGAGTAAGCGTTCAGGTACAACGGCTCCCATAAAGCAAGGTACAATTGCTCTCATAAAGTTAGCCTTTAGGGACAACGGATCTCATCATGTAAGTGACAATTGCTCTAATCAAGTGTGCAAGCAATAGGGACAACGACTATCATCATGTAAAGGAATGTGAAAGCGTTTTGGGACAACGAATCCCATAAAGTAAGGTACAATTGCTCTCAACAAGTGAGCCTTTAGGGACTACGACTCTTATGATGTAAGGGACAAATTGCCCTCATAAAGTTAGCCTTTAGGAACAACGGATCTCATCATGCAAGTGACTATTGCTCTTATCATATGTGCAAGCATTACGGACAACGGCTATCATCATGTAAAGGGCAATATCTCTTATCAAGTGAGCAAGGGTTCCGAAACCCTAATAAGGGATACTTGCAAGGAGATAATAAACCAAACCCTAATGAGTTCAGTTATGGCTTTAACGTGAATGACCAGAACCCAGAATCACAAAACGCATGAAAGAAAAACGAAACCCTAACAGCCCTTTAACCAATACTTGATTAAACAATGCGTTTATGAATAATAAATCGAACCTTATATACTAAAATCAAAGAGAACCGACTTAAGCACAAGATAATAAGGAAATCGATTAAGATAATCCCAAAGGTGGTTTTGTAACCCTAATCGTATGATTCACCAGAAAAAACCCTTTGAGGATGATAATTGTAGCGATTTCAATAAATCAGAGATAAACACAAAGGTTAATCACTAGAAGAATCAAAATCGTACATGAATTGATGGATTTAGGGCAAAAAAGGTGAAGATCGATTTTAGAATGTTAGGGATAAAACTATCGCCTATTTTCACCAGAGAGAAAACGTTTTAGGGTTTTTTTTCTTTATTGAGAGACTGTAAGTTAAGTTTGGGGTATCTTATTCAAAAACCCTAATTCGTGTTACTATCACAAGATTTGGTGCTGACTCGGCCTTGATTCACATGCGTTCATGCTTATTCTTCTTTGCTATGGCGATTTTGGGACTGATCTATCAAGATAACGAATCCCTAGTTATTAGGGTTTTGTTTATTGCTGGTCTTGTGATTTTTGTGGCTATTGGAAGTTAGGGTTGTAAAACCCTAGTTGTGTCTATGGCAGGTTGTTCATATCGACTTGCATGGTGCGTTGAATCATATCATGTTTTGATGGATTCATTGGTTTATTGTATGATGCTGTTGTGAATCGGTATGGCATGATGATGTGGGTGTTAGGGGCGTGTATACCCTACTTGGTGTTGATTGAATCAGCTGCATGGTATACGTGCAGCTTGGTTTATTTCATGGTTGTGAAACTTTGTACCTATATTATCTTCACGAATTTTACTCGGATTTATTGGGTTGGAGAATGGTTCAAGTTTCTTTTGGATGGTTTGGTAAGTTCAGGTTCTATGTGAATGTCAGACGCGTTTTTATGATGGTGTTGCTAAATCATATGGAAGTTGATGTGAAGTTCTACGGTGACTATGCTTTTGGTGCTCCCTTTTTTTTGGGTAAAAGGGTTAATTCACCCCGGTAAAATATATTATCCAAAAAAACGTTGAAGTACAAAGAACGAGAGTGACCTCCCTCGCCTCAGTCCCTTAGGACACTTACAGACACGAATATAAGAATGACACACCATTCCTATAACTTACAATAAAATGAACCTACCAATAATGACAAAGTACATAAAAATTACAATACTACTCAAGAACAGTACTTGAGCCTTTATATCACTATGGTGGTCCATCTTAACTTCCATGAAGAATCCACGTGTAAACATCCAAGTGATCTTCAACATATAATCTGTTTGAACTAGCAACGAACACCACAAACAAATCCTCCTCTTTGTCCCACACCTTGAGACATAGACGAACACCATGACACGATTCTGTTAACCATAAGTTGCTAAATGCAAATAGGATATGAATGTAAACCAAACGTAACACAATCTGCCATAGACAAACACTAGGGTGTTGAACACCCTAACATGCATCAAGTTGGATCAGCAAAACACAAGTAAAACACGTGTATTTATGACCATCCTAACACCAAAGGCACTCATAATGCCGAACCATGTAGCAATCAGAAACCATAGGGATAAACGACATGTTCCCTACATCAGCATATAGCACCCACCAAGTGACCATTGCAACCAATTGTCCCTTTACTTACATTGATCACGATACCAATATCTTCCAAAAACAGATTTTGAATATACATAGCCTAAACCAAATCGGAGAGACATACCACGCAGCGTTTTTGAACAAGAACCCTTTAACTTGACTTACATTCGTACCAACCAACCAACCAAATGCAGAAAATACCTCCATTGTATCCCAACAAACATCCAAAACGCAGCCCATAGAGCAAGTATTGAATCGATAGAGGCATAACACAATAGCAGATCATGTGTCGCCAATACTCGTCATACAAGCATATAGCACTTAAGGACAACCACATCACGACCAGCATGACCTAAAATCAAGCATGAACAATCATAAAATCACCACCGATCAGATCATAACTGCTATCGACAAACCTAGGGTAACAAAACCCTAACAAACAAAAAAAACCCTAAACATTCTCTCTGGTGAAAAAGGCGACAACAAATAAAACCCTTACTTTATATTCGTCTTCCAAACTGATCTTAATTCTTGTTTTTATTCAATGATCCTATTGTAGAGATTGCACGTGTAATATCTTCTACTTTAAGTTTTCTGAATTGAAAACTTTTTTTAAGGTTTCTTTGGAGGAATCTACTTTTTAGGTTTCTTTTTGTCGTCTTTTTATTCTGATCGCTACATACACTATTATTTTATTATAGGTCGGTTTTAATATCCCCTATATATCTACGATTATAGGGTGTATATTTTAATTCGACTTTATTATCCCTTTTGTTCGATCAGTAGTTTGGCGGTGGTTTTATCAATTCCTTTTTATTTACTTATAGAAGGGTATAACCGACTCTATGATCCCTAATCGACCCTGTGAGTATTAATTCTATATAAGTCGGTTCTATTGACTTATTATATAATCGGATCAATTATTTATTCAAGTGATTGTTTCTAGGCTGTTAGGGTTTCGGTTTTCACGCTTTCATGCTTGTATGATTTTGGGATCTGGTCATTCTTGTTGCTGCAATTACTAAACTCTGTTGGGTTTGGTGTATTCGTAACTCCATAACTGAATTCTTTGGGTTTGGTTTATTATCTCATTGCAAGTACCCGTTCTAGGGTTTTGGTTTTTGTTTGTGCGCTAGGGTTTGCTGCTGTTAGTTATTTTATTACGTGGGTTTTAGAGAGATGGAATCTGGTTCTATGAATGTTAAAAAGCCTTCAAAGGCTAAGGGGTTGGCTACTAGGATTGGTAATATTGATGGTAAGATTCTTACTAATGCAAGTATGCCATTGAAGGATATATTGAAAAGTGCAGGTTTGGAAGGAAAAACGGGGAGTTTTGCTCTTCCTCGTGATCATGGTCCCGTTGTTTCTGATCCGAAGTTTGCTTTACAAAAAGGGGTACGTTTGGCTAGTTCTGAATCTGATGTTCCTAAGTCTAGTAATGTTGTAGCATCTGATTCGTTGGGGGTTGCAATGGTTGGTACGTCTAAGGATAATGGTGAAAGGCTAGCAGATGATGGTAATATTGGAGGTTCTTGTGAGCCTAATGTACCTAGTGATTCACAATCTGGTGGAGTTGATGAGGCTACTAGGTCGGGTTCAAGAGTGGTTATTCCAATGGCTGTAGTTGATGATATGTGCACTAAACTTACTAATTCATTATACGGTTATTTCATTGGTCTAAGAATTGCATTTCCCATTGTGGAAGACTATGTCAAGCATGCTTGGGCAAGGTTCGGCTTTGAACATGTTATATTGCGGAATGGTTTCTTCATTTTCAAGTTCTCTTCACGTGAAGGTATGAATAAAGTTCTTAATGGTGGTCCTTGGTTTATTAGATCAACGCCTTTATTCTTACATATATGGGTGCCTAATATGAGGCTTGAGAAGGAGAAGATTACTAAGGTACCGGTTTGGGTACGTATCCATAATATACCGTCCGTTGTATACTCTAAAGCCGGTATTAGTTTGATTGCAAAACAGTTGGGGCGGATAATACGGTTTGATGCGGGTACTAATGATATGTGTAAGAATCCTTGGGGACGTTATTCATATGCACGGGTACTTATTGAATTATCGGCTGATTTGGATGTTTTGGAATCAATTGAGGTTGAGATTCCTTTGCCTAAGGGTAAGGGTCATTACATGGAAGTTCTTGATGTTGAGTATGAATGGTGGCCATCTTGGTGTTCTAAGTGTGTTTGTTTCAATCATGATGATGATGTGTGTCCTGTTAGACGTAAGCGGGTTACTAAGGATTCGACTCCACAAGATTCTGATGTTAAGCGTAAGGTTCACTCTACTAAGGCTGGTCATACTAGTGATAAGGGTAAGAAAGGGGCTTGGGGGGTTTCAACTAAGCCAAAACTTTCGTACCAACCTGTTTCTAAACCGGCTACCAAGAAGAAGAATCGAGGTACACAACCTGATGTGAGGGCTGTTTTTAAGTCTACTAATGGTGATTCTAATTCGAGTGGTGATTTTGGGGCTGTTCCTGTTGAGGATGGACATACTCAACTTGAGCAGATGGAACGTGTGGATGCTCATGCTTCTTTTGGGGGTGTGGAATCCGTGGGGTTAAGTGGTGTTGATGTGGTTCCATTGCATAGCACTACTGATGGTTTGTGGGAGCATGGTTCTCACAATGATGGTGCTTCTACAAGTGTGGCCTATTCTGATTTTGATACGTCTAGCTCGTTTACTACAAGTGATGTAGTGACGACTCCTAGGAAGAGGGTTACGTTTGCTGATGAAGCTGATGAAGTTGATGAAGTCTATGAGAACTATGATGATATTGCAAATTATTCCAAGTTCAAGAATGGTTCTCCGAAAGATTTCCAGGTGCAAGGACGCAAGAAGAAATAGTTATCTTTATTTCTATTGTTTTTGTGATTTTTGCTTGTTAAGTTGCTTTTGTTTAGCATGTTTGTTTGGTCAGTTGCACATGTTGTGCATGTTAGTTTTAAGAATGGTTTGTCATTCTTAGATACGTGTCTTGTAAGTGTCCTAAGGGACTGGGGGCGAGGGAAATCACCCTCGTCATTTTGTACTTCAACGTTTTTGGATAATGAATTTTACCAGGGTGCAGGATTACTCCCCTTTACCCAAAAAAAAAAAAAAAAAAAAAACCCTAACAAACACTACACCACGCCCATCTCGAACACATCAGCAAACACCAAACACAAAACCCAATAATATACTAATCAGTCCCAGATCTTGTAAAGGAAAGATAACTAAGGGTTTTTTTAAACAAGATACCCAGAAAACTTGACTTACGCTCTCTCTAAAAACCCACTTACAAAACATGAATCTGGTATATCACATGAATCTGGTAAAGAACTTGTAGTCGTCACAAACCGATATACACATACCAGCAAGCAGTAGATCGAAACCCTAAAAAAGGGTTCCATTTGAAAGTTAACGCATCAGCCTCATCAGCCACATCCACATACCAGCGAAATCAGAAAATATAGAAAGAAAAAAAACAAAACCCTACATCGTGGGTTCCTTGATTTCACTAGCCACCATGCATCAAAACGCCCCATTAGATAAATAAAATCACATACGAACAGATTTATGATGAAACATCACAAACCCTAATGAGCCGCCACACAAAATCCACCCTTATATATATAATAGATTAGAAACCGACTTAGGATAATAAGAATAAGAGGTACGATTTAAATTCGAAACCCTAATTAAATAGATCACCATAAAACTTGATTAGGGTTTCGACCAAGATAAGGAGAAATCGTTTTTGATATAAAGATAAGAACCAGCCGCCCCTCCTATGAATGAAAACATCCCTAAATCATGTATTGCATACCTAAAAACAATAAGGATCGTTAAGGTAGAGAGGACATCATATAGGGATATCTTTTTTGGCCGGAATTAAGGAAGAGGAGGGGCGGCCTGATTTCTCCAAGAGAGAGAGAGAGAGAATTGGGTTTTTTTTTTTTTTTTTTTTTGGTGCTCCCTTTGTGTTGCAAGAGTTTAATTTTTATATTTTCACTTGTATAGTCATTGTAGGTAGTAAGTTTTAATTGTAAGTTATAAGAATGGCATGTCATTCTTATATAGTGGTGCGTAAAAGTGTCCTAACGGACTGAGATGAGGGAGCCACCCTCATCCTTTGTACTTCAATGTTTTTTTGGATAATATATTTTACTAGGGTGAATTAACCCTTTTACCCAAAAACATATAATCTGCTCGTAGTAGCAAAGAACACCACAAATAAAACCTCCACCATTCCCATTGTATTATAGACAATAATTTCAAAGTTATCAAACACTATAAGTCTGAAAAATATGATGGGATTAGAAAGCCAAATTCTGCCATTCAAACAAACGATAACCAAGCCACGCCATAACGTTGAATCATAGTGAAACCAACGTGAGTATCAAAGTACCAAAGGCAATAAAAACCAATTTGAATGGCAACAACACTGCAGCAAACCTGCAACTTACACTCCATGATTACCCTTTCCAATAGCAGCCAGGAAAAATCACCTAACACAAAAATAGGGCCTCATGCAACATACCTAGGGTAGATCAAAACCCTAACAAGTAGATCAATAAAACACCAAGCCTAGGATTACCATCGAAAACCCTAACAAACCGAAACAAACATCAGACCTGAACCAATCATTATGATCACCTAAACAGCAAGAAGGAACAACTCACGAACAAAACGAAATGAACCCTAGAGTTTTTGAATAAGAACCCTAGAAACTTAACTTCCAATAACGATTAGCAGCACCTATGCAACTAATCACGTAATACTTCCACTCTCCCAAACATGTAGATGTTAGAAGATCACGTACCGATATACATATACCAGCAACCAATACAATGAAACCCTAAAAAAGGATACATTCAATAAACACAGCAGTCCATATATGTATATCACCATCAAACACAAGACGAAGGTTTTTGAACAAGGATACCCCGAAACTTGACTTCCATCTCTCTTAAACCCATGTGCAGCACGCATAAATATGATCAAGAACATGTAGAATCATGTAGAAGATCAAACAGCCCCCAAACAGGTTACTTGCCACAAGTTCAAATAGAAAATACCAAACCCTAAAAATTATATCTTAGCTAAATTACCTCACCAAAACCCTAGTACCACTATTCTTAGCTCATAGTACAAGTCCTTTAAGCTTAGAACCCTAAATAGGCTTTAAAGTCCCGAAACTAGGTCAAAACCTTCCAGAATCTTTAGTATAAGCTACCACCACTTTGTTTTCTTTTTTTTGGTAAAGGGGAGTAATCCTGCACCCTGGTAAAATATATTAACCAAAAAAAACGTTGAAGTACATGGGATGAGGGTGGATCCCTCATCTCAGTCCCTTAGGACACTTACAAGCAACTCTATATAAGAATGACATGCCATTCTTATAACTTTCAAAATAAAACAATCAACCTACAATGACTATAAAAGTGAATAAACATCATGAAGTTAACACTTGCATCACAAGTAGCACTAAAAGCATAGTCACCGTAGAACTTCCAATCATCTTCATTGTCCCACAAACAAGCTTCAACAAGAATCAGAGCACGGCAATGATAAACAAGGAGATGAACTTACACAAAGAGACCAAAAGGTTAGTAAGTGGAACACGCGACATTCCAGCACCCTCCCCAATGGCTCGATGACAATCCACAAGTCCCTATCACCAAGTATGAACAAGCACAAAGATCATTCAGAACCATACTTGTGATCAAGGACTCGTACTTACATGAAAACAATCACTATGGACAGCTTCAATCCCTCAAGAAAACAAGAGGAGCGTCAATTCCCTCAAGAAAACAAAAGGAGCGTCAATAATCCTAACCAAATAAACTGCCATAGACCAAACACAAGTTTTTGAACAAGGATACCACAAAACTTGACTTCCATCCCATGCAATCATCCAACCAAACACCAACTGAATTAACCACACAAAACAGGTGGTACTAGACTCCATCATAATGTAGCACGTGTAGGTTGTAATAGCAAAGAACCCATAATAAACCTTAAGTGATTTTAAGGTTTAACGACCAGCATTAGTGCATCTTCAAATGTACCACTTGAAAATTGAATAATCACGATCAAACCAAGCTAAATAACCAGCAAGGGTTTACCATCATCACTCCAACCAGCAAGTACAACATCCCATTGACAATCAGCATCAAGTCGACCAATAGGGTTTAAGCAAACCCTAACCTACACAATCACAGCAGTACGATCCATAATCTAATCAAACAGTAGCAACAGGATCAATAATGGCATAGAACGATGCCATATCACTACCATGCGATCGACATTAACCACACAAACACACTATGGAACGATCCGAATTACCCAGCAAAATAGAGACATTCAAAACGGGTAGGATCAACCATATACAGGAAATAGGGTTGTAACAAACCCTAACATCCAAGTCGACCAGATCATACACCCCTCTATCCAACCCACAATCAGTAATACTTCAATGACAACTCAACAATCAGAACCAAAAAACCCTAAAAAGAGTTTACTTACACGAATATCAGGAACCAAACCCTAATAGGAGATTGGTTATAACATTAACGCATCATATTACCCATAATCAATAGCACACTAGACGATACCTCAAAGGGTTGGTCGTGGAATGAATACCAAGGTTATCCCTAATGAATTAGGAGAAAACCTAATGTGCAGTAGAAACAAAAAGGACGATCACCAAAAACCCTAGCATCATGGTCGATTTAGGGTTAAATAATAAGAACAGTAGCACGCCACCCCTGAGAATATTCAATCTAATGAACCGATTGCATACCAAAAGGTAGAAAACGATTTAGAAGATTGATTTTTTGCCGGAATAGGAGTGTAGGAGTGGCGGCCAAAATCGCCCCTAGAGGGGAGAGAATTGGGCTACCACCACTTAGAGTAAGCTTCCTAGAACTTATCTAAGTCACTAAGCACTCATAGGACCCTAATCTAGGCACTAGAACCTAAGCTAGACCCTAATCACTCACTAAGCAAGATTAGGCTTAAACTAAACCCTAAACTTAGAAATAAGCTACTTAAGCACCTCAAGCTACCAACCAAGTAGCTTATCCACAACCTTAGTCATCCCAAGCAACCAGCCACACACCACCATCACCAAAAATTGAGCTCCTTGTGACCTCCTTGTGCCGCGACCCCCTAAGGTCCAACCACCCTTCACCACCACTCCTAGCTAATCCTAGCCACCATTAGTCACTCCCTATAGGTTCTAAGAGTAATGTAGTAGCAGTACATAGTCACTCCCCCCCCCTCATGCCACCTTGGTGGCCTTTGCTTGCTCGACAAACCCAATGCACCCTATAAATACCCCCTTCACTCCACCACTTCAAACCACACCTTTCTCTCTTCCTCACCTCACACATACAGTAGTTTAGGAGCCATAGTAAGAGTAGGAGTCGAGCCAAGCAAGCTTAGAACCCCACTCTTACCCACATACCATAGACATCAATCGAACAGGAATATCACATACAGAACCATTAATGTAACACCCCCAAAATTTGGTACAGCGGAAGACTAATCAAGCTTCCGGGGTGCTACGGGGATTGGTATCCATCACAAGTCATAAAGAAACAAGATAAAGTAACATAAGTAAAAACAAAACCAACCAAGGTTTTTAAAGTTTACATACATCCCAAATATCCAAAGTAAGGCCCAAAATAAATTAAACATAGGTCCACAATCAATTATCAGAGTTCGAAAATAGATCCTTTAACCAGGTTGCCATGCCAAGCCTTCCAAACCAAGCATCCCAAGTCAGCACTTAATTACCTGAGAAAATGCGCTAAAAGTCAGCTTTTGCTGGTGAGATCATAGGTTTAAATTCTTAATTCAATCAAGTGGACATATACGCAAAACGTTTGCTAGCTAGACTAGGCCTCAAATCACTAAACCATAGTATTCTCTCTCCCCTAGGGAGAAATCCGGCCACCACTATACCATTCTGATCCGGCCAAATCCTAATCCAATTCGTCCTCTCTATCCTTGATTCAAGGGTATGCAATACGATTTTGGTATTAGTATCCATACTATAGTGGTTGGCAGTTTTGTTTTCTAACAATATTTACGGATTTCTTCTTTTTTCTAGCCGTCTTTGGCGATTTCAAAACCCTAACTATCCTAAATAATTAATTCGTTCCTTGTATGTCGTTCATTTTGGTCGGTTTATTTGATTCGAATGTTTTTTTAGGGTTTCGGATCTGGTACTTTGCTGCTTTATATTCAAACTGCCATTAGGGTTTCTTTGGAATCGATCTGATTAAGGGATTAATGTCGGTTCTATTTGTTTTATTAAGATCGAAACCATAAAACGAGTAATATATGCTTATCTTTAATCGTTTTAAGGGTTTACTTTCTTTGGGTTCTTGTATGATCGTATGATGCTTTCAAGATTGGTTTTTATTTGCGATCTTACTTGTGGATTGGTTGGTGATTGTAGCATGGTTCTGCTTGAGTCCAGTCGGTTTATTTCATAGATCGTCTATTTTAACATGCTGCGATCTGTTTGGGGTTTGATGCGCTTACTGTCCTACGAAACCCTAATTTTTTTAGGGTTTCGTATATCCTTGTTCTGCTATGATTGTCGTGATGTTAGATCTGGAAGTAAACTCTCTTTAGAGTTTGTTTGTTGCTGCTCGTTCAACCTATTAGGTTGATGGTTACGTTTGTTTGTGGGTTATCGGAGAGATGGAAGTATTGACTGTTTGTTGTTACATCATAGGATCCTCATGTTATTGTTCATGTTCTATCTATTGATCCGGTGTGATGTGATTATGGGATCTTAGGGTTCTTAATACCCTATTGTTTGGATTGATTGAGTGCTACTGGTTTGATTATTGGTCATGGTTACTTTCTTCAAAGAGTAGCTGCTCCATTATGGAAGTTAAGTTTGAAGGTACTCTTGTTCAAAAACCTTTCGTTCTGATTTGGATCATCTTTGGGATACAACAGGTTTGGCGAGGGTTTTTGTCCCGTTGCTGCTTATTCATGTTTTATTATTGTTGTTGCTCAAGATGGTTTATCAAGTTCCACCATTGTTGCTGCATATTACTTGATCATTGGTAGTTGTCTTCATGTGTTTCAATCATATTTGTTGGAAGATTGGTTCAAGTTCGGATATGTTGGAAGGTTGGGTCGTTTAGACCATGTTTATGCTTCAAGTTTGATTTGCTACGGAAGTCACTCTTATTAGGTTATTAGATTATGCTTTTTGCATAATACTAATAGAAGATGCAATTGGTTGAAGCTGGAAGTTTGCATGTTTAAGATCTGGATCGCTAGGATGACTAAGAAGACTCAAAGAAGACTTTAATGTTTATTTGAGTTGTAATGTATTGTAATTTTATTGCTAGTCATGGTTAGTTGTAATTTAGATCTGTTTGTTATAAGAATGGTCTGTCATTCTTATATAGTGGTAGTGGTAGTGTCCTTAGGGACTCCGATGAGAGATTCACTCTCATCCATTGTACTTCAACGTTTTTTTGAGTAATAATTTGCCAGGGTGGAACCCTTTTACCCACTATAGTCCAAAACCAATCAAATCAATATGCATTCGCAAGGATGCGACATGCAAACATTCGTAAGGATACGACATGTTCTTGCATTCGTAAGCATACGACATGCGCTACAACCTACTTAGTTCTATAAGCATAGCAAGTTTTAAATAAATAGCAATAATAGTCCACATAAAATAATTTGCACGTTTCTCACCCCAAGTATTGAAAACAATATTCAAAAGTAAAAGTGTGGCTATGACTCACATTATGTCCAGATATCAGCACAAAACCGGTAGAACCAAGAAGTATAGCAACTCAAATGACGGCAACTACGGACTCGGTACTTCCTAACAATATAAACTCTTCTCAGAACCATTTTCTCAAAAATCAAATATTCCCAATCCCGAACGTATTCCTTTTTACTTTCCAAAATCTGTTTCTTATATTTGTTTTGACGTTCGGTATCCATGTGGGTGGAAGGTCGACTCAACACAAGCCAGGAAACACATCGAAAGAAATAATAATAACGATCTACAGGTCTAATATTGGCCCAATATATTATTTAAATAAATCATCGAAGTTTACCAAGTCCGTCAACTCGCTAATCCTCCACAACTTATTTATCTAATATATTATTCCAAGATCATACCAAGTCCTAAATCACATAGCACGTAGATCACTATATGGTCAGTTTTAAAGTCTAATAAGTTTCCTAAATATATCGTCTAACTTACCGAATTCGTGAATTCGGTAAACCTCACAAAATAATGAAATATATTTAGTAGCTTATTATCCCGCACTCCTACCACAATCTAAAGGCGTCGTAGGATACAATTCTCGTTGATAAACCCTTCTTATATAACTAAACAGGTCCCATTTAATCCGTCGATTAAATAAGTTATATAGTTATATGAAAGGAGTCTATTAACGTCACACAACCGTAACAAGCACAAAAGTCAACAATTAATAAAATGGTCAATCTTGGATTTAAGTGCCCTCGAATATTTATTTATTTATATTTTTTGTAAAGGGGAGTAATCATGCACCCTGGTAAAATATATTAACCAAAAAAACATTGAAGTACAATGGATGAGAGTGAGTCCCTCACCTCAGTCCCGTAGGACACTTAGAGACTCGAATATAAGAATGACACACCATTCTTATAACTTACAATAAAATGAACCTACCAATAATGACAAATTACATAAAACTTAACAATACTACTCAAGCAAAACACTTGAGCCTTCTATATCACTATGGCGGTCCACCTTAACATCCATGAAAAATCCACGAAGAAACATCCAAGCGACCTTCAACAAAAAATCTGTTTGTAGTAGCAAAAACACTACAAACAAAACCTCCACCATACCCATCATACACTAAATCCACAGCAATTTCTAGGGACAATAAAACCCTAAGTTTTTTCTCTCTAGGGGAGATCTCAGGCCGCCGCCTCCTACCCTATTTTCTGGCCAAATCCATCCATAGAACCGCCTCTCTACCTCTCTATAGGTATGCAATCGGTTTCTATTGGATGTGTGTTCTTTTAGAGGCGGCGTGCTATGCTTTAATATCGTTTTTTATGAGATCCCTGCTATGTTATTTGGCGTTTTAGATCTCCTTTAAAACCGATCTGTTGGGTTTTAGGGATTCACTCTTGTGTATCTATTCAAACGCTGAATGGTTGTGGTCGTAATCCTAACTTATTCTAATATTCTTATCGCTATTTAGGGTTCTGATTCATTTGGGATTTATTGATCGCACTTATCATTCTTATTAGTTAAAGTCGGTGTATAATCGACTTATTATATCCTAGGTGTGATCTCTATGGCGTGTTGCTGTTTGGTTCGATCGTGTATGTATGTTGATCTATCTATTTTTACAATCTGGAAATCAAATCTGATCCCTATTCGTTTTCTAGGGTTTTGAACGAAAACCTTTTTTAGGGTTTTATTTTAATCGGATTTGATTTGTTTATTCATGGCGATTGGTTTTGCTGCTCTTTCAAGTATATCTTTTTGCAAGTGGGATTAACCAATCAAGTTATTAATGATTGTCGATCTGAAGATCGTGGGGTGGCTGCTGGTTTGTGATGGTTATTCGTGGTTGTGGGTTGAGAGAGACGGACGTTGATCTGTTGGTGAGAATTAGGGTTTGTCACCATAATTCTCGGGTTTGTTTAGGGTTAATAAACCCTTGTTTATTGCATATACGTGAGACTGCTGCTGTTCTCATGATCGAAACCCTATATGATTATTCTAGTTGTAATCGGTTTTTTGGGACAGATTTGAGGTGGTTTTCGACTATGGTTGTTGTTTGCTTGGTAAGGTCTTGTAACCTTATCGTTGGCTGCTGTTGATCGTTATTGCTGGAAGTTCTTATGGCCCTTGATTCTTAGCATGTTTCATCCTTCAAAGACAAGCTTGTCATTCATATTTTTTGGTCTGCTGATCGATGATGCTGGATGTTATGGTGGTCATGTTTATTATTGGTGTTTGCATATGAATTGTTCCTTGTTTTCTTCATGTGACTCATTCGTATTTGTTGGAAGATTGGTTCAAGTTCATATATGCTGGAAGGTTGGGTCGATTAGACCATGTTTATGCTTCAAGGTCGATTTGCTACGGAAGTCACTCTTATTAGGTTATTAGATTATGCTTTTGCATATTACTAATAGAAGACACAATTGGTTGAAGCTGGAAGTTTGCATGTTTAAGATCTGGATCGCTAAGATGACTATGAAGACTTAAATGTTTATTTGAGTTGTGATGTATTGTATTTTTATTGCTAGTCATGGTTAGTTGTATTTAGATCTGTTAGTTATAAGAATGGCATGTCATTCTTATATAGTGGTTGTGGTAGTGTCCTTAGGGACTTCGATGAGAGACTCACTCTCATCCATTGTACTTGAACGATTTCTTTTAATGTATTTTACCGGGTGCAGGATTACTCCCCTTTACCCATAAGCTACTACCCGAAGATGTGAATGTGAATAGTAGCAGCATGACATAGCGTAACAAAACAAATATGGTTTAAGAAAACCCTAACAACCATGCAGCGAACCTTGATAATCATAAATGCGTGCAGGATCAAGTCACACCAACCGATCAATAGAGTTTTTGAATAAGAACTCTTAAAACTTAACTTCCATAACATTCAACACATCAATCAGTAGACCCATAAAATAACAATACACACATGTTCTTGAATGATGAACCGTGTTAAAAACCAATATCCCACATTACTTCCAGCATTATCGATCAACAGCAGCTAAGTAAAACGTTTAACGATCATGTATATAGCTGCAATATCACGCATAAGCATTAAACTAGGGTGTAAAAACCCTAACATTCCAATATGCAGTCAATCATCAAACACAAACCACCCCATGACAGCAACAATTCGTCATCGATCAACCACACATCCATTAACATGACTTACACTCTCTCCAAAACCCACAAATCCATACATACATGTGATAAGAGCAAGCAGTAAACGAACCAAACCCTAATAAGGGTTACATTCAGACGAACCACAGCATAAAGAAATTCGAAACCCTAATAAAGGGTTTCAAAAGCATGAACGAGCAGTAACAACCAATAGATCGACCAAGAATAAGAACTATACGAACATGTCAATCCATTCATCCACACCAGATCATGCGACAAAGATAGACCCATAAACCTCCATACGATCAGGCCAAAACCAAGGAGGAAAAAAACCTAAAAACGATTAGTAGTAATCGTTTAGGATTACTAAGAACCGAAAAAATAAAGCCTAAATAAAGGATCGGTTTAAGGGAACCGACTATAAAAACGTTTAGGGTTTATTTTAGAAAAGAAACAATAAAATCGAAACCCTGATAACCAACAGCGATCAAGAACAGATCGCAATAGGGATAGGGAGTCGATAAGTGATAAACAAGGAGACATCATATTAATATAACATGAAAAACTTACAGCCGCCATCTCCCTTGAAGAATAAAACCAACCCCAACAAACGTATTGCATACCCTAAGCACGAAAAGGAATCGTACTAGTGTAGACAGGACGTGTGAGGGTGGTTCTATGGCCGGAAAAGTGAAGGGATATGGCGGCCGGAATTCTCCATGGGGGCTAGAGAACTTTAGGGTTTTTTCTAAATTATTTCTTTTTTATAATTTCCGTATTTTTTTTTTTTTTTTGCCCTCGAATATTTTATAACTCGCAAAGTTTCATTTTATTTCTAAAAGCTCGATTCATTTCGTACAAAGAATTCGCGTTAAATTTATATTTCCATTTATAACCATTTAATCATAATAATGTTTCCGACAATATTATACTATTTTCATAGTCTAATATATATCGTTAACGTTATTATTTTTATTACTCGTGATCTCCTATTTATTATATACGCATTTATATAAATATATATACGTTTTCACATTTATATATTTATATAAATGTTTATATTGATATATAAGTTATTACGAGTTTTATTAATTGTGTAGTTATTAATTATTTCGAGTTATAAAATACGAGTCACATGTCCGAGTCATCACTTCTTGGCTCATTTTCCAAATCCAAATGTCAAGGCATTTGTCGAAATCAACCATTGACTAGAAAGTCAAGGTGACCCCGACTCGCTCAACTCACAAGTCCAAGTGTAATATAATCAAACATTCAAACCTCAATCAAAATAAATCAACTCCGTCAACAAGTCCCATTTTTTACAAACTACAACAATAAGGTCCGACTACGGCACCTTTCTAACCTATCTCCGTCATTCTAAGTAACCGTCTCACAATCGGTTCCCAATACCACTTTTCGTCAACACAACTCCAAAATATACCACGAGTCCATATCATCGCGTCATCAATCTCAAATTTATATTAGTAACAATAATAACAATGACCAACAATATTATACCATAAACCATAAAATTAATAACTTGACAATCATCAAAATACCAATTATACGGGTCGACCTACCAAGTCAAACCCGAGGCAAAGCTTCACCACAAGTCATGTGGGTCCCACCCGAGACCTCTAGGGTCGGCTAGCTCTAACCGAGCTTGAATCTAAACCAAACCGACCCTTAGGGGCGTCGGCCTCACAACAACAACAACCAAATCCAATTTTTCTTAACCCAAATAAATAAAAACACAAGAAAATGAAACCAAACATCCTCAAATTCATCAACCCATGACCAAATATATCAAGAAGAATCACTTGAGCCCGGAAAGCACAAGCCGAGAGCAATAGCTCTCGGTTGAGCCTCGACCTCATACAAACCAAGCAAACCCGGATACCAAACTTGTTAAAAACCACGTTTTTATTCAAAACCCACTTATATTTCACATTTTTAATCAAAAACCCATCCGAAAAACATAACTCGTGACCTCTTGGGTCACGTTTTCAACAAAATACGAGTCACAATCCACTTGTGACTAGTCTTACCTTCGATTTCACAAGACAAGGACGGGAGAACTCTAAAATAAAGAAGATGGTGGTGAGTTTGGGGTGGTAACGAGATTAAAATAAAGGGTATATGGCGCGTGTAGTAGTGGATCGAAAAGAGGAGGTGATGGGGAGTTGATTGGTGGTGGTCGTGTGGTGTGGCGGCCAACGGTGTGATGTCAGCGGCCGGTTTTGGTGGTCGGCGGCTAGGGTTTTAAAACCACGATTTAAATTTTACAATCCGTTGCGAATAAAATTCCAAATATTTAATTATAATCAAACTTTAACGTAATGCGGGTTTTAAAATGTCTCCCTAAATTGCCAGTTGTCACATCCTCCCAGCCTCAGAAAAAACCTGTCCCGGATTTCTCTCGGAACTTTCCATCTACAAAGTAAAAAGCTTAGGATATCTTTTCCGAAACTCATCCTCACGTTCACTTTGTCTCCTACCTGGAACTCAAGAGGTTTACGTCTCTAATCGGTGTAACTTTTCTGTCTATCACGAGCTGCTTGCAACCGATCACGAATTTGAGTCACTTTCTCAGTAGTTTCCAAAATAAGCTCGGGGCCCGTGAGTTGGCTGTCCCCAACCTCAGCCCAACCAATCGGAGAACGACATTTACGACCATATAAAGCTTCAAATGGTGATGCTTTAATACTTGTATGGTAGCTTTTGTTATAAGAGAATTCCGCAAGAGGTTGGTATTTCTCCCAGCCTTTACCAAAATCTATTATACAGGCACAAAGCATATCCTCCAAAGTCTGAATAGTTCTCTCACTCTGACCGTCGGTTTGGGGGTGATAAGCAGTACTCATATCAAGTCTCGTCCCCAAAGCGGTTTGGAGTGATCGCCATAAAGCTGACGTGAAACGACTGTCGCGATCCGAAATAATCGATCTTGGAACACCATGACGAGAAATGATTTCCTTCACATACAACTTAGCAAGTTTGTCAATACTATCATCTTCGCTAATCGCTAGAAAATGAGCAGACTTGGTCAACCGATCGACAATTACCCAGATAGCGTCACAACCGCTAGCTGTCCTCGGTTATTTGGTAATAAAATCCATTGTGATCCGCTCCCACTTCCAAACTGGGAGTTCTGGCTGTGTCAATAACCCTGACGGTCTCTGGTGTTCTGCCTTAACCTTCGAACATGTCAAACACTTGCTGACGTACAATGCTATATCTACCTTCATGTTAGGCCACCAATACAATTTCTTCAGATCCTGGTACATCTTGTCAGACCCAGGATGAATAGAATACATTGACTTATGCGACTCATGCATAATCAATTCACGAATTCCTCCATAAAATGGTACCCAAGTTCGGTCTCCAAAACATAATATTCCATCAGAACGCTTAACAAATCCATTCTCATTTTCTGCCATCCCAAAGATATTCTCAGCAGGTCGGTTTTCTGCCTTCAACGCTTCAGTTTGAGCTTCTAATATCTGAGATGGTAACAGTGAAACGATAGTCATTCCTAATGACCTGACTCATAGTGGTGGTATTCTCTCCTTCCGACTAAGAGCATCAGCAACGACGTTTGCTTTACCGGGACGATAACGGATTTCATAATCATAATCGCTTAGTAGCTCAATCCAACGTCGCTATCTCATATTTAGCTCTTTTTGATTCAAGATGTGTTGTAGACTTTTATGGTCAGTGTACACAACACACTTGGTTCCATACAGATAATGTCTCTATATCCTTAAGGCAAAAACCACAGCACCTAACTCCAAGTCATGGGTGGTGTAGTTCTTCTCATGCTTCTTGAGCTGTCGGGAAGCATAAGCTATCACCTTCTCTCTTTGCATTAAAACAGCTCCCAAACCTTTATGAGAAGCGTTACAGTAAACGACAAAATCTTCACTACCTTCAGGCAATGCCAAGATAGGAGCACTACACAACATCTCCTTAAGTAATTGAAACGCTTCCTTTACCTTATCTCCCCATTCGTATTTAACATTCTTCTGAGTCAATTTGGTCAACGGCTTCGTTATTTTTGAAAATCCCTCAATGAACCTTCGATAGTAACCGGCTAACCCCAAAAATTGACGAACTTCAGTTGGGGTCATCGGAGCGGCCCAATCTTTAATGGCTTCAATCTTAGCGGGATCTACATGAACTCCTCGACTATAAATCACATGACCCAAGAATTGTATTGTCGGAATCTAAAACTCACATTTGGAGAACCTAGCGTACAGCTTTTCCTGCCTGAGCAATTCTAAGATGAGTCTTAAATGCTCCTCATGCTCCTCTTTGTTCTTCGAATAGATCAGAATGTCTTATATAAACACGATCACAAACTTTTCCAAGTAAGGCTTACACACCCGATTCATGAGATCCATGAATACCGCCGGTGCGTTAGTAAACCCAAATGGCATCACTTGGAACTCGTAATGCCCGTAACGGGTTCTGAAAACCATTTTCGGAATATCTTCCTCGAGAACTCTAAATTGATGATACCCTGATCTCAGATCGATCTTCAAATAAACACTCGATCCTTGAAGCTGATCGAACAAGTCATCGATCCTCGGTAACGGGTATCTATTCTTTACGGTTAACTTATTCAGCTCTCGGTAATCGATGCACATGCGAAAAGATCCATCCTTCTTCTTCACGAATAAGACTGGGGCTCCCCAAGGTGATGAACTTAGCCGTATAAACCCCTTCTCTGCTAATTCTGCCAATTGTTTCAACAACTCGTCTAATTCAGTCGGTGCGAGTCGATAGGGTGCCCGTGCTACAGGTGCAGCACCAGGTATCAACTCGATCTGAAATTCCACTTGTCTAGTAGGCGGGATTCCTGGTAAATCGTCTGGGAATACATCCGGAAAGTCACGAACTATAGGCACATCTCTAATGCACCTTTCTTTCTTCTCCTTCCCTCATTTCTCAGAAATTTGAGCTAAGAAAAGGTAACATCCTTTTTCCATTGGCTTTGGTAGCTTAGTGCAAGAAATGACTGCTAATCTGGATGGGCACTTCAAACCATTTCGATCGCCTTGTATATTTAAAATCTCCTTGCCATAAGGCACACGCACAATTTTCTCATCGCAAAGAATGTGAACATGATACTTAGACAACCAATCCATACCAATGATGATGTCAAAACTTCCTAACGTGACGGGTAGAAGATCTATGTTGAAAGGGTGATTCAAGAAATTTAACATGCAACCACGGATAATAGTTTTAATCCTTTCTATGTTTCCGTTAGCTAACTCTACATCATAACCAATCCTAAGGCCATCGGGGGTTTTCTCGTAAGGGCGCAAAAGTAGTGGACACAAAACTCCTATCGGCACCAGTATCAAATAGTATGGAAGCATAACGATTATTGAGAAGGAACGTACCAGTAACGACGTTCGGGTCTTCTCTTCTCTCGTTTCCAATTGCATACACTCTCCCATGAGCAGCTCCTGCTTCCACTCGCTGGTTCTCATTGTCATGTCATCCACGGTTTCCTCCAACTCCTCGGTTTCCATGATTGTACCCATTACCACCCGATCCTTGGTTACCTCGATTCTACGATTCCCTACACTCATTCCTATAGTGCCCTTTCTTCCCACATCCAAAACAAGTAACATTCGCCTTACTCATAGTTTCAAGAGTAGCTTGGACCATAGCAAGTGGTCGAGCTCTACAATCCTTAGCTATGTGCCCAATCTTTGAGAAGTTCTTACACATCACAGTACATTGTCCAGAATGATTTTTATAACAACGGCCACACTTGGGCGAATCTCCATTGTGATCTTTCTTATCTTCATCCCCAATAGCATAAACCTTGGCAACTGCTTGTCGCTTGTTTAGGTGATCATTACCCTTAGAGTGGTGGTCTCTCTTCCTCTTTCCATTCTTTTCCTTTTCAGCATCTTCCAGTTCCAACGAATCCATTAACTGTTGAGCGATCATGATAGCCTCATGAATGTTAGTAGGCCTAGCAGCAATCACATTGTTCCTTGTAGCCACATGTAACCTATCGGTATACCGCTCAATCTTCTGAGTCTCAGTCTGAACCATATCTGGGCAAAGCAAGGCTAACTCTTGGTAATGACGATTATAAGTCGCCATGTTAGTACCCTTCACTTTGTGATTCCAAAACTCAATCTCCAGTTTCTTATCTTCATTCCTTGGGCAGTAAGTCTGAATCAACAAGGACTTGAACTGCTCCCAAGTCATGGCATAGGTCACTTCACTCCCAATCGAATTACGATAATTGTTCCACCAAGTTAATGCTTCATCCTTAAAAGTAAAAGAAGCAAACTTTACCTTCGCATTCTCCGCACAATTGCTAACAGTAAACACTGACTCAGTTTTCTCTATCCACCTGACCACTCCTTCAGTTCCACCAAACCCAGTGGGTCCACAGATTCGAAACTCCTAGTAAGTGCATCCATTAGTATGAACAGGTGGAAAGGTTTCAGCTGAGTTGTAGAAGTGATTTGACTCAGCTAGTAGTTCAGCTACACGTTGTCCATAAGTTGATTGATCATAGCCTGATCCACAGTAGGTGCATTCGGTGGAATATGCCCATTGTCTCCCTGAACATCAACATTTTGATTCCTGTTATTGCGGTTGGTGGTGTTCAGGTTGTCGGGAGTAGGGGTTTCAACATTTCGTGTAGGACGGCGTCCTTGGCGACCAGGGGTAGTCACTGCAGGACCAGTTCGGGTAGCTCTGACAGGGTTTCGTCGTGGGACCATTGATCTGAAACACAATACAAGGTTTATAAGTCTCCGATAGTATTTATCATACGCTTAACAAGAATTGGATAGATGAAGCCAAGATATCGGTAGAATATCAACAATACACCACAAGACATCAATCAAACAAATAGGAACGCAATTTCCATAAACATCAAAAACCACATAACATCATGCAAAATAACTGTCATCCATACAAATAGCGATCAATACATCATTCCAACTACCAAAATACATAAGGATACTAATCGTTCCAAACGAGACGAACATACAACTGAAATACACAAAAGATAGGATAACTAGCTTTTCTAACCAAGCACTCCCTAGTTTAGAAAGCAACATAACACCATAATCCAAAACTATCTACCCACTATGCTGGCGTAGACTCCTCAACTCAGATCTCAAACCATCCAACTCTCTCCATAACGATCCCAGCTCGACACTGTGAGTATCACTATCCCTTTTGAGGTCTACAACCTCCTTCTCCAACTCCGTGTTCCTCTGCCACAGCTTGCGATCTGCCTCGCGATCCGTGATGAGCCCTCTCTGCAGACTCTCTATCAGCTCATGTACCACCATCATACCTCTCCTAATCGTTGTAGTCCTGCCCACAACAGTAGCCATATCAACCCTCAACTCACCAATAAACTCAGCAATAAGCATCTCAAGTCGATCTGCCAACTGCGAGATCTTCTCGCCCTGTGAAGTAAGCCGAGCCCAAATCCTACCAGTCTCACCAAGATCTGCAGGCTCAGCAGATATCTCAGATGGTGCGTCCGACGCCATGGGACTGCCAGGTGGAGAATCAAATAAAAACGGATGATCAGGTGAAACTGGCTCTAGCTGATGTATCAGAGAATCGGGCTCTGCAGAATGAGCTGATCAGGTGAATCTGGCTCTAGCTGATGTATCGGAGAATCGGGCTCTGCAGAATGAGCTGAATGTGCCGGGCTGTGAGCTGGCAAACCATCATCATCAGGCATCTCCTCCTTCTGAGGATCATCCTCCTCCTCACCCTCCTCTGGGTCATCATCCCTCTTCTCACCCTCCTGAGGGTCATCAGCCTCCTCCTCACCCTCGTACTCCTCCTCCTCCTCATCTGAGGGGTACTCCATCAATCGTCGTCTCCGAACAGGTAAACCATGAGGTGATAAGGTAGGTGATCTAGGACGACGACAGAATGATGTGGGTGGTGCATCTGACAGAAGAGCGTGAGCATCAAAGTGCATGGGTGGTGATGAAGGGCGCACAAACATACGTGTCGTAGCTCGGTGGGCGAAACGTGGAGCCACACGAGCTAAAGCCTGATGAAGTGTGAGCTGTCTCGAAGTACCATGAAGCCCCAAAGAAGATGAGGGTCCCTGAGAAGTAGGTGAAGCAGGTGGTGCGAGAGAAACTCCTGTCGGTGATGAAGTAGCTGAATGCATGGCAATCCTGTAAGGTTCATCAAGAGCCATGGTGACCTGTGTTGGGCGGTGTGGATCAGCAAGAAGATCCTTAGTAACATCGAACGTATAGGAGGCCATGGTCTGTGACAACGGCGTAGGGTAGGTGTAAGTGTTTCAAAACAACTAAACCGTGAAACTCAAAATATCGTACTAAAATCATCATATGACCTCAATCATAAATTTTCAAGAAGATTTTTCATATACCGCATTACTAAAACATTTCTAAAACAAGTAAGTCATATAAGTTCCCAAACGCCATCATATCATATAAATCTTTTTTGGGTAAAAGGGTTAATTCACCCCGGTAAAATTCATTACACCAAAAAAGTTGAAGTACATAGGATGAGGGTGATATCCCTCACCTTAGTCCCTTACGACACTTACAGACTCAAATATGCGAATGACACACCATTCGTATAACTTACAATAAAATGAACCTACCAATAACGACACAAGTACATAATACATGACAATACTACTCAAGGAAAACTTGAGCCTTCAAAATCACTTTGGCTGTTCACCTTAACTTCCATGAAGAATCCACAGATAAACATCCAAGCGATCTTCAACATATAATCTGTAAATACAAAAGATTTTGAACAAGACCCTTCCAACTTAACTTCCACATAGAGTACCAATCTCCCCATTACATAAGAATTCTGCCCGGATTCAAGGAATTAAAAGGTACCCATCAAACATAGTACTTTCCTCACTCATTGATCGTCATATGTGAGTTCAGGTCATAAAGAGTAGAAAAAGAAACCATGCACCAACCACATGCAATCCAACCAGCTCAACATTACATAAAATCCAGCATCACACGTAACTTGAATCTTCTTGAGCCAATATGATCACAACTACCCTTCATGCAGCAAAATCTTGACATAATCAAACATTAGCATCACCGTATATAATCACTATGTAAAGAATCTGCCATAAACTAACATAGAGTTAATAAACCCTAACTTATCAGCCATGCAGAACCATCATCACGATCAAAACTAGGGTTTTTGAATAAGTTGCCCTAAAACTTAACTTCCATCTCTCTCTAACCCACTTCCATGGCAGCACCAACATGATAACACAATTAATACCAAACAATCCGTTGAAACAGATTGACCTCCAAGAAACAACCAGATCCATAATCACTAACAATAGAGAATATTCAAAACCCTAAAAGAGTTTCGTTAATCATGAAGAACAACAAACCTATACCAACGCACCATGTTAAATATAGATAGATTCAGAAGCTTGAACATGCTATGCTCACCATTCAAGAAGATCGAAAAAATTAAACCCATGTAAACCATACGATCAACCAGAACCAATAAAACCCTAATCGCAAAAGAAAAGGATTATAGAATCGATTTGAATACAACCCTTAATAAAGGGAATACCAAACCGACCTAAACAATAGAACCCAAGTGTGATCAAGCAACCCAACAAAGAAACCCTAACCAATCAACGATTTAAAACAAAAGTCGGTTTAAATCGTTTAAATCATTAATGAACAAATTTAGGGTTTCAATCATAAGAATAGGGACGATTTAAAGATTAAAAACAGAAAGAAAACCCCCCCTCCACCCTAACAAACCAATTCTTTGTTGTTAATTCAGTAATCCCAATAGAGATTAAAGAAAAAACCTACCGAATAGGAAGAATTATGGCCGAATTTGATAGGGGTGGGGGGGGGGGGGGGGCTGAGATCACCCCTAGTTGAGAGAGAAAATCGTATTTAGGGTTTTTTAACATATACCATATCATATAAATCAACATATCCATAATTCCCAAATCATCTCAAAATCTCATATCATATCATTATCTCATAATATCTCAACATAATCCAAGATGATTCGGCTTGGCGAGATGGCGGGCATTGGTCGAGGATCGTTTTCTATAAAAATCGGTTATAGTTTAGGTGTTTATTACCTAGTTCTCTATAACATTGGCTCTGGTACCAATCTGTAAAACCCCCAAAATTTGGTACAACGGAAGACTAATCAAGCTTTCGGGGTGCTACGGGGATTGGTATACATCACAAGTCATAAAGAAACGAGATAAAGTAACATAAGTAAAAACAAAACCAACCAGGGTTTTTAGAGTTTACATTCATCCCAAATATCCAAAGTAAGGCCCAAAATAAATTAAACATAGGTCCACAATCAATTATCAGAGTTCGAAAATAGATCTTTTAACCAGGTTACCATGCCAAGCCTTCCAAACCAAGCATCCCAAGTCATCACTTAATTACGTGAGAAAACGCGCTAAAAGTCAGCTTTCGCTGGTGAGGTCATAGGTTTAAATTCTTAATTCAATCAAGTGGACATATACGCAAAACGCTTGCTAGCTAGACTAGGCCTCAAATCACTAAACCAAACCTATAAGTGCACACTATAGTCCAAAACCAATCAAATCAATATGCATTCGCAAGGATACGACATGCCCAACATTCGTAAGGATACGACATGTTCTTGCATTCGTAAGGATACGACATGTGCTACAACCTACCTAGTTCTATAAGCATAACAAGTTTTAAATAAATAGCAATAATAGTCCACATAAAACAATTTGCACGTTTCTCACCCCAAGTATTGAAAACAATATTCAAAAGTAAAAGTGGGGCTATGACTCACCTCAAGTCCAGATATCAGCACAAAAACCGGTAGAACCAAGAAGTATAGCAACTCAAATGACGGCAACTACGGACTCGGCACTTCCTAACAATATAAACTCTTCTAAGAACCATTTTCTCAAAAATCAAATATTCCCAATCCCGAACGTATTCCTTTTTACTTTCCAAAATCCATTTCTTATATTTGTTTTAACGTTTGGTATCCATGTGGGTGGAAGGTCGACTCAACACAAGCCAGGAAGCACATCGAAAGAAATAATAATAACGATCTACAGGTCTAATATTGGTCCAATATATTATTTAGATAAATCATCGAAGTTTACCAAGTCTGTCAACTCGCTAATCCTCCACAACTTATTAATCTAATATATTATCACTATATGGTAAGTTTTAAAGTCTATTAAGTTTCTTAAATATATCGTCAAACTTACCGAATTCGTCAATTCGGTAAACCTCACAAAATATTTAGTAGCTTATTATCCCGCACTCCTACCACAACTTAAAGGTGTCGTAGGATACAATGCCCGTTGATAAACCCTTTTTATATAACTAAATAGGTCTCATTTAATCCGTCGATTAAATAAGTTATATAGTTATATGAAACGAGTCTATTAACGTCACACATCCGTGACAAGCACAAAAGTCAACAATTAATAAAATGGTCAATCTTGGATTTAAGTGCCCTCGAATATTTTATAACTCGTAAAGTTTCATTTTATTTCCAAAAGCTCGCTTCATTTCGTACAAACAATTCGCGTTAATTTTATATTTCCATTTATAACCATTTAATCATAATAATGTTTCCGACAATATTATACTATTTTGATAATCTAATATATATCGTTAATGTTATTATTTTTATTACTCGTGATCTCCTATTTATTATATACGCATTTATATAAATATATATATATATATACGTTTTCACATTTATATATTTATATAAATATTTATATTGATATATAAGTTATTATGAGTTTTATTAATTGTGTAATTATTAATTATTTCGAGTTATAAAATACGAGTCACATGTCCGAGTCATCACTTCTCGGCTCATTGTCCAAATCCAAATGTCAAGGCATTTGTCGAAATCAACCATTGACTAGAAAGTCAAGGTGACCCCGACTCGCTCAACTCACAAGTCCAGGTGTAATATAATCAAACCTCAATCAAAATAAATCAACTCCGTCAACAAGTCCAATTTTTCACAAACTACAACAATAAGGTCCGACTACGTCACCTTTCTAACCTATCTCCGTCATTCTAAGTAACCGTCTCACAATCGGTTCCCAATACCACTTTTCGTCAACACAACTCCAAAATATACCACGAGTCCATATCATCTCGTCATCAATCTCAAATTTATATTAGTAACAATAATAACAATGACCAACAATATTATACCATAAACCATAAAATTAATAACTTGACAATCATCAAAATACCAATTATACGAATCGACCTACCAAGTCAAACCCGAGTCAAAGCTTCACCACAACTCGCGTGAAACCGACCCTTAGGGGCGTCGGCCTCACAACAACAACAACCAAATCCAATTTTTCCTTAACCCAAATAAATAAAAACACAAGAAAATGAAACCAAGCATCCTCAAATTCATCAACCCATGACCAAATATATCAAGAAGGATCACTTAAGCCCGGAAAGCACAAGCTGAGAGCAATAGCTCTCGGTTGATCCTCGACCTCACACAAACCAAGCAAACCTGGATACCAAACTTGTTAAAAACCACGTTTTTATTCAAAACCCACTTATATTTCATGTTTTTAATCAAAAACCCATCCGAACAATATAACTCGTGACCTCGTGGGTCATGTTTTAAACAAAATACGAGTCACAATCCACTTGTGACTCGTCTTACCTTCGATTTCACAAGACAGGGACGTGAGAACTCTAAAATAAAGAAGATGGTGGTGAGTTTGGGGTGGTAACGAGATTAAAATAAAGGGTATAGGGCGCGTGTAGTAGTGGATCGAAAAGAGGAGGTGATGGGGAGTTGATTGGTGGTGGTCGTGTGGTGTGGTGGCCGGCGGTGTGATGGCGGCGGCCGGTTTTGGTGGTCGTCGGCTAGGGTTTGCACAAGGGAGAGAGAGAGATGTAATGTTGGTGATGAGTTGTGTTTGTTTGTGTGTGTGTTTTGTGTGTGCACCGAAAACCACAAGGACCATGTATAGTTACTTTTTTTTTCCTTAAACAATAATAATAATAGTAGTAGTGGTGAGGGGAATGGCTAGTCAAGTAACACGAGGACCAATCCCGTAAACTTTTCAAATTATCTCGACATCCTCACTCGATCCCGTTCCTGATATTTCAAAATTCCATGATACATTTGTTAAATGTATAAAACAAACCGTAAATCAAAATTTAATTGTGTTAGGTTATTTCTAGTGCCAGAGTCAACGTAATGCCTCAAAGACGTCTCAATCAATAATTCACAACATAAATTCCATATCAAAAGAATAATTCAAATTCAATTCCACATAAACTTCATAATTTAAAACCACAGTTTAAATTTTACAATCCGTTGCAAATCGAATTCCAAATATTTAATTCTAATCAAACTTTAACGTAATGCGGGTTTTAAAATATCTCCCTAAATTGCCAGTTATCACAATTAACGATCACCAGATTGACCCACAAGAAATAATGGATTAAACAATCCAACTTGTAGAAAATATGATATACATGAACGTGTAGAAACATCAACACAATAGCAGGACCAATCAAAACCAAAAAATACGAAACCCTAAAACTAGGGTTTCGTTCTTGAGAGCAACCCTATCCAAACGACTGATCTATAATAAATGGATAAAAGGCGGTTAGGGATAAGTTTTAGATCGCCCATAGCAACTAAATAACGATTAAATAGATCAACCATAAGAACAAATCGTTATATGGTAAAAATAAACTCCAGCCTCCACCATATGAACAAACAACCATCAAATCGCTTGCATACCAATTAAACAAAAGTATTACTAGCAAAACAAATGTTTAAAGGTAGAGGGACGACTTGAACAGTTGTTTATGGCCGGAAATTGAATTTTAGGGTGGCGGCTGGATCACCCATAAAGAGAGACGTTTTTAGGGTAACGGAGGCAAATTAATTCATAACAAATCTTGGTTGGTATATTGTAACGAACAAAAAAACATAAAAAAAAAAAAAAAAAAAAAAACCCCTAGGCTCTGGAGAAAATGGCGAAATCTAATGTTCATCCCTGTTCAAACGAATTCCTTCCTTCTTCTTGATTCTTATACCTTTTAACACTCATACTCTTGTGGTTTATCTGCGGATTACTTGCCCTTGAGTAGGTTTTTTAATTGGTTGTTGTTTCAAAAGAGTTAGGGTTTGGTTTTCTGTTTTAGGGTTTCGTTTTTTTGTCTTATCGGATTGTTTAAGGATCTTTCATTAATTATCTTATGCCAATCATGAGTGTCGGTTAGGATTATGGTACGAGTATTTATTAGGATTTCGTTTCATTAAGTTCTTGCTGTCATTTTTTAAGTGGATTTTTTAGGGTTTTTTTCCGATCGCATTTATTAGGGATATTAGGGTTTCGTTCTTTGATTTTTTTCTTTTAGATTTATGTTGCTTATGGATTCGTCTACTACATCTTCTACTAGATCCTCTAACTTATCTAAATCGACTCTGCTTGGTGATGCTCCATTATTAAAGTCGATCTTGAAGAAGTCGGTTGCTGCTGGTAGTAGTTCTATTGGTTCCAATAAAGAGGTATGATCTATTGTGGATGGTACGTTAGAGAGTGATATTGCTGCTAAGGTGAAACATGTTGATGGTACGGTCTTGGGTAGGGACGGCAGGGTTTTGAAACCCTATCGCACTGTTACTTTTGATGATCAAGAGGAGGATTTGCTTGTGAGTCAGAATAGGGAGAATGTGACTGATCATGGGATGACATCTAATACTACACAAGCTAATGGTAGTACTAAAGCTAATGAGGTTACATCTAATACTACGCAAGCTTCTAATAGTTCTCAAGTGGTTAGTAACACGACTGCTAATAAGTCCCTGAATGAGAATGTTGAAAGTGGTACTAAGAGTGATGATGGTAAGTCTACTAGTGGGGTGGCTACACCTCCACCTCCAAAACTTTCATATGCTTCGATGTTCAAGACTAAGAATGCTTTTAAATCTGTTAATATTTTTGAACTTCGTAATGATGAGCGTGTGGATGGGGCTCATGTTACAATCCCGTTAAAAGAGGTTAATGATGTGTCGGCTAGGTTTGCAAATATGCTATATGGATATTTTATTGGGAAACGCCTTGCATTCCCTATCGTGGAGAACTACGTTAAGAATACATGGGCTAAGTATGGATTAGAGCGTGTTATGCTTAATAACGGTTTCTTTTTATTTCAGTTTTCCTCTAAGGGAGGTATGGATCAAGTGTTGGAGATGGGACCATGGTTGATACGTTCAATTCCTATCTTTTTGACCCTAGGGGCGAAATCCGGCCACCCCTCCCCCATCTCTCAATCGCAAAAAATGCCATTAATCAGCCTCTCTATTATTCTTGTAATGATATGCAATCGGGTTTAATGGTAGTTATCATCTGGGATGGGGTGTGCTATTGAGATTCATTCATTATCATTCTGATTTCGTGGCTTATTCTAAACCCTTAACGATTCTTTTATTGTCGGTTTATAATCGATTTCTTTTTAAGGTTTTAGATTCGATTTGTTTTTGCTACCCTAAACGATTACTAGGCTCCTCTTTAACTCGTTTTTGGTTTTTAACCCTTAACGATTTTCTTTATTGTAATCGCTTTTTAGGGTTTTCTGGTATTCTTGGATCGTATAGGCTTTATTGCTATATCATCTTACGATTTATTTTTTGGGCGATCAAGTTCTAACCCTAACAGCTTGTTTGTTAGGATGTGCTTTCATGAACGACATCCGTTTTAGGGTTTCGGTTTTTATGGTTGATTGCTTCCATTATGGTTTTTGTTCCTGTAAGTCGACTTTGGGTCATGGTGATGCTGCTTCAGTTTTGGAACGTGGGTTTGGGAGAGTGGATAGTGCTATGTGGACGTGGCTGTTTTGAGGGGTAATCATGGCATGTTCTTTGCAGCTTATGGATTTTGTGGTGTTGCTGCTGATTTATGCTTGGATGTTTGCTGCATGATTGCTTGGATCATCACTTGTTCCAGCAGATGGGTTCATTCTTGCTGCTTGGATGATATGTTGATGAGCATATGGGTTTTATTTGTGGTGTTCTTTGATACTACAAATACTGTTGGTGTCCTTTGGGACTGAGGTGAGGGATTTCACCCTCATCCTATGTTCTTCTATGGTTCGTGCTGTGGGATGGATGTGGGATGTTCGCATCTCATGTTTGTCTTGTTATTATACCTAGTTTGATACTTTGTTATTAGCTAGGTTTGGTTTGTGTTTATGGCCTGTCATAAACACTTGTTTATCAAGCGCCTGTGCTTGAGGTTAATGTGGTACTTCAGCCACATTCCATTTGTACTTAAATGTTTTTTTGGTTATATATTTACCGGGGTCTCCCCTTTACCCAAAAAAAAAAAAAAAAAAAAAAAAAAAAAAAAAAAAAAAAACATATGGACTCCAAATACTACTCTTACAAAGGAGGAGATAACTTCTGCCCCCGTTTGGCTAAAGTTACATAATGTTCCAATTGTTGCTTATACGGAGGTTGGTCTAAGTTTGATTACGACTCAGATTGGTAAACCTATTATGTTTGATTCATACACAAGTTCTAAGTGTGTTAAGTTGTGGGGCCGGAATTCATATGCTCGGGCTCTTGTTGAGGTTTCTTCCTTTAATGAGTTAACGGACCATGTGGTTGTGGCGATCCCTTTTCCTGATGGTTCAGGTCATTCGTTGGAACGTATTGATATTGAGTATGAATGGAAGCCCCCTCGATGTGCATTGTGTAAGATTTTTGACCATAATGATGCGGCATGTCCTAAAAATGTTCAACCTAATGTAAAATCTAATGTGAAATCTAATGTGGATGAGGAGGGTTTTGTGGAAGCTACGAAACATAAAGGTAAGGGTAAGGCGATTACTCGTGAGAAAGTTATTGATGGTGTTCGTTTTGCTAAACCTAGGGTCACTTTTAACTATCGGTGGCAGCCGGTTTCAAAACCTAAGGTGGGGGTGGATGGTGCCTCAACGTCTAAGGTTAATGTTACAAATGAAGGTCCGAGTAACCTTAATATGCAATCTGGTATGTCGCCTTCCTCTAATGAGGAGTCTAGTAATAACCAATCATTAGATGATGGGATGGCTCCAAAGCAACGTACTATAACTAGTAATGTAAGCAAAACTTTTATTAGTGATGATGTAAGTGGGGTCTCATTGAAAAATTCTTTTGAAGTGCTTAATCATGATGCTCTTGATGCGAGTTATGATGAGCTGTTGGGAAGTGGGGCTGAAGCGGATAAGAGTACCACCATTTTGGATAGTGATGGTGAAGAGATTGATGAATATATAGATATGTCTGCCAAGCCGAGCACTAAAATTGATGAACAAAAGGAAGCAAGCACTTCCTCTGCTACTGGTTCTCATGTATAGTATAGCCTCTTGGAATATAAGGGGAATGAACCAATCCCCTAAACAAAATGAGGTTCGTCAAGTTATTTGTGAGAGTAAACTTTCTGTTTGTGTAATTCTTGAATCTCATGTAGCTTGTTCTCGGTTGGAGGGGCTTTGTAAGAAGGTGTTTCGGAATTGGGATTGGACATCTAATGGTCATTTGTGTTCTAAAGGGTCACGTATTGTTTTAGGATGGAATCAGGAGGAGGTTGATTTAACCATGGTCGCTATGGATGATCAAGTTATACACACGTGTATTCGGTTTAAAGTGGATAAGAAAGAATTGTTTTGCTCATTTATATATGCCCATAACCGTTATACTCATCGGCGTCCTCTTTGGCAGAATTTAATTATGCATAAGCAATATGTTAGAAACCATGCTTGGTGTCTTCTTGGTGATTTTAATTCTGCCCTTAATTTAGAAGATAAAGTGGAGGGTTCTTCTGTTATTGATATTGCTATGAGGGAGTTTCAGGAGTGTGTTGATGAGATCGAAGTTTTTGATGTTAATCGCTCCGGGTTGCAATTCACGTGGAACCAGAAACCTAGAGGGATGGATGGTACTCTTAAAAAGATTGATCGTATTATGGCTAATCTTGAATGCACGAATGGTATAAACGGTAAATATTGAAACTTAGGGATAATGAATGTAAATATTTGATATTTGGACTAAAAATGTAAATATATATAATTTTTGGACTAAAGGCGTAAATATTTTCCGTTAAGGGTAAAAAGTGTAAAATTGAGAAACATGAAGGATTGAATAATAATATTGAATTTTAATAAAAAGTTTATAACTTGTTTATTTGTATCGATATTACAATAAACATCTATCTCTTGTGTTCAAACTCTAAATTATAAACCTATGAATTTCACTTAACTTTTTGTTGACTTTTAGCATGTTTATCTCAGGTAACTAAATGGAATGGATGGCAACGGCACGAAGTGGGCAAATAAAGAAACGTTCATTTCTCTTTAAATAAAACTTCTTGTTGAATAACGAATTCTCTTGGAATTATGAATATTTGGTATTTTAAATAAAACTTAAAACGATCACTTGAATCGTTTTCTATAATTGTGACGAAAGATCCACAATATAATACCCCAAAAGTCTTCCGCTGACATTGTAAATCTTCCGATGTATTGATCGATTTTGGGGGTGTTATATTCTCTTCAATTTACGGCCAAAAACTAATCAACAAACGTCCTCTCTACCCTTCATTGGGTATGCAATACGTTTTGTAGATTGTGTTTATAATTTTTTGAAGTGGCGGCTGGTGCTTTGGTGTATTGACGAAACCCTAGCATCAATAACTTTTAATAGCGACTGCCCTCTTAGGTAATCGTTGTATCTTGGGTATCTTATTCGATCTTAAGAATACCCTATGATCTGCTGTTTTGGGGTTGTCTTTGTTTTATATAACGATTTGCTATTATGGTTATCTTTCCTAATCGTTATTGGTTATTATGGGAGATCTGAAGCTGATACTTAACCGACTTATATCCATTATATGGATAGATCGTTGGCTAGGGTTTTAATGAATGAATCCCTAGTTTAGGGTTTCGTATTTTTCAGTTTTGATTGGTCCTGCTGTTGAGTTGATTCCTGCACGCTCATGTATATTCGACTTTATGCAAGTTAGATTGACTCATCTATTGTTTCCTGTAAGTCGATCTGATGATCGTTTGTGGTTCTGGTTTGTGATGTTTATCGTTATAAGTGGGTTTAGAGAGAGGGTTGGTGTCTATGGCTCTTTTCACACTCATCATGTGGCTTTTTCCTGTTTCGATTATGGGTGTGAAAGAGGTGCTGGTTCATGGTTTTTAGGGGTTGTTTATACCCAAATCCATGATTGTTTCATTGTCTTGTTCGTCGGATTGGACAAGATATTGGCAAGTTAGGGTTTTGTAAAACCCTATTAATCATTATAATTGGTCTTGCTGCTGGTCGTTATTGATGTTGCTTGGGATCTATTATATCTGGTTATGGTTGTTAGGGCGTTGTTATGCCCTATTATTTTGTTGTTGGCGACCTGGTTTGGATGCGGTGTATGTTTATGGGTCGTTCCTTCATCCTGATTGCTTCATATCACAAGATGCTTGTGTGCTCTTGTGGTTGGTGGTTTGCTGCAAGTTAGGGTTCGTAAAAACCCTATGATCGTCACACACTGGTCCTTATGCTTTCTGCTGATGGATTCATTGTTGATGTAGTTGCTGCTGGTCACAAGACCTGGTGCTGTTCCGCTTATCGATTAGGTTTGTGATCGTTTTGCATGGAAGTTAGGGTTTTGTTAAACCCTATGGTCGTCATAAGGGTTTGGGAAACTCTATGTTGGCTCATCATGGTCCTTACGCTGCTATGTTGTTTTGATTTTGATGATGAGAGTGCTGGTTTGGTATGGGTTATTATTCGTATCATTCCATGGTGTGGTCTGTAAGCCGATTACTGGCTTTATTTGATCGATACCTTATGATTGTAAGTTAGGGTTTGTTCAAAACTCTATTTCTCGTCCATGGCAATTCTGGTTTGATTGGATTTCAATCTCTCTTCTTGTTTTAGAGGATGCTGAAGATGTACGAATCATGCTAATGGTTGGATTTGTGATCGGTGCTGGTAGTTAGGGTTTGGGAAACCCTATGTCGGTTCATCGGTCCTTGTGCTGCTGCTTATGGATGGTCGTCTATGGCAGGCTGCTACGTGGAAAGTTTGGACTTCTATGACGACTTTGAAGAATCAAGTTTTTACTTGGCTAGCATTTAATTGTTATTTTTTATAGTCGTTGTAGTTTATGTTCAATGTAAGTTTATGTTCAATGTTTTGGTCAGTTGCACATGTTGTGCATGTTAGTTTTAAGAATGATATGTCATTCTTAGATAGGTGTCTTGTAAGTGTCCTAAGGGACTGAGGGCGAGGGAAATCACCCTCGTCATTTTGTACTTCAACGTTTTTGGATAATGTAATTTACCAGGGTGCAGGATTACTCCCCTTTACCCAAAAAAGACAATTGCTCTTATCGAGTGTGCAAGCATTAGGAACAACGACTATCATCATGTAAAGGGCAATTGTTCTCATCAAGTGAGCAAGTGTTTAGAGACAATAGATCCCATAAAGTAAGATACAATTGCTCTCAATAACTGAGCCTTTAGGGACAACGGCTCTTATTATGTAAGGGAAAAATTGCCCTCATAAAGTTAGGCTTTAGGGACAACGGATCTCATCATGTAAGTGACAATTGCTCTTATCGAGTGTGTAAGCATTAGGGACAATATCTATCATCATGTAAAGGGCAATTGCTCTCATCAAGTGAGCAAGTGTTTAGGGACAACGGATACCATAAAGTAAGGTACAACTGCTCTCAACAAGTGACACTTTAGGGACAACGGCTCTTAGTATGTAAGGGAAAAAATGCCTTAATAAAGTTAGCCTTTAGGGACAATGGATCTAATTATGTCAGTGACAATTGCTCTTATCGAGTGTGTTCGGAAGACTACTTGTTCTCATAACAATTAGATCCAACTTTATGTTTAGTGTTTGTCTATGTGCTCGTCTTTAGAAAAGTTCCTAAAACAACTATTTCGAAAGAGCTTGTTTGGATTCATGATAAGGTACTACACAACTAGGATTATGGTATCCCAAAAGAACGGGAATAGAAACCATAGTGTATGCCAAATGGAATTATGTCGGTAATAAGTTGATAAGAAAAGCCCAAGTGGTACTTGCACTTTTATACTTTCTTATCTAATGATTCTCCTAAACACGTAAGGCTCTCAAATTAGTATCGGATGGAGAAGCACATCAACAAGCTCCACTTGAACAAGCTAACTCACGTCGACAACGGAATTCATCTCATCAATATTGTTATCCCTTCAACAAAGGAAGCATCGACTTCAGCGACAATTCAATCCATTATGTTCTTAATTGACATATTGTGATCCATCATCATCGCCCTGGTAAGAATGTTCATTGAGGAACGTCTTAACTAAGAAAGTCTTCTACGTTAACCATTCTATCAACGTTTTCACAAAACCTCTTAAATGAGAAGCATTCATCATCCCTAGGCTTAGTCAAAGACTCATAAGACCTAAAACCTTAGTTTTGAACATTAGGATAAAACCACAAAAATCAAGACAATCCCTTTTGAATTTTTCCCTGCAGTTCCCACGGAACCCTCAGACCATACGTGCGGAACCCTCCCTTTGGTTCCGCCTGGTCCACCAAAGCTGTAGGATATTTTATTTTTAATTTTAAAACCAAACACCCTATTAACTTAATCATTCACTTTCAAACAGCCATCACCCTCTCAAAAACACATAACCACACGAAATTTAGGTCTTCCAATCTAATCTCTTCAAATCCAATCAACTTTGTAAGTGTTCTAATCATAATTGCATTTTTGATTCAAGTATAACATTCTCATTTACATTCATTAACTAGAATCCTAGGGTTTATGCATAGAACTTTTTTATTCATGAAAAACTTGGTTGCTAACCAATCATGTCTTCTATTAGTTAAGAATTGTATCCTTTTTGTTGTTATTTGCCAAACACACCAAGTGCATTGTCTTTCAAAAATTGCAATCCACAACTAGAACATAACTCTTCACCACATTGTTAAAACAAATGAAAAACGTCATTGTAACATCACTTGCATATTGTCTCTTGAATGCTAAAGGAAATACATAACTAATATGTATTTTCGGGTACATTCAATCGAAGACACATTCAATTAGGAGAGTGTTGGTTATCTTTTGTTTTTATAACAAAACTTGCATAACAAAACAATTTGGGAATCAAAATGAGTCAAGATAACCAACTCTCCACATTGTTTGCATATAGGAACACATTAGAACATCCACATTGATAAAAGTCATTAACATATAATTTTGTGTTTTCTAGGAATCAACATGCCTCCCGCAAATTACTCCGATCACAAGGAAACCCTTAAGTACTTGCCCAAACACCATAGGACCAAAGGTCTCAACGAAGTTCAAGTAGAAACCTTTAAGGCATTAGAAAAATGCTATGTTCACGAAGGTAGAACCATTGATCCATCCTTTCTAGAAGGAACATCTATCGTCAAAGCTTTGCCGCAATCAACTTTGATTGTCTCCTTGATATCGATGAGCCAATTTGTCTTGGGTTCATCTTAGAATTCTATGCAACCGTAAACCTTTCCACAAATGATTTTGGTAAGATATCATTAAACTTCACAACAAATCAAATACCAAATTTCATAGATTTAAAGGACTTAGCTATCATTTTTGGTGTCCCAAATGCGGGTACTTGTCTCTACATGGATAAGTGGCCCATTTCAAGCCTTGATTCGATTGAGCGTTTTCATCCATATGACAACCCTCTAGTTAGTAAGGAAACAATTAAGGAACGTCTCTTCGTTAGAACCTCTACTACTAGGAAGAATCGTTCAGGGAATATTGTGGATAAGGATCCTTTTGGTAAGGAGCTCAATGAGCTTAAACCACAATTTAAGAAGTGGGAAGAAATTCTTAGAGCTAACGTCATAAGTACCATAGGAAATAGAGATCATGTCAACACATGCCTTTGCTACATGCTCTATAGCATTTCCACCGGTCAACCCTTTAACTTAGCCTACTACCTAGCCAAAAGAATGGCCGACATACCCTTAGTTGGAACAACCGCTCTTCCTTATGGAATGCTTCTTACCCGCCTCTTTAGAGCAATCTCACCCATTCCTCCTAACGATAATGGAATGCGCCTTGACTATTCTCTCGTTCCCCACATCTTCGTTCCTCTAAGTGATAAACGAGTTTTCAAAGGTAAGGGCAGACGTACTCGCTCACCTACACCATCATCATCATCATCATCATCATCCGATATGAGCGAGGATGATAAACTTCCTAACTCTAAGTTACCTCCTTTAGACTACCTTCAAGAACTCCCCATCATTGACAATGCATCCGAAGAGTTCAAGCAAACCAAAGGAATTTTCAAGTGCTTTGGAAGGTACCTAAGCAAGCTCAATAAGAAGATAGACCGGTTGTGAGAAGCGTGATTAAGGAGTGTTTGGCTTATGAAGGTTTTAGAACCTTTTATGTGTTAAACTATGTGATTTGTGTTGTTTTTCATGTTCATGTTTTATTACGTTTGTCGGATTATGTTTGTATGAGCTTTTATGCATAATGAAAATATTTGAGGTGTTTATCAAATTTTTATGCTTATGGTAAATCTCACTAAGTTTAGTGAATATTCGCGACCCCCTATCAAAGTCTTATGATATGTGTGTTTACATATCCAATTTTTGCATTGCCTAACCAGATATGCATTATCTTTTTGATTTTAGAAGTTTTCGAAAAATTTGAAAATCGTCTCGCGGGTCAAAATCGCGGACTGCCAACTTTTTCAGGCCTGGCAGGATCTGGCGGCACCCTAAATTGGGTTCCGCCAGTGCAATTTCTGGGCAACCCAGAAATGGCCCAACGGACCAGACGGAACCCAAAACAGGGTTCCGCCTGTGTATCGCGCGGGTTCCGCCAGTCACCTGCAGAAAATTTTTGTCATTTTTCTTAAGTTCAAAACTTGTAAAGTGTCAAACCATTTTCCTAAGTGAGAAACATCTTCCATTAACTCCAATAACCATATTAGGACAACTCTCACTCACTAAAACAATTAGGAAGTCACTTCCCTCCAAAAATTCAAATTCAAACATAACTAACCCAAAGAACCCTTTTAAAGAATCCTTCAAACCATTGAAACATTTTCAACCAAATCACATCCCATGATCACAAAGCATTGAGTGCATATGTTGGTCCTTCACTCCACCTCATTCCATTGGATTGACATCCAATGATTTGACATGTTCATGAAAACTTTGTAAATCATTTGAAACCTCAATCTTTGAATGGTAGAGCATCAAATCCAAACACCCATTTCAACATCTCTTCCACCCTATAAATTTGAAAGTTTTGCAACAATTCAAATGACACTATCACCATCATAATTTCTTCTCTCAAAACATCAAAACCACACTTTTGAAATGACTAAATCTAACACCTCATCTGAGTCATCAAAATCCTTTTCAAAAACCATTAGGATTAGTGTTAAACCTTGTTGCTTCAACAAAACTGTCAAGTCAAGCTCATCATCTTCAAGTGATGCTTCACTTAATATCTCATCACCTATCCAAGATTTCCTCAATCTCACTACCTCAACACCATCCTCAACACATTGCAATACCAATGTAATCACCATTCAAGATTTGCTAAATCTTGCTACTCCAACATCCTCTCCATATTTGGATATAAACCCTTTTACCCTAAAAAAATTCCATATTTGGTTCTCAGTTCACCAAAGGTGATTTTTTCACCTAAAGAATTGGCTAGTCCTGAGCAAACGGCTACAGGTAAAGACATATCAAATCCGTTTATAGTTTCTGATTTGCTAATAAATCAGATGGTTATCAAGTGTACCATAGTTTTCGAGCTTAAACATTTGGCTAGTCCTGAGCAAACGGCTACAGGTAAAGACAACTCAAATCCGTTTATAGTTTCTGATTTGCTAATAAATCAGATGGTTATCAAGTGTACCATAGTTCTCGAGCTTAAACATTTGGCTACTCCAGTGGTGATGGCTATTGGTAAAGAGATATCAAATCCATTATTTTCAATGATTCACCTCTCACAGGAGTTTACACTCCTGGAAGTGATGAGGATAGTTTGTAACGAATATGATTTGATGTACTCTTGGTCGTTTGTAGCTGCAAAGAAATGGTGCTCTTCAAGGTGGTGCCATTCTTGGAGTTTGGCTGTTTGGTTTTTTGATGTTGCTGGTTGGAAGCGGGACGCTCTCTGGATTCAAGATTCTTCTTGGTTTTATTCCTAGTTAGTTGCTTGTGATGTTTAGATAGGGTTGTTGTGCTTATGGCCTGTCATAAGCACTAGTTTTTCAAGTTTTTGCTTGAGGTTAATGTGGCATTTCAACCACATTCCATTTGTACTTAACTTATTTTTTGGTTATATATATTTGCCGGGGTAATCCCCTTTACCAAAAAAAAATAGATTATGCTTCTTGTATAATACTAATAGAAGATGCATTGGGAATTTGATGCTATGAGGTTGGGTCGCTTAGACCATGTTTATGCTTCAACGTCGATTTGCTATGGAAGTCACTCGTATTAGGTTATTAGATTATGCTTTTAGCATAATACTAATAGAAGATGCAATTGGTTGAAGCTGGAAGTTCGCATGTTTAAGATCTGGATTGCTAGGATGACTAAGAAGACTCAAAGAAGACTTTAATGTTTATTTGAGTTGTAATGTATTGTAATTTTATTGCTAGTCATGGTTAGTTGTATTTAGATCTGTTTGTTATAAGAATGGCCTGTCATTCTTATATAGTGGTAGTGGTAGTGTCCTTAGGGACTCCGATGAGAGATTCACTCTCATCCATTGTACTTCAACGTTTTTTTGAGTAATATTTTGCCAGGGTGGAACCCTTTTACCCAAAAAAAGTTACATTTCCAGAAACCAGTACCCAATAAATACTAGCAAACCCAACAATCACAAGAACTGTAGAAATTACAAACCATCACATAACCATTGTAAGAATAATTATTTGCAGAATCAATACAAACCCTCTGCCACAAATACAAAAGGAATTTGTGAACACCCATGGAAGCCGAGGAATCAAGTAACACCAGAAATACCATTATCACAGCCACTATGACTTCTCAATGGGATTTTCCAAATAGTCGCAGCCTTCATAGAATCCACCGAAAGCTTAATCTTAAGACTTAACAGCTTATGTCTAACAATATCAACAATAATCTTGAAAATAGTCTCCTCACTTCTAAAATTCTTTTGAAATAACCTAAAATTCCGCTCTTGCCATATATAATAGACCGCAACCCCAAACACTAAACGTTGAATCACACTCTATATAGAATTATTAGAAGTCTAATAGAGATTCCAGAAACAACTTCAGCCCACGTATAAGAAATATCATCCAGCTTACACAAAAGTTTTAAATTATCCCAAATAGCCTTAGAAAATTTGCAAGAAAAGAACAAGTGGGCATGAGATTCATCAACGACATTACATAAAGGGCAAACAGTACTAGAAATGTTGAACCATCTAGAAATACGATCCGAAGTTTTAAGTCTACCCCGCATAGCCATCCAAAGCACAAACGCGTGTCTAGGAATACATTGAGAGAACCAAACGTGCTTATACCAAATAACTTTAGGACTATCAATCCTTAACGCTTTCCAAGCTTCCTTAACACTAAATTCAACATCCTTATTATCCGTATTGATCCATAAAACCTTGTCATCAAATTCATCAAATAAAATAGGGACAAGCACATTAAGAATATTACCAAATAAACTATTCCATTCATTGGGCCATTTCCAACCATTACTGTCAATCCAATCAGCGACCTTGTCATTGGTATCCAACCCATTTTCAGTAAGGAAACTATGAGTAATAACCTTACACAGAGGGCAATTAGTGTGCCATTTATCAAACCACATAGAACATTGTTTACCATTACCCAATCTATACACCACAAATGCTCGAATTTTATCCCTAAGACCAAGAATATGATTCCAACCCGAAGCACCATGTTCAGGTTTAATATCAAACCAAATATTTCTGTCTTTGATCCTATAAGCATGAACCCATCTAACCCACAGCGAGTCTTTCTTACTAATAACGTTCCAAAGGTGATTAGCGATTAAAGCCTCATTCATAAGTCTGAGAGGTTTAAGACCAAGGCCCCCCTGATTTTTAGGCTTACAAATATCTTTCCACGATATACTAGCAATACCACTACCCTCACCCCCACCGGACCATAAAAACTTTTTACACAGTTTATCAATACTATCACAGACATGATTAGGAAGAAGAAACATCGAAGCCCAATAAACATGAAGCGAAGTAAGAACAGATGAGATTAACTGAAGTCTACCCGCAAAAGATAAAGTTTTGTTTCTCCAATCATTAATGCGATTCTTAACCTTCTGAATCAAACTTCTACAATCCTCATTTACAATTCTCTTACCGGACAGAGGGATACCCAAGTATTTTAATGGCAGAACACCAATTCTAAACGGCATGACAAGCAAAATATTATCCCTAACCGTATCAGGCACACTCCCAAAGAAAGCAACACTCTTAGCTATACTAGGGAAAAGACCAGAGCACATAGCAAACTCATCCAACACTCTTCTAAGAATACTAGCAGAGATTAAATCACCATGACATAATAAAAGCAGGTCGTCCGCAAAACATAAGTGGGTCAGTTGAAATTTCTCACAACCCCAATGAAACCTAAACTGACCATCCCTTCTAATCTGTCTCTTAACCATCATATTAGATGCTTCCATAACGATAGTGAACAAATAAGGCGAGATCGGGTCACCCTGCCTAAGACCCCGTTTGCTTTTGAAAAATCCATGCAATTCACCATTAATACATAAAGAAAAAGAGGCAGAAGTTAAACACACCATAATCCAGTGAATCATGGAGCTGTGGAAGCCAAAATGAACGAGACACTTCTTCAAAAAGTCCCAATTGACCGTATCGTATGCCTTCTGAATGTCCACTTTGAACGAGCATTTGCTAACATCACGCGTCCAATTATATCTCTTAACAAACTCCTGAGCAAGCAAAATGTTGTCACTGATCTGCCTACTCGGGATAAATGCACTCTGGTTACAATCAATCAGACTACAAAGACCTTCTTTAAGTCTATTCGTAATGACTTTACTGATGCACTTGTAGATGACATTTCCACAAGCAATAGGACGATAATCAGACACCTTCAAAGGAACTTGCAACTTAGGAATAAGCGAGATAACATTAGCATTAAACTCGCCAAGAAGTTTACCCGAACTGAAAAACTCTTTTACCGCAGCACAGACATCAACACTAACAACGCTCCAAGCCGCTTTAAAGAACTTAGAAGTAAAACCATCCGGGCCAGCCGCTTTGTCATCATCAATACTAAACATCGCTTCTTTGATTTCTATATCAGAAACTGGTCTAACCATGTTTAACGCAATAGAAGAATCAAGTTTTTTAGCAAAAAGTTCCTCACAATCATCTAACGGAATAACCTCATCTTCCACCCCCAAAAACTTTTGAAAATGGTTAACAAAGCACCCCGGAACATCATCACCATAAAACTTATTCCCCTGCTCATCACACACAACTTGAATCCTACCCTTGTTCACCCTGCTCTTAAGAATATTGTGAAAATACGACGTATTATGGTCCCCATCCTTCAACCATTGAATCTTAGTTTTCCGCCTAAGAAGATTCGCCTCATCCCTAACCGCTTCCTGATATGCATTACAAAAGACATACTCTTCATATCTAAGGCTGCTATTATCGGGCTCTTTATCTAAACATTTCTGCACTCTTTTAAGCTCAGCTCTCAACATATTAACCTTATTAAACACATTCCCATTTACCCTGTTCATGTTCCTCAAATGTCTTTTCATATTTTTCAGGCGCTTAGCCAAAACAAACATACGGAAACCAAAAACCTCAATACCCCAATTATCTCTAACCGTAGGAATAAAAGAATCCTTATCAGCCAAAAAATTAGCAAACCGGAATGGTCTAGGCTTAACAGGTTTAGCCAAAGGATAGTTTAAAACAACTGGACAATGATCCGACGAAAGATATGGTAAAAATTCAGCAAAACAGCTATCATAACAGGATATAAAGCTGACATTACCCAACGCTCTATCTAACTTCTTAAGAATACCAGATTCAGGATCAATACGCTTTTGAATCCAAGTGTAGAACATACCTTTTGAAGCAATATCCTCAAGCTCCAACGACTCAACACAATTCTGAAAATCTTCCATATCAATATCTTTTACTGCTGTGACATCAGAACAATCACTAATATTTAAGGCAACGTTGAAATCACCCAGCAGCACCCACGGATTATCCTTAACAAGAACACTATGATGAGCTAAATTCTTCCATAACACCCGTCTTTCAATACCTTTGTTTTTAGCATAAATGAAGGAAACAAATTTCTTCCTGTGATCATGAATATAAATGATTTCAAAATGCATAACTTGTTCAGAATGGGAAATAAGGTTGGCATCAACAACATTGTTATCCCATCCAACCATCATTCTGCAAACACTTCTGCAATCATCTACATTAGATACCCATGACCAATTACGAAATAAACTATCACCCACACCCTTGACCGACTTCTTCCTAAGATGAGTCTCAACCACAACACACATACACAAACCCTCTTCTCTAATAAGCGATATAACTTCATCTTGTCTAGTAGTCTGAGACAGACCCCGGACATTCCATGCACCAATTTTACAACTCACTGAATATTAGAATCAAATGGTGCAGGCGCACCACACTCTTGAACCATAGACGTATCCACATCATTAAAGACTTCATTCTGTGTCATAAAGGAAGCTGAACCAGTCGTAACCTCCTCTACTTCATCCAAAGAATGAGATCCATCCATATCAGATAAATGACCATTAATCCTATCACTTCTAATATCCTCACATCTACTCGAGTAGTATTCCAACATCTCATCAGTCCAAGTATCTTTACATTCCTTATCAAGCGGCTTTTTAGATAAAATGAACAGATCAACCTTCAAAAAATCACGCTCCTTTTGCAAACTTCCAACTTTGGCTAACTCCACACGATAAGCTTCATCATAACATTGACTGAATGAAACATCACTACTATCATGTGTAGTCAAGACAGTCTTCTGCATCATCAAATCAGCATTACGTTTAGCATTTGACTTGATATTCTGATTAAGTAACACAATACGATCAGACAAATTTTTGATTCTAAATTCTAATTGTTGTTCATCAGATCCATTCCTCATGATTCTATTATTCCACTTTTCCGTATAGTATTTAACCATGTCCTCATTCCAACTCTTAACAACACTTTCTAAAATAGGAATACCAGAACCACACGCCTTTTCCACTGCAACCTTCACAGCATTCCAACCATCTGAATTATCACTAATCTGATCACTACCCAAAACATCAAACCTATTACTGGTACTAACATTCTTAGATCCTAAACCATCATTCAACTTACGACCATCTCCATTCTTGCTGTTATTACCATTTTTGTTACCTGAATTGTTACCCGAATTCTTCTTCTGCACATTCTTTTTGTTACCAACTGAAGTGTAATTTTGATTACTATTACTACCACCACTACCCACATCAACTTTATCTTTACCTTTGTCAATAGGCTTCCCATTGTCATTCACAACAACACTCTCATCAACCTTACCTACATTACCACTTTTCACTGGTTCTGACTTATTACTAGCCTGCTTATCACCCATATTCCCCGTATTTACCTTACTAGTGTTATTACCACTTGCCATGTTAACAAAAGTGCCTCTTCTAACCTGATAACCGCCAATATTCCCTTGTCGCCCATTGTTACCAACACCCCTACTCCTTCTAAAACCAGCAACAGTCCAGCCCTCATCCACATTAACATTACCCGAACTATTATTATTATCACTACTCTTCACATCATTAGGCTTCACATTCTCACCATCCTTATTCACTTTCCTAGCCACATTCACTTTATTAATGCAGTCACTCAAATAATGTCCAAACACCTTGCACTCCTCACATCTTGGCGGAACCCAATCATGTTCAACCCTCAGCTTCAAAACCTTACCCAACTTCTCATACCACAGTTCGACAAAGTTAACAAACGGCTTCTCAGAATCAATCTCAACTAACACCCTAGCAAACGTAGCCCTGCCATATGGCTTTTCACAAATGGAAGTAGTCATCCGGTCCATAATAATAGGGCTACCAATTTGGCTAACAATCCTACTGATACCCTCAACATTCCAAGCTTCCAAGGGAATGTCATGAATTTTAGCCCAAACCGGAACCTTCTTAACCTCAGGTCTAGACATGCACAGCCCCGGTTCCCATTTTTTCACAAACAAAGGCCTATTATTCACAAGCCAAGGGCCTTTCTCAATAACCAACTCCATCCCATCATTAGACTTAAAGTCAAAAAAACACATTCCATTCTGGTTCATAATAGCATTATCCAACTGATACAACCTCCACATACGTTTCAAATGATAAACCAAATCAGCATAATTCATACGAAACCCAACAAAAAAACCAACCACTGTATTACCCCACCTCTTACACCCTTCTTCCAAAATCGGATCCATCTTAGCAACTTTCCTATTATCACCAATAATAGACGGAGGAACATAATGCAACTTATTATTCCCATTCCCACCATAACTATTTGATATAGCCTCACGAAAGGACCTACTATTCTTTTCATACACGCTATCTGTCATTACCGTATCCTTAACACCACTAGACTCACCCACAGCAAAATTACTCACTTCGCTAACACCCTTACCAGTTTCACTAACATTCCCATTAACCTTAAACAAACCCGGAACCCTAACATCACCAAAACTGACTTTAGTAGGGCTCCTAGGCTTATCAGAACCCACATTGTGCTTCAAATTAGTACTCTCCACACTAGGTTTAGACACATCAGGAGCATTACCCATATTACACGATACATTCCCCTGACCTAAAACACTAGCAGGCAAACCATTAACAACCCTAGACCCACTATTAAGACTACCCTCATTACCAACACTCTTAACATTAGCAGAAATAGGCTCATCATTTAGACTTTTTGCAATTTCATCTATAATATCTTTATTACTAACCTCACAGTCAAATGAAATATTAGTAACATTACCAGAACTCACCTTACCAGCCTCAGACCCATCACCAACACTACCCCCATCATCAATACCAGAACAAGAGCCTCCAAACTCCTCACTACCCTCCACAGACTCAAAAGCCCCATCCTCACACTCCAAATCGTCCATATCCATTGCTTCATTATTACACCGAGAAGCAGATCTAGTCTTCTTAGAGTATAGATTCCTAGGAACCTTAGATAACATATTAGAATGTTTCAAAGCAGATTTGCTCATAGGATTCATGGTTCGAGTTGTTTTTTTGGGTTTAAGAGACGAATCCGTCCTATGAGAGGACGGATTAGGTTTAGGATCAGGGTTAGAATCCATGAAGATTAAAGGAACAAAATCATTAAAACGATGAACAGTGAAGATGGTTGATTATAACGGAAAAATGAAATGAAAAAAGGAGGAATGAAACTATTAGGTGAATTAATAAAGAACAAACAAAGATCTACAGTAGCAGATGTATTATTATAAGATTGGAATTAAAATAAAATGGATTAAAGGATGTATAGATGAACAGGAAAATACGTATGAAACCCTAGGTTATACAATTGCCCATAGTGAAGGTGTTTTAGTACTTCAACGGTTTTTGGATAATATATTTTACCAGGGTGAATTAACCCTTTTACCCAAAAAACAAGTGAGCCTTTTGGGACAACGGCACTTATCATGTAAGTGACAAATTGCCATCATAAAGTTAGCCTTTAGGGACAACGGATCTAATCATGCAAGTGACAATTGCTCTTATCAAGTGTGCAAGCATTAGGGTCAACAATTATCATCATGTAAAGGGCAATTGCACTCATCAAGTGAGTAAGAGCTTAGGGACAACGGCTCCCATAAAGCAAAGTACAATTTCTCTCAACAAGTGAGCCTTAAAGGACAACGGCTCTTATCATTTAAGGGACAAATTGCCCTCATAAAGTTATCCTTTAGGGACAACGGATCTCATCATGTAAGTGACAATTTCTCTAATCAAGTGTGCAACCAATAGGGACAACGGCTATCATAATGTAAAGGGAAATTGCACTCATCAAGTGAGCAAGCATTTAGGGACAACGGCTCCTATAAAGTAAGGTACAATTGCTCTCAACAAGTGAGCCTTTAGGGGCAACGGCTCTTATCTTGTAAGGGACAAATTGCCCTCATAAAGTTAGTCATTAGGGACTACGGATCTCATCATGCAATTGAGTATTGCTCTTATCAAGTGTACAAGCATTAGCCACAATGGCTGTCATCATGTATAGGCAAATTGCACTCATCAACTGAGCAAGCGTTTAGGGAGAACGGCTCCCACAAAGTAAGGTACAATTGCTTTCAACAAGTGAGCCTTTAGGGACAACGACTCTTATGATGTAAGGGACAAATTGCCCTCATGAATTTAGCCTTTAGGAACAACGGATCTCATAATGTAAGTGACAATTGCTCTTATCAAGTATGCGAGCATTAGGGACGATGGCCATCATCATGTAAAGGGCAGTTGCTCTTATCAAGTGGGGAAGCGTTTAGGGACAACGGCTCCCATAATGTAAAGTACAATTGCTCTCAACAAGTGAGCCTTTAGGGACAACGGTTCTTATCATGTCAGGGACAAATTGATCTCCTAAAGTTAGCCTTTAGGGACAACGGGTCTCATTATGCAAGTGACTATTGCTCTTGTCAAGTGTGCAAGCATTAGGGTCAACGACTATCATCATTTAAAGGGAAATTTCACTCATCAAGTGAGAAAGCGTTTAGCGACAACTGCTCCCATAAAAAAAGGTACAGTTGCTCTCAACAAGTGAGCCTTTAGGGACAACGGCTCTTATTATTTAAGGGTCAAATTGCCCTCATAAAGTTAGCCTTTAGGGACAACGGATCTCATCATATAAGAAACAATTGCTCTTATCAAGTGCGCAAGCAATAAGGACAACGACTATCATCATGTAAAAGGAAATTGCACTCATCAAGTGAGCAAGCGTTTAGGGACAACGGCTCCCATAAAGTAAGGTACAATTGCTCTTAACAAGTGAGCCTTTAGAGACTACGACTCTTATGATGTAAGGGACAAATTGCCCTCATAAAGTTAGCCTTTAGTAACAACGGATCTCATCATGCGAGAGACTATTGCTCTTATCAAGTGAGCAAGCGTTTAGGGACAACGGCTCCTATAAAGTAAGGTACAATTGCTTTCAACAAGTGAGCCTTTAGGGACTACGACTCTTATGATGTAAGGGACAAATTGCCATCATAAAGTTAGCCTTTAGGAACAACGGATCTCATCATGCAAGTGACTATTGCTCTTATCAAGTGTGCAAGCATTACAGACAACGGCTATCATCATGTAAAGGGCAATTGCTCTCATCAAGTGAGCAAGCGTTCAGGGATAACGGCTCCTATAAAGTAAGGTACAATTGCTTTCAACAAGTGAGCCTTTTGGAACAACGGCTCTTATCATGTAAGAGACGAATTTCCCTTATAAAGTTAGCCTTTATGGACAACGGATCTCATCATGCAAGTGACAATTGCTCTTATCAAGTGAGCAAGCGTTTAGGGACAACGGCTCCCATAAAGCAAGGTACAATTGCTCTCAACAAGTGAGCCTTTAGGGACAACGGCTCTTATCATTTAAGGGACAAATTGCCCTCATAAAGTTAGCCTTTAGGGACAACGGATCTAATCATGCAAGTGACAATTGCTCTTATCAAGTGTGCAAGCATTAGGGACAACAACTATCATCATGTAAAGGGCAATTGCACTCATCAAGTGAGCAAGAGTTTCGGGACAACGGCTCCCATAAAGCAAAGTACTATTGCTCTCAACAAGTGAGCTTTAAGGGACAACGACTCTTATCATTTAAGGGACAAATTGCCCTCATAAAGTTATCCTTTAGGGACAACGGATCTCATCATGTAAGTGACAATTTCTCTAATCAAGTGTGCAAGCAATAGGGACAACGGCTATCATCATGTAAAGGGAAATTGCACTCATCAAGTGAGCAAGCATTTAGGGACAACGGCTCCTATAAAGTAAGGTACAATTTCTCTCAACAAGTGAGCCTTTAGGGGCAACGACTCTTATCTTTTAAGAGACAAATTGCCCTCATAAAGTTAGTCATTAGGGACTACGGATCTCATCAAGCAATTGAGTATTGCCCTTATCAAGTGTACAAGCATTAGCCACAACGGCTGTCATCATGTGTAGGCAAATTGCTCTCATCAACTGAGTAAGCGTTTAGGGAGAACAACTCCCATAAAGTAAGGTACAATTGCTCTCAACAAGTGAGCCTTTTGGGACAACGACTCTTATGATGTAAGGGACAAATTGCCCTCATGAATTTAGCTTTAGGAACAACGGATCTCATAATGTAAGTGACAATTGCTCTTATCAAGTGAGCAAGCGTTTAGGGACAAAGGCTCCCATAAAGCAAGGTACAATTGCTCTCAACAAGTGAGCCTTTAGGGACAACGGCTCTTATCATTTAAGGGACAAATTACCCTCATAAAGTTACCCTTTAGGGACAACGGATCTCATCATGTAAGTGACAATTGCTCTAATCAAGTGTGCAAGCAATAGGGACAACGGCTATCATCATGTAAAAGGAAATTGCACTCATCAAGTGAGCATGCGTTTAGGGACAACAGCTCCCATAAAGCAAGGTACAATTGCTCTCAACAAGTGAGCCTTTAGGGACAACGGCTCTTATCATGTAAGGGACAAATTGCCCTCATAAAGTTAGCCTTTATCGACAACGGATCTCATCATGCAAGTGACAATTACTCCTATCAAGTGTGCAAGCATTAGGGACAAAAACTATCATCATGTGAAGGGCAATTGAACTCATCAAGTGAGCAAGCGTTTAGGTACAACGGCTCCCATAAAGCAAGGTACAATTGCTCTCAACAAGTGAGCCTTTAGGGACAACGACTCTTATCATGTAAGGGATAAATTGATCTCCTAAAGTTAGTCTTTAGGCACAACGGATGTCATTACGCAAGTGACTATTGCTCTTATCAAGTGTGTAAGCATTAGGGACAACGACTATCATCATTTAAAGGGAAATTTCACTCATCAAGTGAGCAAGCGTTTAGGGACAACGGCTCCCATAAAGAAAGGTACAGTTGCTCTCAACAAGTGAGCCTTCAGGGACAATGGCTCTTATTATTTAAGGGTCAAATTACCCTCATAAAGTTAGCCTTTAGGGATAACGGATATCATCATATAAGTAACAATTGCTCTTATCAAGTGTGCAAGCAATAGGGACAACGACTATCATCATTTAAAGGTAAAATTGCACTCATTTAATAAGCAAGCGTTTAGGGACAACGGCTCCCATAAAGTAAGTCACAATTGCTCTTAACAAGTGAGCCTTTAGGGACTACGACTCTTATGATGTAAGGGATAAATTGCCCTCATAAAGTTAGAATTTAGGAACAACGGATCTCATCATGCGAGAGCCTATTACTCTTAGCAAGTGAGCAAGCGTTTAGGGACAATGGCTCCCATAAAGTAAGGTACAATTGCTTTCAACTAGTGAGCCTTTTGGGACAACGGCTCTTATCATGTAAGAGACAAATTGCCCTTATAAAGTTATCCTTTAGGGATAACGGATCTCATCATGCAAGTGACAATTGCTCTTATCAAGTGTGCAAGACAACAACTACCATCATGTAAAGGGCAATTGTAATTATCAAGTGAGCAAGCGTTTAGGGACAACGGCTCCCATAAAGCAAGGTACAATTGCTCTGAACAACTGAGCCTTTAGGGACAACGGCTCTTATCATTTAAGGGACAAATTGCCCTTATAAAGTTAGCCTTTAGGGACAACGGATCTCATCATGTAAGTGACAATTGCTCTAATCAAGTGTGCAAGCAATAGGGACAACGGCTATCATCATGTGAAGGGCAATTAAACTCATCAAGTGAGCAGGCGTTTAGGTACAACGGCTCCCATAAAGCAAGGTACGAATGCTCTCAACAAGTGAGCCTTTAGGGACAACGCCTCTTATTATTTAAGGGACAAATTTCCCTCATAAAGTTAGCCTTTATGGACAACGAATCTCATCATGTAAGTGACAATTGCTCTTATCAAGTGTCCAAGCATTAGGGGCTGCATCTATCATCATGTAAAGGGCAATTGCACTCATCAAATGAGCAAGCGTTTAGGTACAACAGCTCCCATAAAGCAAGGTACAATTGCTCTCAACAAGTGAGGCTTTAGGGACAATAGCTCTTATCATTTAAGGGAAAAATCGCCCTCATAAAGTTAGCCTTTAGGGACAACGGATCTCATCATGTAAGTGACAATTGCTCTAATCAAGTGTGCAAGCAATAGGGACAACGACTATCATCAAATAAAGGGAAATTGCACTCAACAATGAGCAAGCGTTTAGGAACAACGACTCCCATAAAGCAAGGTACAATTCCTCTCAACAAGTGAGCCTTAAGGGACAACGGCTCTTATCATTTAAGGGACAAATTGCCCTCATAAAGTTAGCCTTTAGGGACAATAGATCTCATCATGTTAGTGACAATTGCTCTAATCAAGTGGGTAAAAATAAACTTTGAAGGACAATGGATGAGAGTGAATCTCTCATCGGAGTCCCTAAGGACACTACCACTACCACTATATAAGAATGACAGGCCATTCTTATAACAAACAGATCTAAATACAACTAACCATGACTAGCAAGAAAATTACAATACATTACAACTCAAATAAACAATAAAGTCTTCTTTGAGTCTTCTTAGTCATCCTAGCATTCCAGATCTTAAACATGCGAACTTCCAGCTTCAACCAATAGCATCTTCTAATAGTATTATGCAAAAAACATAATCTAATAACCTAATAAGAGTGACATCCATAGCAAATCAGAATTGAAGCATAAACATGGTCAAAGCGACCCAACCTTTCAGCATAACCGAACTTGAACCAATCTTCCAACAAATACGAGTGAAACACATGAAGACCTCTAATGATCAAGCCCCAACTGCATCATTCCAAATCAATCCAATCAATGATCAGTTCTGAACCATCAATATGTCGACCAAACATTATGCAAAACTGATCAATTCAGAATCATAAGACATAACATCTCTCCCAAACCCACATACGTGTAAACAGCCATCACAAGAAGAACATACAAACCCGAAATAAGGTACCAGCCCTTAATCAATACCCTAATAAGAGTATACTTCCATTAACAAACCCTAAAAAGGTTACTTTCAATCAGGATATACCAAACCCACAACGGGTTCAGATTATTCAATAAGCACCCAAAAACAAAACTCAAAACGCACTAAATATGAAACCCTAGATGGATAACGTATAGCTTTAAATCCTTTAACCAATAACATGATTAAACAATGCGTTAAGATGATAGGAAATCGATCTTTAAATAAAGGAAGCCAAAAAGACTCACATACAATCATAGGATAGGAGATCGACTAAAAACCCTAAAGGCGGTTAGAACCCTAACAAATACGAATCAGCAGAAACAAATCTGGTGATCACCGATTAAGGGTTTTAAGGGTTATAAATGCCAAAATCGACCCTTGTAAATATACAATCGATTTGAAAAAACCGACCTATGCATCAAAGATTAAAAAGGATCGAATAAAACCAGTAAACGGTTTTAAAAACCCTAGAAAAACAAAGGGTTTAAAACCGCCACTATATGGAGAGATCCGAATAGATAAGAATGATAATCGAAACCAACCACCCTCAATAGAATATAATCAGCCCTAATCGTATTGCATACCCTAAAGAAGAGTAGAGAGGACGAATTAGGGGTGAATATTGGCCGGAATAATCAAGGAGGGTGGCGGCCAGAAATCCCCAAGGGGAGATTGCTCTAATCAAGTGTGCAAGCAATAGGGACAACGGCTATCATCATGTAAAAGGAAATTGCACTCATCAAGTGAGCATGTGTTTAGGGACAACGGCTCCCATAAAGCAAGGTACAATTGCTCTCAACAAGTGAGCCTTTAGGGACAACGACTCTTATCATCTAATGGACAAATTGCCCTCATAAAGTTAGCCTTTATGGACCACGGATCTTATCATGCAAGTGACAATTGCTCTTATCAAGTGTGCAAGCATTAGGGACAACAACTATCATCATGTAAAATGCAATTGAACTCATCAAATGAGCAAGCGTTTAGGTACAACGGCTCCCATAAAGCAAGGTACAATTGCTCTCAACAAGTGAGCCTTTAGGGACAATAGCTCTTATCATTTAAGGGAAAAATTGCCCTCATAAAGTTAGCCTTTAAGGACAACGGATCTCATCATGTAAGTGACAATTGCTCTAATCAAGTGTGCAAACAATAGGGACAACGACTATCATCATATAAAGGGAAATTGCACTCATCAATGAGCAAGCGTTTAGGAACAACGGCTCCCATAAAGCAAGGAACAATTCCTCTCAACAACTGAGCCTTATGGGACAACGGCTCTTATCATTTAAGGGACAAATTTCCCTCATAAAGTTAGCCTTTAGGGACAATAGATCTCATCATGTAAGTGACAATTGCTCTAATCAAGTGTGCAAGCAATAGGGACAACGGCTATCATCATGTAAAAGGAAATTGCATTCATCAAGTGAGCATGCGTTTAGGGACAACGGCTCCCATAAAGCAAGGTACAATTGCTCTCAACAAGTAAGCCTTTAGGGACAATGACTCTTATCATGTAAGGGTTTGCCCTCATAAAGTTAGCCTTTATGGACCACGGATCTTATCATGCAAGTGACAATTGCTCTTATCAAGTGTGCAAGCATTAGGGACAACAACTATCATTATGTGAAGGGCAATTGAACTCATAAAGTGAGCAAGCGTTTAGGTACAATGGCTCCCATAAAGCAAGGTACAATTGCTCTCAACAAGTGAGCCTTTAGGGACAATAGCTCTTATCATTTAAGGGACAAATTGCCGTCATAAAGTTAGCCTTTAGGGACAACGGATCTCATCATGTAAGTGACAATTTCTCTAATCAAGTGTGCAAACAATAGGGAGAATGACTATCATCATATAAAGGGAAATTGCACTCATCAATGAGCAAGCGTTTAGGGACAACGACTCCCATAAAGTTAGGTACAATTGCTCTCAACAAGTGAGCCTATAAGGACTACGACTCTTATGATGTAAGGGACAAATTGCCCTCATAAAATTACCCTTTAGGAACAACGGATCTCATCATGCAAGTGACTATTGCTCTTATCATGTGTGCAAGCATTAGTGACAACGGCTATCATCATGTAAAGGGCAATTTCTCTTATCAAGTTAGCAAGGGTTCAGGGACAACAGCTTCCATAAAGTAAGGTACAATTGCTCTCAACAAGTGAGCCGTTTGGGACAACGGCTCTTATCATGTAAGTGACAAATTGCCCTCATAAAGTTAGCCTTTATTGACAACGCATCTCATCATGCAAGTGACAATTGCTCTTATCAAGTGTGCAAGCATTAGGGACAACAACTATCATCATGTAAAGGCAATTGCACTCATCAAGTGAGCAAGAGTTTAGGGACAACGGCTCCCATAAAGCAAGGTACAATTGCTCTCAACAAGTGAGCCTTAAGGGACAACGGCTCTTATCATTTAAGGGACAAATTGCCCTCATAAAGATATCCTTTAGGGACAACGGATCTCATCATGTAAGTGACAATTGCTCTTATCAAGTGTACAAGCATTAGCCATAACGGCTGTCTTCATGTATAGGCAAATTGCACTCATCAGCTGAGCAAGCGTTTAGGGAGAACGGCTCCCATAATGTAAGGTACAATTGCTCTCAACAAGTGAGCCTTTAGGGACAACGGCTCTTATCATGTAAGGGACAAATTGATCTCCTAAAGTTAGTCTTTAGGGACAACGGATCTCATTATGCAGGTGACTATTGCTCTTATCAAGTGTGCAAGCATTAGGGACAACGACTATCATCATTTAAAGGGAAATTTCACTCATTAAGTGAGAAAGCGTTTAGCGACAACGGCTCCCATAAAGAAAGGTACAGTTGCTCTCAACAAGTGAGCCTTTAGGGACAACGGATCTCATCATATAAGTAACAATTGCTCTTATCAAGTGTGCAAGCAATAGGGACAACGACTATCATCATGTAAATGGAAATTGCACTCATCAAGTGAGCAAGCGTGTAGGGACAACGGCTCCCATAAAGTAAGGTACAATTGCTCTTAACAAGTGAGCCTTTAGGGACTACGACTCTTATGATGTAAGGGACAAATTGCCCTCATAAAGTTAGCCTTTAGGAACAACGTATCTCATCATGCGAGAGACTATTGCTCTTTTCAAGTGAGCAAGCGTTTAGGGACAACGGCTCCCATAAAGTACGGTACAATTGCTCTCACCAAGTGAGCCTTTAGGGACTACGACTCTTATGATGTAAGGGACAAATTGCCCTCATAAAGTTAGCCTTTAGGAACAACGGATCTCATCATGTAAGTGACTATTGCTCTTATCAAGTGTGCAACCATTACGGACAACGGCTATCATCATGTAAAGGGCAATTGCTCTCATCAAGTGAGCAAGCGTTCAGGGATAACGGCTCCCATAAAGTAAGGCACAATTGCTTTCAACAAGTGAGCCTTTTGGGACAACGGCTCTTATCATGTAAGAGACAAATTGCCCTTATAAATTTAGCCTTTACGGACAACGGATCTCATCATGCAAGTCACAATTGCTCTTATCAAGTGAGCAAGCGTTTAGGGACAACGGCTCCCATAAAGCAAGGTACAATTGCTCTCAACAAGTGAGCCTTTAGGGACAACGGCTCTTATCATTTAAGGGACAAATTGCCCTCATAAAGTTAGCCTTTAGGGACAAAGGATCTCATCATGTAAGTGACAATTGCTCTAATCAAGTGTGCAAGCAATAGGGACAACGGCTATCATCATGTAAAAGGAAATTGCACTCATCAAGTGAGCATGCGTTTAGGGACAACGGCTCCCATAAAGCAAGGTACAATTGCTCTCAACAAGTGAGCCTTTAGGGAGAACGACTCTTATCATGTAAGGGACAAATTGCCCTCATAAAGTTAGCCTTTATGGACCACGGATCTTATCATGCAAGTGACAATTGCTCTTATCAAATGTGCAACCATTAGGGACAACAATTATCATCATGTGAAGGGCAATTGAACTCATCAAATGAGCAAGCGTTTAGGTACAACGGCTCCCATAAATCAAGGTACAATTGCTCTCAACAAGTGAGCCTTTAGGGACAATAGCTCTTATCATTTAAAGGAAAAATTATCCTCATAAAGTTAGCCTTTAGGGACAACGGATCTCATCATGTAAGTGACAGTTGCTCTAATCAAGTGTGCAAGCAATAGGGACAACGACTATCATCATATAAAGGGAAATTGCACTCATCAATAAGCAAGCGTTTAGGAACAACGGCTCCCATAAATCAAGGTACAATTCCTCTCAACAAGTGAGCCTTAAGGGACAACGGCTCTTTTCATTTAAGGGACAAATTGCCCTCATAAAGTTAGCCTTTAGGGACAATAGATCTCATCATGTAAGTGACAATTGCTCCAATCAAGTGTGCAAGCAATAGGGACAACGGCTATCATCATGTAAAAGGAAATTGCACTCATCAAGTGAGCATGCGTTTAGGGACAACGGCTCCCATAAAGCAAGGTACAATTGCTCTCAACAAGTGAGCCTTTAGGGACAACGACTCTTATCATGTTAGGGACAAATTGTCTTCATAAAGTTAGCCTTTATGGACCACGGATCTTATCGTGCAAGTGACAATTGCTCTTATCAAGTGTGCAAGCATTAGGGACAACAACTATCATCATGTGAAGGGCAATTGAACTCATCAAGTGAGATAGCGTTTAGGTACAACGGCTCCCATAAAGCAAGGTACAATTGCTCTCAACAAGTGAGCCTTTAGGGACAATAACTCTTATCATTTAAGGGACAAATTTCCCTCATAAAGTTAGCCTTTAGGGACAACGGATCTCATCATGTAAGTGACAATTGCTCTAATCAAGTGTGCAAGCAATAGGGACAACGACTATCATCATATAAAGGGAAATTGCACTCATCAATGAGCAAGCGTTTAGGGACAACGGCTCCCATAAAGTAAGGTACAATTGCTCTCAACAAGTGAGCCTGTAAGGACTACGACTCTTATGATGTAAGGGACAAATTGCCCTCATAAAATTAGCCTTTAGGAACAACGGATCTCATCATGCAAGTGACTATTGCTCTTATCATGTGTGCAAGCATTAGGGACAACGGCTATCATCATGTAAAGGGCAATTTCTCTTATCAAGTGATCAAGGGTTCAGGGACAACGGCTCCCATAAAGTAAGGTACAATTGCTCTCAACAAGTGAGCCTTTTGGGACAACGGGTCTTATCATGTAAGTGACAAATTGCCCTGATAAAGTTAGCCTTTAGGGACAACGAATCTCATCATGCAAGTGACAATTTGTCACACCCCCAAAATCGGGTCCAGCGGAAGCATACATGTAGCTGGGGTGTAACTCAATTGGTATTATAAAACAAGTTCAAAAATGGTTTTCACTTCAATCATTTAGAATAAAATGGTTTAATCAAAAATGTTGAATTTACATTGTTAAAAGTAGTGCGGAAGTAGGCCATTAAAATAATTTAGAGCGGTCCCCAAATGAATAATCAGAGTCTTCTATGACCATGCAATGCCCTGCCAAAACCTCCAGTAGCGTGCCATTGGTTAATACCTGAAAATACATGCTAAAGTGTTAACACGAGGTTGGTGAGTTCATAGAGTCTTGTGAAAAAGAATTGTAATGCATATGAATGAAGATTTCCCAGCAAAGGCATCGTAAATCCACTCAGTTACAAGTCCCGCCATAAGAGACTTGTAACCTGTGTGTTTACGACCCACTGCCAAAATATGTTATAGTCTACGTGAACAAAAGTAATACTGGTATCTAGATCCAGAGATAATTGTAGCAATACCGCTATATAAACAATTTCAGACAATGAGGCCATATGATCAATCAGTCAAGTAGGGAAACAACAATATTACGTTTGACATCACAGCCAAGTGGGGAATACCACAATACGTTTGACATCACAGCCAAGTGGGGAATACCATAATATTACAATGAACATATGAAATAAGTCTAGTAAGGAAACAACAATATTACGTTTGACATCACAGCCAAGTGGGGAATACCACAATATTACGTTTGACATCACAGCCAAGTGGGGAATACCACAATACGTTTGACATCACAGCCAAGTGGGGAATACCACAATATTACGTTTGACATCACAGCCAAGTGGGGAATACCACAATATTACAATGAACATATAGGAACAATTGGTGACCATGAGGTCATATAAACAAGGATGACAAATCCCATGAAATGCAGGTAATCAAACATACCAATGAAATACAGGTAGTCAAACATACCAATGAAATGCAGGTGATCAAACATATATTTAGGTAAAGCTGAAAATGTTTGAGTATTACCATGTAAAGCAAGTAATGCGTTTAAGTTAAATGAGCATGTATTCTCCCCCAAAGAGTTTACCAAAACAATTGAAAAAGTAGGGGCTATGACTCACCTGGTGCGATAGCTATGATGACAAAAGTGGATACACTGAAATGAGGCACGATATCTAACCGCAACCTAATATGAACGATATGATCTAATGTAAGCAATGAAATGATGCTACACATGCAAATACGTATGTTATCGATACCACTCGTTAGTTTTGAAAATAGCGTTTATCGTCGAAAAATATACCTTTGCCGTCTCGTTAGTTAATAATCACTTTCCATGTAAATATGTTGAAACGGTACTCCACGATCCTTGTTTGGCGTTCTATCGGCAAATATAAGGTTTTCGTCGCAAAATAGCATTTTCGTTACTTGAAAATATGCCCAATATGGCCTCGTAAAACTAGTCGCGAAATATTGTACGTTAAGTGTTAATGGTCAAGCTCGGCGTTTTTGAAAACCTTGTAACAATATTTTGAAGTCGTGTTATTTAAGTTTTGGCTATACGGGTCTTGATTGATGAGGAAATCGACTCTCATTGTTGTTACTTGAAAGTATTATGTTCAACACTTAGAAAATTTCATTATAGTAAAAGCTGTCAAAATATATATATAGTTTATCGAGTATATAGACGAGGTCGTAGTTTATTCGTTATAAGTCTATTCGACGAACGGCCAATTGATTGCTTGTTGGAAGATCTTGATTTCATAAAACTACGGCTCGGACTCAAATTGATCCGATCATAAAGAAAAACAGCCAAGAAAGTGGTGTTTCGCAAAGACAGTTTTTGCGGCAAAATAATAATAGAAAAGCTGATGGAAATTTGTAAAAATCGTCTAAGTTCAAACGCTTGTATCTTTTTCGTTATAAGCTCGTTTTCTACGTTCTTTATATCCCCGGAATCGTGGGACAACATACTAATATATTTTTGATAAGTCGGGACAGCTAGATCAAGTTTTAGGCCTCGAAACAGTTCATAAAAACTGTTCAACAGCAAGTAATTTTTCAGAAAATAGTTTTCGTTGTTAATCTTGAAAATAACATATCTTTTTCGTCGTAACTCGGATTTTATCCCCGTTTTCGGCCATAGTTTCGTCTCGGAATGTATTTTCTAAATCTTTGGTCCAAAGTTACACCCTAGACCCTGAGTTTCCCACGTTTTAAAAATAAGGACAGTAGGTAATATATGGTTTCAAAAATCGATTTTCCTAGTTTGTAACTTGTTCAAGGCTTTACCAAACTACCTCAAATCAACTCCACAAGTACCCAATCCTACCATACACCTTCTTAGGGTGTCATGGGTTCCTAAACATCACCAATCTTGGTGGATCTAATGAGATTGCTAGTAAAAATTATAGATCTAGTGTTAAAGAGTGTTATTGTACAAAGTGGTATATGTATAACATATATATTTGCATGATCTACTACTATGACTTGAAAATACATAAAAATATAAAGTAGATGAAGGTATAAAAGATCATAAAGTGGTTTTGAAGCTTACTTGAAATATTGGAGTGATTTGATGAGAAATTGATTAATAACCTAGGGTTTTTACCACAAAACCCTAACTAGATCATGATTAGAACTTGATTTAACACTTGATTCTTGAAAGTTTATGGTTCCTCCTTGTTCTTGATGGTGGATCGAAAATGGTAGAGAGGATGAGAGAAAATTGTTGTTAGTTTGTTTTGAAATGTAGGAAATGAAAGAATGTGATGAAATAAGATATATATTTAGTAAAAGATATTTTTGGTCAAGCTATTAAATGTATTTGGTCAAGGGGGGGAGCATTGTGGCACCAATTAAGGAAGAAAAGGGGGAGTTTTGTGGGCTAATTAATGTTTGTGTCTAGTTGTTGGATGGCTTAGTGTATTTTGTGTACACTTTGGGTGTTATCGGGTACCGAGTTAACTAAAAAAATAAATGTTAACGAGGTGAAATAAAATACGACGAAGTTGTAAAAGTTGTAAAATAATATTCCTTGAAAGAATCGGGTGTTAGAATAATTATTAAATTGAAATAACGCAAACCGACAGAGTTATAAGCTCCGACCGTAAAATATAGTCATTGGTTTAAAAACACCGGGTAAATTAATAATATAATTTTTATATCATTATTATGAGTATGTAAATATGTTAGGATCATAGTCGGGAGTATTGGGTATACGTTAGTAGTAGAACTGAGTGGTATCGTTAATTACAAATTAAGCATACGTAAATTGAAATAATGCATATCTGTGTAGGTTCTCAAGTGATGATGATAAGGTGTAGACTATTCCAGTCTATATGAAGTATCATTAATGAATGATGCATGAATTCGCAGCTAAACCTAACTGGTTACGCAAATTTGAAGACTCGTAAACTCAATTTACGAAATGACGAACGATGATCATGAATAGTGATTTCCCTTCGGGAATGAATAGTGTCGCATGAATAGTACTGCTTCTCAAAATCACAAACGGGCTCCGAAAATGGTGAATAGTAAAATGATGAATAGTGACCGGTGAATAGTAACTGATGAATAGTGAATAGGAGAAATGTCCCGAAAATGCGGTTGTTACACAATTGCTCTTATCAAGTGTGCAAGCATTAGGGACAACAACTATCATCATGTAAAGGGCAATTGCACTCATCAAGTGAGCAAGAGTTTAGGGACAACGGCTCCCATAAAGCAAGGTACAAGTGAGCCTTAAGGGACAACGGCTCTTAACATTTAAGGGACAAATTGCCCTTATAAAGTTAGCCTTTAGGGACAACGGATCTCATCATGTAAGTAACAATTGCTCTAATCAAGTGTGCAAGCAATAGGGACAACGACTACAATCATGTAAAGGGAAATTGCACTCATCAAGTGAGCAAGCGTCTAGGGACAACGGCTCCTATAAAGTAAGGTACAATTGGTCTCAACAAGTGAGCCTTTAGGGGCAACGGCTCTTATCTTATAAGGGACAAATTGCCCTCATAAAGTTAGTCATTAGGGACTACGGATCTCATCATGCAATTGAGTAATGCTCTTATCAAGTGTACAAGCATTAGCCACAACGGCTGTCATCATGTATAGGCAAATTGCAATCATCAACTGAGCAAGCGTTTAGGGAGAACGGCTCCCATAAAGTAAGGTACAATTGCTCTCAACAAATGAGCCTTTAGGGACAACGACTCTTATGATGTAAGGGACAAATTGCCCTCATAAATTTAGCCTTTAGGAACAACGGATCTCATAATGTAAGTGACAATTGCTCTTATCAAGTATGCCAGCATTAGGGACGACGGCCATCATCATGTAAAGGGCAGTTGCTCTTATCAAGTGGGGAAGTGTTTAAGGACAACGGCTCCCATAATGTAAGGTACAATTGCTCTCAACAAGTGAGCCTTTAGGGACAACGGCTCTTATCATGTAAGGGACAAATTGATCTCCTAAAGTTAGTCATTAGGGACAACGGATCTCATTATGCAAGTGACTATTGCTCTTATCAAGCGTGCAAGCATTAGGGACAACGACTATAATCATTTAAAGGGAAATTTCACTCATCAAGTGAGAAAGCGTTTAGCGACAACGGCTCACATAAAGAAAGGTACAGTTGCTCTCAACAAGTGAGCCTTTAGGGACAACGGCTCTTATTATTTAAGGGTCAAATTGCCCTCATAAAGTTAGCCTTTAGGGACAACGGATCTCATCATATAAGTAACAATTGCTCTTATCAAGTGTGCAAGCAATAGGGACAACGACTATCATCATGTAAAGGGAAATTGCACTCATCAAGTGAGCAAGCGTTTAGGGACAATGGCTCCCATAAAGTAAGGTACAATTACTCTTAACAAGTGAGCCTTTAGGGACTACGACTCTTTTGATGTAAGGGACAAATTGCCCTCATAAAGTTATCCTTTAGGAACAACGGATCTCATCATGCGAGAGACTATTGCTCTTATCAAGTGAGCAAGCGTTTAGTGACAACGGCTCCCATAAAGTAAGGTACAATTGCTCTCAACAAGTGAGCCTTTAGGGACTACGACTCTTATGATGTAAGGGACAAATTGCCCTCATAAAGTTAGCCTTTAGGAACAACGGATCTCATCATGCAACTGACTATTGCTCTTATCAAGTGTGCAAGCATTACGGACAACGGCTATCATCATGTAAAGGGCAATTGCTCTCATCAAGTGAGCAAGCGTTCAGGGATAACGGCTCCCATAAAGTAAGGTATAATTGCTCTTAAGAAGTGAGCCTTTAGGGACTACGACTCTTATGATGTAAGGGATAAATTGCCCTCATAAAGTTAGCCTTTAGGAACAACGGATCTCATCATGTGAGAGCCTATTAGTCTTATCAAGTGAGCAAGCGTTTAGGGACAACGGTTCCCATAAAGCAAGGTACAATTGCTCTTAAGAAGTGAGCCTTTTGGGACTACGACTCTTATTATGTAAGGGACAAATTGCCCTCATAAAGTTAGCCTTTAGGGACAACGGATCTCATCATGTAAGTGACAATTGCTCTAATCAAGTGTGCAAGCAATAGGGACAACGACTATCATCATATAAAGGGAAATTGCACTCATCAATGAGCAAGCGTTTAGGGACAACGGTTCCCATAAAGTAAGGTACAATTGCTCTCAACAAGTGAGCCTATAAGGACTACGACTCTTATGATGTAAGGGACAAATTGCCCTCATAAAATTAGCCTTTAGAAACAACGGATCTCATCATGCAAGTGACTATTGCTCTTATCATGTGTGCAAGGGTTGAGGGACAACGGCTCCCATAAAGTAAGGTACAATTGCTCTCAACAAGTGAGCCTTATGGGATAACGGCTCTTATCATGTAAGTGACAAATTGCCCTCATAAAGTTAGCCTTTATGGACAACGGATCTCATCATGCAAGTGACAATTGCTCTTATCAAGTGTGTAAGCATTAGGGACAACAACTATCATCATGTAAAGGGCAATTGTACTCATCAAGTGAGCAAGAGTTTAGGGACAACGGCTCCCATAAAGTAAGGTACAATTGCTCTCAACAAATGAGCCTTAAGGGGCAACGGCTCTTATCATTTAATGGACAAATTGCCCTCATAAAGTTATCCTTTAGGGACAACGGATCTCATCATGTAAGTGAAAATTGCTCTAATCAAGTGTGCAAGCAATAGGGACAACGGCTATCATCATGTAAAGGGAAATTGCACTCATCAAGTGAGCAAGCTTTTAGGGACAACGGCTCCTATAAAGTAAGGTACAATTGCTCTCAACAAGTGAGCCTTTAGGGGCAACGGCTCTTATCTTGTCAGGGAAAAATTGCCCTCATAAAGTTAGTCTTTAGGGACTACGGATCTCATCATGCAATTGAGTATTGCTCTTATCAAGTGTACAAGCATTAGCCACAACGGCTATCATCATGTATAGGCAAATTCCACTCATCAACTGAGCAAGCGTTTAGGGAGAACAGCTCCCATAAAGTTAGGTACAATTGCTCTCAACAAGTGAGCCTTTAGGGACAACGGCTCTTATCAAGAAAGGTACAGTTGCTCTCAACAAGTGAGCCTTTAGGGACCACGACTCTTATTATTTAAGTGTCAAATTGCCCTTATAAAGTTAGCCTTTAGGGACAACGGATCTCATCATATAAGTAACAATTGCTTTTATCAAGTGTGCAAGCAATAGGGACAACGACTATCATCATGTAAAGGGAAATTGCACTCATCATGTGAGCAAGCGTTTAGGGACAACAGCTCCCATAAAGTAAGGTACAATTGCTCTTAAAAACTGAGCCTTTAGGGACTACGACTCTTATGATGTAAGGGACAAATTGCCCTCATAAAGCTAGCCTTTAGGAACAACGGATCTCATCATGCGAGAGACTATTCCTCTTATCAAGTGAGCAAGCGTTTAGGGACAATGACTCCCATAAAGTAAGGTACAATTTCTCTTAACAAGTGAGCCTTTAGGGACTACGACTCTTATGATGTAAGGGACAAATTGCCCTCATAAAGTTAGCCATTAGGAACAACGGATCTCATCATGCAAGTGACTATTGCTCTTATCAAGTGTGCAAGCATTACGAACAACGGTTATCATCATGTAAAGGACAATTGCTTTGAACAAGTGAGCCTTTTGGGACAATGGCTCTTATCATGTAAGAGACAAATTGCCCTTATAAAGTTAGCCTTTATGGACAACGGATCTCATCATGCAAGTGACAATTGCTCTTATCAAGTGAGCAAGCGTTTAGGGACAACGGCTCCAATAAAGCAAGGTACAATTGCTCTCAACAAGTGAGCCTTTAGGGACAACGGCTCTTATCATTTAGGGGACAAATTGCCCTCATAACGTTAGCTTTTAGGTACAACGGATCTCATCATGTAAGTGACAATTGCTCTAATCAAGTGTGCAAGCAATAGGGACAACGACTATCATCATGTGAAAGGAAATTGCACTCATCAAGTGAGCATGCGTTTAGGGACAACGGCTCCCATAAAGCAAGGTACAATTGCTCTCAACAAGTGAGCCTTTAGGAACAACGACTCTTATCATGTAAGGGACAAATTGCCCTCATAAAGTTAGCCTTTATGGACAACGGATCTCATCATGCAAGTGACAATTGCTCTTATCAGATGTGCAAACATTAGGGATAAAAACTCTCATCATGTGAAGGGCAATTGAACTCATCAAGTGAGCAAGCGTTTAGGTACAACGGCTCCCATAAAGCATGGTACAATTGCTCTCAACAAGTGAGCCCTTAGGGACAACGGCTCTTATTATTTAAGGGACAAATTGCCCTCATAAAGTTAGCCTTTATGGACAACGAATCTCATCATGTAAGTGACAATTGCTCTTATCAAGTGTCCAAGCATTAGGGACTGGATCTATCATCATGTAAAGGGCAATTGCACTCATCAAATGAGCAAGCGTTTAGGTACAACGTCTCCCATAAAGCAAGGTAAAATTGCTCTCAACAAGTGAGCCTTTAGGGACAATAGCTCTTACCATTTAAGGCACAAATTGCCCTCATAAAGTTAGCCTTTAGGGACAATGGATCTCATCATGTAAGTGACAATTGCTCTAATCAAGTGTGCAAGCAATAGGGACAACGACTATCATCATATAAAGGGAAATTGCACTCATCAATGAGCAAGCGTTTAGGGACAACGGCTCCCATAAAGCAAGGTACAATTGCTCTAAACAAGTGAGCCTTAAGGGACAACGGCTCTTATCATTTAATGGACAAATTGCCCTCATAAAGTTAGCCTTTAGGGACAATGGATCTCATTATGTAAGTGACAATTGCTCTAATCAAGTGTTCAAGCAATAGGGACAACGGCTATCATCATGTAAAAGGAAATTGCACTCATCAAGTGAGCATGCGTTTAGGGACAACGGCTCCCATAAAGCAAGGTACAATTGCTCTCACCAAGTGAGCCTTTAGGGACAACGACTCTTATCATGTAAGGGACAAATTGCCCTCATAAAGTTAGCCTTTATGGATTACGGATCTCATCATGCAAGTGACAATTGCTCTTATCAGATGTGCAAGCATTAGGGACAAAAACTCTCATCATGTGAAGGGCAATTGAACTCATCAAGTGAGCAAGCGTTTAGGTACAACGGCTCCCATAAAGCAAGGTACAATTGCTCTCAACAAGTGAGCCTTTCGGGACAACGGCTCTTATTATTTAAGAGACAAATTGCCCTCATAAAGTTAGCCTTTATGGACAACGAATCTCATCATGTAAGTAACAATTGCTCTTATCGTGTGCAAGCATTAGGGACTGCATCTATCATCATGTAAAGGGCAATTGTACTCATCAAATGAGCAAGGGTTTAGGTACAACGGCTCCCATAAAGCAAGGTACAATTGCTCTCAACAAGTGAGCCTTTAGGGACAATAGCTCTTATCATTTGAGGGACAAATTGCCCTCATAAAGTTAGCCTTTAGGGACAACGGATCTCATCATGTAAGTGACAATTGTTCTAATCAAGTGTGCAAGCAATAGGGACAACGACTATCATCATATAAAGGGAAATTGCATTCATCAATGAGCAAGTGTTTAGGGACAACGGCTCCCATAAAGCAAGGTAGAATTGCTCTCAACAAGTGAGCCTTAAGTGACAACGGCTCTTATCATTTAAGGGACAAATTTCCCTCATAAAGTTAGCCTTTAGGGACAATGGATCTCATCATGTAAGTGACAATTGCTCTAATCAAGTGTGCAAGCAATAGGGACAACGGCTATCATCATGTAAAAGGAAATTGCACTCATCAAGTGAGCATGCGTTTAGGGACAACGGCTCCCATAAAGCAAGGTACAATTGCTCTCAACAAGTGAGCCTTTAGGGACAACGACTCTTATCATGTAAGGGACAAATTGCCCTCATAAATTTAGCCTTTATGGACAACGGATCTCATCATGCAAGTGACAATTGCTCTTATCAGATGTGCAAGCATTAGGGACAAAAACTCTCATCATGTGAAGGGCAATTGAACTCATCAAGTGAGCAAGCGTTTAGGTACAACGGCTGCCATAAAGCAAGGTACAATTGCTCTCAACAAGAGAGCCTTTAGGGACAACGGCTTTTATTATTTAAGGGACAAATTGCCCTCATAAAGTTAGCCTTTATTGACAACGAATCTCATCCTGTAAGTGACAATTGCTCTTATCAAGTGTCCAAGCATTAGGGACTGGATCTATCATCATGTAAAGGGCAATTGCACTCATCAAATGAGCAAGCGTTTAGGTACAACGGCTCCCATAAAGCAAGGTACAATTGCTCTCAACAAGTGAGCCTTTAGGGACAATAGCTCTTACCATTTAAGGCGCAAATTGCCCTCATAAAGTTAGCCTTTAGGGACAACGGATCTCATCATGTAAATGACAATTGCTCTAATCAAGTGTGCAAGCAATAGGGACAACGAATATCATCATATAAAGGGAAATTGCACTCATCAATGAGCAAGCGTTTAGGGACAACGGCTCCCATAAAGCAAGGTACAATTGCTCTCAACAAGTGAGCCTTAAGGGACAACGGCTCTTATCATTTAACGGACAAATTGCCTCATAAAGTTAGCCTTTAGGGACAATGGATCTCATCATGTAAGTGACAATTGCTCTAATCAAGTGTGCAAGCAATAGGGACAACAGCTATCATTATGTAGGAAATTCCACTCATCAAGTGAGCATGCGTTTAGGGACAACGGCTCCCATAAAGCAAGGTACAATTGCTCTCAACAAGTGAGCCTTTAGGGACAACGACTCTTATCATGTAAGGGACAAATTGCCTCATAAAGTTAGCCTTTATGGACAACGGATCTCATCATGCAAGTGACAATTGCTCTTATCAGATGTGCAAGCATTAGGGACAAAAACTCTCATCATGTGAAGGACAATTGAACTCATCAAGTGAGCAAGCATTTAGGTACAATGGCTCCCATACAGCAAGGTACAATTGCTCTCAACAAGTGAGCCTTTAGGGACAACGGCTCTTACTATTTAAGAGACAAATTGCCCTCATAAAGTTAGCCTTTATGGACAACGAATCTCATCATGTAAGTGACAATTGCTCTTATCAAGTGTGCAAGCATTAGGGACTGCATCTATCATCATGTAAAGGGCAATTGTACTCATCTAATGAGCAAGCGTTTAGGTACAACGGCTTCCATAAAGCAAGGTACAATTGCTCTCAACAAGTGAGCCTTTAGGGACAATAGCTCTTATCATTTGAGGGACAAATTGCCCTCATAAAGTTAGCCTTTAGGGACAACGGATCTCATCATGTAAGTGACAATTGCTCTAATCAAGTGTGCAAGCAATACGGACAACGACTATCATCATATAAAGGGAAATTGCACTCATCAATGAGCAAGCGTTTAGGGACAACGGCTCCCATAAAGCAAGGTAGAATTGCTCTCAACAAGTGGGCCTTAAGTGAGAACAGCCCTTATCATTTAAGGGACAAATTGCCCTCATAAAGTTAGCCTTTAGGGACAATGGATCTCATCATGTAAGTGACAATTGCTCTAATCAAGTGTGCAAGCAATAGGGACAACGGCTATCATCATGTAAAAGGAAATTGAACTCATCAAGTGAGCATGCGTTTAGGGACAACGACTCCCATAAAGCAAGGTACAATTGCTCTCAACAAGTGAGCCTTTAGGGAAAACGACTCTTATCATGTAAGGGACAAATTGCCCTCATAAAGTTAGCCTTTATGGACAACGGATCTCATCATGCAAGTGACAATTGCTCTTATCAGATGTGCAAGCATTAGGGACAAAAACTGTCATCATGTGAAGGGCAATTGAACTCATCAAGTGAGCAAGCGTTTAGGTACTACGGCTCCCAAAAAGCAAGGGACAATTGCTCTCAACAAGTGAGCCTTTAGGGACAACGGCTCTTATTATTTAAGGGACAAATTGCCCTCATAAAGTTAGCGTTTATGGACAACGAATCTCATCATGTAAGTGACAATTGCTTTTATCAAGTGTGCAAGCATTAGGGACTGCATCTATTATCATGTAAAGGGCAATTGCACTCATCAAATGAGCAAGCATTTAGGTACAACGGCTCCCATAAAGCAAGGTACAATTGCTCTCAACAAGTGAGCCTTTAGGGACAATAGCTCTTATCATTTAAGGGACAAATTGCCCTCATAAAGTTAGCCTTTAGGGACAACGGATCTCATCATGTAAGTGACAATTTCTCTAATCAAGTGTGCAAGCAATAGGGACAACGACTATCATCATATAAAGGGAAATTGCACTCATCAATGAGCAAGTGTTTAGGGACAACGGCTCCCATAAAGCAAGGTACAATTGCTCTCAACAAGTGAGCCTTAAGGGACAACGGCTCTTATCATTTAAGGGACAAATTTCCCTCATAAAGTTAGCCTTTAGGGACAATGGATCTCATCATGTAAGTGACAATTGCTCTAATCAAGTGTGCAAGCAATAGGGACAACGGCTATCATCATGTAAAAGGAAATTGCACTCATCAAATGAGCATGCGTTTAGGGACAACGGCTCCCATAAAGCAAGGTAGAATTGCTCTCAACAAGTGAGCCTTTAGGGACAACGACTCTTATAATGTAAGGAACAAATTGCCCTCATAAAGTTAGCCTTTATGGACAACGGATCTCATCATGCAAGTGACAATTGCTCTTATCAGATGTGCAAGCATTAGGGACAAAAACTCTCATCATGTGAAGGGCAATTGAACTCATCAAGTGAGCAAGCGTTTAGGTACAACGGCTCCCATAAAGCAAGGTACAATTGCTCTCAACAAGTGAGCCTTTAGGGACAACAGCTCTTATTATTTAAGGGACAAATTGCCCTCATAAAGTTAGCCTTTATGGACAACGAATCTCTTCATGTAAGTGACAATTGCTCTTATCAAGTGTACAAGCATTAAGGACTGCATCTATCATCATGTAAAGGGTAATTGCACTCATCAAATGAGCAAGCATTTAGGTACAACGACTCCCATAAAACAAGGTACAATTGCTCTCAACAAGTGAGCCTTTAGGGACAATAGCTCTTATCATTGAAGGGACAAATTGCCCTCATAAAGTTAGCCTTTAAGGACAACGGATCTCATCATGTAAGTGACAATTTCTCTAATCAAGTGTGCAAGCAATAGGGACAACGACTATCATCATATAAAGGGAAATTGCACTCATCAATAATCGTTCTCTCTCCCCATGGAGATTTCCGGCCGCCATTCACCTATTATTTTCCGGCCATAAACCTTCCTAAACACGTCCTCTCTATCTTCTAACGATCTATTCGTTCCTGGATATGCAATACGTTGTTTTGGTTTGAGTTTTTATATTAAGTGATGGCGGCGGTGCTTTTTCTATTGTTATATCTTACGAAATCTCTTTTGGTGTAAAAACGAATCCCTAACTCTCGATACACTTTCTTACGATTCTTTTTTGATCGTGGGTCGGTGTGACTCATATATTCGTTTTTCTATCTAGCTTTTGTTAGTGATCAATTCTTTATTGCATGGTAACTGATCGTGGGTCGGTGATTCTTTATTATTCATATGATTTGTTCCAATTGCGTAAGGTTTGGATCACTGATTGGCTGCTACCTATTTTATCGTGGGTCGGTGATATATTGCTTATTATATTACTCACGTGGTACGCTTTGCTGCATGCATTCATGTATATTATTCTGCTTAGGCGTTTTTTGGTGTGGATCTGTTATACTTTGATGCCGTACAAAACCCTAATTTTTTAGGGATTTGTTCATTGTAATATCTGCTGCTGTAAGTGTGATGTTTGTTGGACTGTTTTGTCCATTTGCTTTTTGTGAGTCGATCTATTGATTGTTGATGTATTTGGTACGTGGGTTTTAGGAGAGAGATGTTTGTTATTGATCGATTGGGATGGTGGGTTTCTATTACTGCTGCAATGTTTATGATCTTATACCTGCTGATCGATTGGGATGTTTATTATATCAGTTAGGGTTTCGTAACTCTAGGTTTGGTTTGCGGGAAGTTAGGGTTTTGTACACCCTATTAGTGTTACGAGGTTGGTGTTTGTTTGCTGTTCGTGTTTTCAGTGGACTGTGTTTACTTTTATCAATGTTTCTTGTTAATTTATGGGAATCTGCTGCTCAAGATATTGGGTATCTGCTGATCGAATAGTGATGGATGTTAAGTTGACGGGTCTTATTCAAAACCCGTTAGGGTATGCCAACCCTAGTTTCGTTTATTGCTGCATGATCTTTCTACATTATTCCTGCTGCTATTGATCGTTTTATGCTGGAAGTCAAGTGGGAGCTTGGTTTTACACGGTTCATCTTTCAAGGATAGGTCTTAGACATTTGATGATATATTTTGTGATGGATCGAAGCTGCCTTGTTCACTGTTTGGGTAAGTCAAGTTGGATGGTTCTTGTTTAAAAATCATTACGTGTATTGATGCTGGTCGGTTTGTTGTTTGAAGCTTATTGGTTCCCTAGTCATAAACTTATTCGATCAGTTTTGGAGGTTAGGGTATAACCCTATTGTATGTACAAGTCCATTGATTTCACAAGTTTGGTTAGTATATCTTATGTTTATGTTCCGACTTGCTGATCGTTTTGGTTATTCTTTGGACTTGCTGGTTCGTTGATTATTGAAGATGTAGGGTTTCGTTATACCTACTGTTGGTTTCAATGATGGCATATGTAAGTTAAGTTTCTTGGGTATCTTATTCAAAAATCCTTGACTCGATCAATAGTAATTCTTTTTTCTATGGATCGTTTATGGGTGGTTCGATCTTCATATTATGGTTCTATTTTATGCATGGGATCGAAGCTGCTTTCTTTTGTTGGATGTTAGGGTTTGGACCCTATTGTATGTACAAGACCACTTAATCTTCAAGCTTGGTTCATGCGTATGCTTTGTCTTGTTGTTGGTGGGGTCTTGTGGATAGGTTGGTGAGTGCATTGGTTTTATCTATATCAAGTACTGATTTCTTTATTGATGATCCAATGCTGCATCATTGAAGGTTATGGACTTCTACGACGACGTGTGATGATTCAAGAACTTAATTTTATTTGTAATCTTATAGTCGTTGTAGTTTTTTGTTCATATAGTAGTTGCTTTTGTTTAGCATGTTTGTTTGGTTAGTTGCACATGTTGTGCAGGTTAGTTTTAAGAATGGTATGTCATTCTTAGATAGGTGTCTTGTAAGTGTCCTATGGGACTGGGGGCGAGGGAAATCACCCTCGTCATTTTGTACTTCAACGTTTTTGGATAATGTATTTTACCAGGGTGCAGGATTACTCCCCTTTACCCAAAGCGTTTAGGGACAACGGCTCCCATAAAGCAAGGTACAATTGCTCTCAATAAGTGAGCCTATAATGACTACGAATCTTATGATGTAAGGGACAAATTGCCCTCATAAAGTTAGCCTTTAGGAACAACGGATCTCATCATGCAAGTGACTATTGCTCTTATCATGTGTGCAAGCATTAGGGACAAAGGCTATCATCATGTAAAGGGCAATTTCTCTTATCAAGTGAGCAAGGGTTCAGGGACAATGGCTCCCATAAAGTAAGGTACAATTGCTCTCAACAAGTGAGCCTTTAGGGACAACGGATGTCATCATCCAAGTGACAATCGCTCTTATCAAGTGTGCAAGCGTTAGGGACAACAACTATCATCCTGTAAAGGGCAATTGCACTCATCAATAGAGCAAGAGTTTAGGGACAACGGATCCCATAAAGCAAGGTACAATTGCTCTCCACAAGTGAGCCTTAAGGGACAACGGCTCTTTTCATTTAAGGGACAAATTGCCCTCATAAAGTTATCCTTTAGGGACAACATATCTCATCATGTAAGTGACAATTGCTCTAATCAAGTGTGCAAGCAATAGGGACAACGACTATCATCATGTAAAGGGAAATTGCACTTATCAAGTGAGCAAGCGTTTAGGGACAACGGCTCCTATAAAGTAAGGTACAATTGCTCTCAACAAGTGAGCCTTTAGGGACAACGGCTCTTATCTTGTAAGGGACAAATTGCCCTCATAAATATTGTCTTTAGGGACTACGAATCTTATCATGCAATTGAGTATTGCTCTTATCAAGTGTACAAGCATTAGGCACAACGGCTATCATCATCTAAAGGCAAATTACACTCATTAACTGAGCAAGCGTTTAGGGACAACGGGTCCCATAAAGTAAGGTATAATTGCTCTCAACAAGTGAGCCTTTAGGGACAACGACTCTTATGATGTAAGGGACAAATTGCCCTCATAAATTTAGCCTTTAGGAACAACGGATCTCATCATGTAAGTGACAATTGCTCTTATCAAGTATGCGAGCATTAGGGACGACGGCTATAATCATGTAAAGGGCAGTTGCTCTTTTCAAGTGGGGAAGCGTTTAGGGACAACGGCTCCCATAACGTAAGGTACAATTGCTCTCAACAAGTGAGCTTTTAGGGACAACGGCTCTTATCATGTAAGGGAAAAATTGATCTCCTAAAGTTAGTCTTTAGGGACAACGGATCTCATTATGCAAGTGACTATTGCTCTTATCAAGTGTGCAAGCATTAGGGACTGCATCTATCATCATGTAAAGGGCAATTGCACTCATCAAAAGAGCAAGCGTTTAGGTACAACGGCTCCCATAAAGCAAGGTACAATTGCTCTCAACAAGTGAGCCTTTAGGGACAACGGCTCTTATCATGTAAGGGATAAATTGATCTGCTAAAGTTAGTCTTTAGGGACAACGGATTTCATTATGCAAGTGACTATTGCTCTTATCAAGTGTGCAAGCATTAGGGACAACGACTATCATCATTTAAAGGGAAATATCACTCATCAAGTGAGCAAGCGTTTAGGGACAACGGCTCCCATAAAGAAAGGTACAGTTGCTCTCAACAAGTGAGCCTTTAGGGGCAACGACTCTTATCATTTAAGGGTCAAATTGCCCTCATAAAGTTAGCCTTTAGGGACAACGGATCTCATCATATAAGTAACAATTGATCTTATCAAGTGTGCAAGCAATAGGGACAACGACTATCATCATGTAAAGAGAAATTGCACTCATCAAGTGAGCAACCGTTCAGGGACAAAAAATATATATATATAACCCTAAAGTTTCTCTCTCTAAGTGGCGACAACAAGAAATTACGGCAAACATAATATTCTAATCAAACTAATTTAATTGTTTGATTTCTATTGCATGATTTCTTTGTTGTCGTTTAATGCATGGTGATTTCAATTATATCTTCATCCTGATTGGTCTATTGTTGATCAACTTGGTGGTGGTTATTATAGTGGGTCGATGGATCCTGTCCATGCTGTTTAGTTGTTTAAATACTGATCGTGCATGTGCATATTATCTATAGATCGATTACTTCAATTCTTCTAATATTACCTTTGTCGGTTCGAGCGAGGTTTTATTTGTTAGGATTGTTTAGTCGTTTCTTTTTTGCGATCAATATTCTGGTGTGGTGCTTAACGATTATTGGTATTTTTTATATACATATAGGGTGGATCTTGTTCTTGCTGCATATATTTCTCATTCAACGATTCTCTTAGGGTTTCGTTTTATTGTGTGCGCAAGTTTTGCTGCTGGTGCTTTAATCTACACTAAACTCGTTTAGGGTTTGGTGTTTATTCGATCTTGGATTGGTATTGGGCTATACTGATTAAACAAACTTCTTTTAAGGGGTTTGGTACCGTGTAATCTGCTGGTAACCTCTATTAGGGTTTCGTTATTTTGCTTGTGCGCTTGGATTGCTGCTGCATATTGATTGTACGTGGGTTATTGAGAGGGATGGAATATGGTTTTCTGAATGTTAAACAGCCTTCTAAGGCTACGGGGTTGGCTACTAGGATTGGTAATATCGATGGTAAGATTCTTACTAATACAAGTATGCCATTGAAGTCTATATTGAAAAGTGCAGGTTTGGAAGGAAAAACGGGGAGTTTTGCTCTTCCTAGTGATCATGGTCCCGTTGTTTCTGATCCGAATGTTGCTTTACAACAAGGGGTACGTTTGGCTAGTTCTAAATCTGATGTTCCTAAGTCTAGTAATGTTGTAGCATCTGATTCGATGGGGGCTGCAATGGTTGGTACGTCTAAGGATAATGGTGAAAGGCTAGCTGATGGGTGTAATATTGGAGGTTCTTGTGAGCCTAATGTACCTAGTGATTCACAAGTTGGTGAGGCTACTAGGTCAGGTTCACGAGTGGTTATTCCAATGGCCGTCGTTGATGATATGTGCACTAAACTTACTAATTCATTATACGGTTATTTCATTGGTTAAAGAATTGCATTTCCCATTGTGGAAGACTATGTCAAGCATACTTGGGCAAGGTTCGGCTTTGAACATGTTATATTGCGGAATGGTTTCTTCATTTTCAAGTTCTCTTCACTTGAAGGTATGAATAAAGTTCTTACTGGTGGTCCTTGGTTTATTAGATCAACGCCTTTATTCTTACATATATGGGTGCCTAATATGAGGCTTGAGAAGGAGAAGATTACTAAGGTACCGGTTTGGGTACGTATCCATAATATACCGTCCGTTGTATACTCTAAAGCCGGTATTAGTTTGATTGCAAAACAGTTGGGCCGGATAATACGGTTTGATGCGGGTACTAATGATATGTGTAAGAACCCTTGGGGACGTTATTCATATGCAAGGGTACTTATTGAATTATCGGCTGATGTGGATGTTTTGGAATCAATTGAGGTTGAAATTCCTTTGCCTAAGGGTAAGGATCATTACATGGAAGTTCTTGATGTTGAGTATGAATGGTGGCCATCTTGGTGTTCTAAGTGTGTTTGTTTCAATCATGATGATGATGTGTGTCCTCTTAGGCGTAAGCGGGTTACTAAGGTTTCGTCTCAACAAGATATTGAAGTCAAGCGTAAGGTTCACTCTACAAAGGCTGGTCATACTATTGATATTGGTAAGAAAGGGGCTTGGGGGTTTCAACTAAGCCAAAACTTTCGTACCAACCTGTTTCTACACCGGCTACCAAGAAGAAGAATCGAGGTACACAACCTGATGTGGGGGCTGTTATTAAGCCTACTAATGGTGATTCTAATTCGAGTGGTACATCTAATGATGCGTTGAAGAGTGATTTTGGGGCTGCAACTGTTGAGTATTGTTGACATACTCAACTTGAGCAGCTGGAACATGTGGATGCTCATGCTTATTTTGGGGGTGTGGAATCCGTGGGGAAAAGAGGTGTTAATGTGGTTCCATTGAATAGCACTACTGAGGGTTTGTGGGAGCACGGTTCTCACAATGATGGTGCTTCTACAAGCGTGGCTTATTCTGATTTTGATACGTCTAGCTCGTTTACTACAAGTGATGTAGTGAAGAGTCCTATGAAGAGGGTTACGTTTGCTGATGAAGCTGATGAAGTTGATGAAGTCTATGAGAACTATGATGATATTACAAATTATTCCAAGTTCAAGAATGGTTCTCCGAAATATTTCTAGGTGCAAGGACGCAAGAAGAAATAGTTATTTTATTTCTATTATTTTTGTGATTTTTGCTTGTTAAGTTGCTTTGTTTAGCATGCTTGTTTGGTCAGTTGCACATGGTGTGCATGTTAGTTTTAAGAATGGTATGTCATTCTTAGATAGGTGTCTTGTAAGTGTCCTAAGGGACTGGGGGCGAGGGAAATTACCCTCGTCATTTTGTACTTCAACGTTTTTGGATAATGAAATTTACCAGGGTGCAGGATTACTCCCCTTTACCCAAAAAAAAACCGTTCAAGGACAACGACTCCCATAAAGTAAGGTACAATTGCTCTTAACAAGTGAGCCTTTAGGGACTACGACTCTTATGATGTAAAGGACAAATTGCCCACTTAAAGTTAGCCTTTAGGAACAACGGATCTCATCATGCGAGTGACTATTGCTCTTATCAAGTGAGCAAGCGTTTATGGACAACGACTCCCATAAAGTAAGGTACAATTGCTCTCAACAAATGAGCCTTTAGGGACTACGACTCTTATGATGTAAGGGACAAATTTCCCTCATAAAGTTAGCCTTTAAGAACAACGGATCTCATCATGCAAGTGACTATTGCTCTTATCAAGTGTGCAAGCATTAGGGACAACGGCTATTATCATGTAAAGGGCAATTGCTCTCATCAAGTGAGCAAGCATTCAGGGATAACGGCTCCCATAAAGTAAGGTACAATTGCTCTCAATAAGTGAGCCTTTTAGGACAACGGCTCTTATCATGTAAGGGACAAATTGCCCTTATAAAGTTTGCCTTTAGGGACAACGGATCTCATCATGCAAGTGACAATTGCTCTTATCAAGTGTGCAAGCATTAGGGACAACAACTATCATCATGTAGAGGGCAATCGCACCCATCAAGTGAGCAAGCGTTTAGGGACAACGGCTCCCATAATGCAAGGTACAATTGCTCTCAACAAGTGAGCCTTTATGGACAACGGCTCTTATCATTTAAGGGACAAATTTCCCTCATAAAGTTAGCCTTTAGGGACAACGGATGTCATCATGTATGTGACAATTGCTCTAATCAAGTGTGCAAGCAATAGGGACAACGACTATCATCATGTAAAAGGAAATTGCACTCATCAAGTGACCATGCGTTTAGGGACAACGGCTCCCATAAAGCAAGGTACAATTGCTCTCAACAAGTGAGCCTTTAGGGACAACGGTTCTTATCATGTAAGGGACAGATTGCCCTCATAATGTTAGCCTTTATGGACAATGGATCTCATCATGCAAGTGACAATTGCTCTTATCAAGTGTGCAAGCATTAGGGACAACAACTATCATCATGTGAAGGGCAATTAAACTCATCAAATGAGCAAGCGTTTAGGTACAACAGCTTCCATAAAGCAAGGTAAAATTGCTCACCACAAGTGAGCCTTTAGGGACAACGGCTCTTATTATTTAAGGGACAAATTGCCCTCATAAAGTTAGCCTTTATGGACAACGAATCTCATCATGTAACTGATAATTGCTCTTATCAAGTGTGCAAGCATTAGGGACTGCATCTATCATCATGTAAAGGTCAATTGCACTCATCAAATGAGCAAGCATTTAGGTACACCGACTCCCATAAAGCATGGTACAATTGCTCTCAACAAGTGAGCCTTTAGTGACAATAGCTCTTATCATTTAAGGGACAAATTGCCCTCATAAAGTTAGCCTTTAGGGACAACGGATCTCATCATGTAAGTGACAATTGCTCTAATCAAGTGTGCAAGCAATTGGGACAACGACTGTCATCATATAAAGGGAAGTTGCACTCATCAATGAGCAAGCGTTTAGGGACAACGGCTCCCATAAAGTAAGGTGCAATTGCTCTCAACAAGTGAACCTTTAGGGACTACGACTCTTATGATGTAAGGGACAAATTGCCCTCATAAAGTTAGCCTTTAGGAACAACGGATCTCGTCATGCAAGTGACTATTGCTCTTATCATGTGTGCAAGCATTAGGGACAACGGCTATCATCATGTAAAGGGAAATTTCTCTTATCAAGTGAGCAAGGGTTCAGGGACAACGGCTCCTATAAAGTAAGGTACAATTGCTCTCAACAAGTGAGCCTTTTGGGACAACGGCTCTTATCATGTAAGTGAAAAATTGCCCTAAAAAAGTTAGCCTTTAGGGTCAACGGATCTCATTATGCAAGTGAAAATTGCTCTTATCAAGTGTGCAAGCATTAGGGACAACAACTATCATCATGTAAAGGGCAATTGCACTCATCAAGTTAGCAAGAGTTTAGGGACAACGGCTCCCATAAAGCAAGGTACAATTGCTCTCAACAAGTGAGCCTTAAGGGACTACGGCTCTTACCATATAAGGGACAAATTACCCTCATATAGTTATCCTTTAGGGACAACGGATCTTATCATGTAAGTGACAATTGCTCTAATCAAGTGTGCAAGTAATAGGGACAACGACTGTCATCATGTAAAGGGAAATTGCACTCATCAAGTGAGCAAGCGTTTAGGGACAACGGCTCCTATAAAGTAAGGTACAATTGCTCTCAACAAGTGAGCCTTTAGGGACAACGGCTCTTATTATTTAAGGGACAAATTGCCCTCATAAAGTTAGCCTTTATGGACAATGAATCTCATCATGTAAAGGGCAATTGCACTCATCAAATGAGCAAGCGTTTAGGTACAACGGCTCCCATAAAGCAAGGTACAATTGCTCACAACAAGTGAGCCTTTAGGGACAATAGCTCTTATCATTTAAGAGACAAATTGCCCTCATAAAGTTAGCCTTTAGGGACAACGGATCTCATCATGTAAGTGACAATTACTCTAATCAAGTGTGCAAGCAATAGGGACAACGACTATCATCATATAAAGGGAAATTGCACTCATCAATGACCAAGCGTTTAGGGACAACGGCTCCCATAAAGCAAGGTACAATTGCTCTCAACAAGTGAGCCTATAATGACTACGAATCTTATGATATAAGGGACAAATTGCCCTCATAAAGTTAGCCTTTAGGAACAACGGATCTCATTATGCAAGTGACTATTGCTCTTATCATGTGTGCAAGCATTAGGGACAACGGCTATCATCATGTAAAGGGCAATTTCTCTTATCAAGTGAGCAACGGTTCAGGGACAATGGCTCCCATAAAGTAAGGTACAATTGCTCTCAACAAATGAGCCTTTTGGGACAACGGCTCTTATCATGTAAGTGACAAAATGCCCTTATAAAGTTAGCCTTTAGGGACAACGGATGTCATCATGCAAGTGACAATTGCTCTTATCAAGTGTGCAAGCATTAGGGACAACAACTATCATCATGTAAAGGGCAATTGCACTCATCAAGTGAGCAAGAGTTTAGGGACAACGGCTCCCATAAAGACAGGTACAATTGCTCTCAACAAGTGAGCCTTAAGGGACAACGACTCTTTTCATTTAAGGGACAAATTGCCCTCATCAAGTTATCCTTTAGGGACAACGGATCTCATCATGTAAAAGCAATAGGGTCAACGGCTATCATCATGTAAAGGGAAATTGCACTCATCAAGTGAGCTAGCGTTTAGGGATAAAGGCTCCTATAAAGTAAGGTACAATTGCTCTCAACAAGTGAGCCTTTAGGGACAACAGCTCTTATCTTGTAAGGGACAAATTGCCCTCATAAATATAGTCTTTAGGGACTACGGATCTCATCATGCAATTGAGAATTGCTCTTATCAAGTGTACAAGCATTAGGCACAGTTCTTATATTCGAGTCTGTTAGTGTCTGTAAGTGTCCTAAGGGACTGAGGTGAGGGACATCACCCTCACCCTATGTAGCTCAACATTTTTTGGAGTAATGAATTTTGCCAGGGTGAATTAACCCTTTTACCCAAAAAAAAAAAGCATTAGGCACAACGGCTATCATCATGTAAAGGCAAATTGCACTCATCAACTGAGCAAGCGTTTAGGGACAACGGCTCCCATAAACTAAGGTACAATTGCTCTCAACAAGTGAACCTTTAGGGACAACGACTCTTATGATGTAAGGGACAAATTTACCTCATAAATTTAGCCTTTAGGAACAACAGATCTCATCATGTAAGTGACAATTGCTCTTATCAAGTATGCGAGCATTAGGGACGACGGCTATAATCATGTAAAGGGTAGTTGCTCTTATCAAGTGGGGAAATGTTTAGGGACAACGGCTCCCATAATGTAAGGTACAATTGCTCTCAACAAGTGAGCCTTTAGGGACAACGGCTCTTATCATGTAATGGACAAATTGATCTCCTAAAGTTAGTCTTTAGGCACAACGGATCTCATTATGCATGTGACTATTGCTCTTATCAAGTGTGCAAGCATTAGGGACAACGACTATCATCATTTAAAGGGAAATTTCACTCATCAAGTGAGCAAGAGTTTAGGGACTAAGGCTCCCATAAAGAAAGGTACTGCTGCTCTCAACAAGTGAGCCTTTAGGGACAACGACTCTTATCATTTAAGGGTCAAATTGCCCTCATAAAGTTAGCCTTCAGGGACAACGGATCTCATCATATAAGTAACAATTGCTCTTATCAAGTGTGCACGCGATAGGGACAACGACTATCATCATGTAAAGAGAAATTGCTCTCATCAAGTGAGCAACCGTTCAGGGACAACGGCTCCCATAAAGTAAGGTACAATTGCTCTTAACAAGTGAGCCTTTAGGGACAACGACTCTTATGATGTAAAGGACAAATTGCCATCATAAAGTTAGCCTTTAGGAACAACGGATCTCATCATGCGTGTGACTATTGCTCTCTTATCAAGTGAGCAAGCGTTTAGGGACAACGACTCCCATAAAGTAAGGTACAATTGCTCTCAACAGGTGAGCCTTTAGGTACTACGACTCTTATGATGTAAGGGACAAATTGCCCTCATAAAGTTAGCCTTTAGGAACAACGGATCTCATCATACAAGTGACTATTGCTCCTATCAAATGTGGAAGCATTAGGGACAACGGCTATCATCAAGTAAAGGGCAATTGCTCTTATCAAGTGAGCAAGCGTTCAGGGATAACGGCTCCTATAAAGTAAGGTACAATTGCTCTCAATAAGTGAGCCTTTTAGGACAACGGCTCTTATCATGTAATGGACAAATTGCCCTTATAAAGTTTGCCTTTAGGGACAACGGATCTCATCGTGCAAGTGACAATTGCTCTTATCAAGTTTGCAAGCATTAGGGACAACAATTGTCATCATGTAAAGGGCAGTTGCACTCATCAAGTGAGCAAGCGTTTAGGGACAACGGCTCCCATAAAGCAAGGTACAATTGCTCTCAACAAGTGAGCCTTTAGGGACAACGACTCTTATCATTTAAGGGATAAATTGCCCTCATAAAGTTTGCCTTTTGGGACAATGGATCTCATCATGTAAGTGACAATTGCTCTAATCAAGTGTGCAAGCAATAGTGACAACGACTATCAACATGTAAAAGGAAATTCCACTCATCAAGTGACCATGCGTTTAGGTACAACGGCGCCCATAAAGCAAGGTACAGTTGCTCTCAACAAGTGAGCCTTTAGGGACAACGGCTCTTATTATGCAAGTGACTATTGCTCTTTTCAAGTGTGCAAGCATTAGGGACAACGACTATCATCATTTAAAGGGAAATTTCACACATCAAGTGAGCAAGTGTTTAGGGACAACGGCTCCCATAAAGAAAGGTACAGTTGCTCTCAACAAGTGAGCCTTTAGAGACAACGGTTCTTATCATTTAAGGGTCAAATTGCCCTCATAAAGTTAGCCTTTAGGGACAACGGATCTCATCATATAAGTAACAATTGCTCTTATCAAGTGTGCAAGCAATAGGGACAACGACTATCATCATGTAAAGAGAAATTGCACTCATCAAGTGAGCAACCGTTCAGGGACAACGACTCCCATAAAGTAAGGTAAAATTGCTCTTAACAAGTGAGCCTTTAGGGACTACGGCTCTTATGATGTACAGGACAAATTGCCCTCTTAAAGTTAGCCTTTAGGAACAACGGATCTCATCATGCGAGTGACTATTGCTCTTATCAAGTGAGCAAGCGTTTAGGGACAACGACTCCCATAAAGTAAGGTACAATGGCTCTCAACAAGTGAGCCTTTAGGGACAACGGCTCTTATCATTTAAGGGACAAATTGCCCTCATAAAGTTAGCCTTTAGGAACAACGGATCTCGTCATGCAAATGAGTATTGCTCTTATCAAGTGTGCAAGCATTAGGGACAACGACAATCATCATGTATATGGCAATTGCTCTCATCAAGTGAGCAAGCGTTCAGGGATAACGCTCCCATAAAGTAAGGTACAATTGCTCTCAATAAGTGAGCCTTTTGGCACAATGGCTCTTATCATGTAAGGGACAAATTGCCCTTATAAAGTTTGCCTTAAGGGACAAAGGATCTCATCATGCAAGTGACAATTGCTCTTATCAAGTGTGCAAGCATTAGGGACAACAACTATCATCATGCAAAGGGCAATTGCGGTTATCAAGTGAGCAAGCGTTTAGGGACAACGGCTCCCATAAAGCAAGGTACAATTGCTCTCAACAAGTGACCCTTTAGGGACAACGGCTCTTATTATTTAAGGGACAAATTGCCCTCATAAAGTTAGCCTTTATGGACAATGAATCTCATCATGTAACTGACAATTGCTCTTATCAAGTGTGCAAGCATTAGGGACTGCATCTATCATCATGTAAAGGGCAATTGCACTCATCAAATGAGCAAGCGTTTAGGTACAACGGCTCCCATAGAGCAAGGTACAATTGCTCTCAACAAGTGAGCCTTTAGGGACAACGGCTCTTATCATGTAAGGGACAAATTGCCCTCATAAAGTTAGCCTTTATGGACAACGGATCTCATCATGCAAGTGACAATTGCTCTTATCAAGTGTGCAAGCATTAGGGACAACAACTATCATCATGTGAAGGGCAATTGAACTCATCAAGTGCGCAAGCGTTTAGGTACAACGGCTCCCATAAAGCAAGGTACAATTGCACTCAACAAGTGAGCCTTTAGGGACAACGGCTCTTATTATTTAAGGGACAAATTGCCCTCATAAAGTTAGTCTTTATGGACAACAAATCTTATCATGTAACTGACAATTGCTCTTATCAAGTGTTCAAGCATTAGGGACTGCATCTATCATCATGTAAAGGGCAATTGCACTCATCAAATGAGCAAGCGTTTAGGTACAACGGCTCCCATAAAGCAAGGTACAATTGCTCTCAACAAGTGAGCCTTTAGAGACAACGGCTCTTATCATATAAGGGACAAATTGCCCTTATAAAGTTAGCCTTTATGGACAACGGATCTCATCATGCAAGTGACAATTGCTCTTATCAAGTATGCAAGCATTAGGGACAACAACTATCATCATGTGAAGGGCAATTGAACTCATCAAGTGAGCAAGCGTTTAGGTACAATGGCTCCCATAAAGCAAGGTACAATTGCACTCAACAAGTGAGCCTTTAGGGACAACGACTCTTATTATTTAAGGGACAAATAGCCCTCATAAAGTTAGCCTTTATGGACAACGAATCTCATCATGTAACTGATAATTGCTCTTATCAAGTGTGCAAGCATTAGGGACTGCATCTATCATCATGTAAAGGGCAATTGCACTCATCAAATGAGCAAGCGTTTAGGTACAACGGCTCACATAAAGCAAGGTACAATTGCTCTCAACAAGTGAGCCTTTAGGGACAATAGCTCTTATCATTTAAGGGACAAATTGCCCTCATAAAGTTAGCCTTTAGGAACAACGGATCTCATCATGTCAGTGACTATTGCTCTTATCAAGTGTGCTAGCAATAGGGACAACGGCTATCATCATGTAAAGGGCAATTGCTCTCATCAAGTGAGCAAGCGTTCTGGGATAACGACTCCCATCAAGAAGGGTACAATTGCTCTCAATAAGTGAGCCTTTTGGGACAACGGCTCCTATCATGTAAGGGACAAATTGCCCTTATAAAGTTTGCCTTTAGGGACAACGGATCTCATCATGCAAGTGACAGTTGCTCTTATCAAGTGTGCAAGCATTCGGGACAACAACTATCATCATGTAAAGGGCAATTGCACTCATCAAGTGAGCAAGCGTTTAGGGACAACGGCTCTCATAAAGCAAGGTACAATTGCTCTCAACAAGTGAGCCTTTAGGGACAACGGCTCTTATCATTTAAGGGATAAATTGCCCTCATAAAGTTAGCCTTTATGGACAACGGATCTCATCATGTAAGTGACAATTGCTCTAATCAAGTGTGCAAGCAATAGGGACAACGACTATCATCATGTAAAAGGAAATTGCAGTCATCAAGTGACCATACGTTTCGGGACAACGGCTCCCATAAAGCAAGGTACAATTGCTCTGAACAAGTGAGCCTTTAGGGACAACGGCTCTTATCATGTAAGGGACAAATTGATCTCCTAAAGTTAGTCTTTAGGGACAACGGATCTCATTATGCAAGTGACTATTGCTCTTATCAAATGTGCAAGCATTAGGGACAACGACTATCATCATTTAAAGGGAAATTTCACTCATCAAGTGAGCAAGCGTTTAGGGACAACGGCTCCCATAAAGAAAGGTACAGTTGCTCTCAACAAGTGAGCCTTTAGGGACAACGGCTCTTATCATTTAAGGGTCAAATTGCCCTCATAAAGTTAGCCTTTAGGGACAACGGATCTCATCATATATGTAACAATTGCTCTTATCAAGTGTGCAAGCAATAGGGACAACGACTATCATCATGTAAAGAGTAATTGCACTCATCAAGTGAGCAACCGTTCAGGGACAACGACTCCCATAAAGTAAGGTACATTTGCTCTTAACAAGTGAGCCTTTAGGGACTATGACTCTTATGATGTAACGGACAAATTGCCCTCTTAAAGTTAGCCTTTAGGAACAACGGATCTCATCATGCGAGTGACTATTGCTCTTATAAAGTGAGTAAGCGTTTAGGGACAACGACTCCCATAAAGTAAGGTACAATTGCTCTCAACAAGTGAGCGTTTAGGGACTACGACTCTTATGATGTAAGGGACAAATTGCCCTCATAAAGTTAGCCTTTAGGAACAACGGATCTCATCATGCAAGTGACTATTGCTCTTATCAAGTGTGCAAGCATTAGGGACAACGACAATCATCATGTATAGGGCAACTGCTCTCATCAAGTGAGCAAGCGTTCAGGGATAACGGCTCCCAAAAGGTAAGGTACAATTGCTCTCAATAAGTGAGCCTTTTGGCACAACGGCTCTTATCATGTAAGGGACAAATTGCCCTTATAAAGTTTGCCTTAAGGGACAAAGGATCTCATCATGCAAGTGACAATTGCTCTTATCAAGTGTGCAAGCATTAGGGACAACAACTATCATCATGCAAAGGGCAATTGCGGTCATCAAGTGAGCAAGCGTTTAGGGACAACGGCTCCCATAAAGCAAGGTACAATTGCTCTCAACAAGTGACCCTTTAGGGACAACGGCTCTTATTATTTAAGGGACAAATTGCCCTCATAAAGTTAGCCTTTATGGACAATGAATCTCATCATGTAACTGACAATGGCTCTTATCAAGTGTGCAAGCATTAGGGACTGCATCTATCATCATGTAAAGGGCAATTGCACTCATCAAATGAGCAAGCGTTTAGGTACAACGGCTCCCAAAAAGCAAGGTACAATTGCTCTCAACAAGTGAGCCTTTAGGAACAACGACTCTTATCATGTAAGGGACAAATTGCCCTCATAAAGTTAGCCTTTATGGACAACGGATCTCATCATGCAAGTGACAATTGCTCTTATCAAGTGTGCAAGCATTAGGGACAACAACTATCATCATGTGAAGGGCAATTGAACTCATCAAGTGAGCAAGCGTTTTGGTACAACGGCTCCCATAAAGCAAGGTACAATTGCACTCAACAAGTGAGCCTTTAGGGACAACGGCTCTTATTATTTAAGGGACAAATTGCCCTCATAAAGTTAGTCTTTATGGACAACAAATCTCATCATGTAACTGACAATTGCTCTTATCAAGTGTTCAAGCATTAGGGACTGCATCTATCATCATGTAAAGGGCAATTGCACTCATCAAATGAGCAAGCGTTTAGGTACAACGGCTCCCATAAAGCAAGGTACAATTGCTCTCAACAATTGAGCCTTTAGGGACAACGGCTCTTATCATGTAAGGGACAAATTGCCCTCATAAACTTAGCCTTTATGGACAACGGATCTCATCATGCAAGTGACAATTGCTCTTATCAAGTGTGCAAGATTAGGGACAACAACTATCATCATGTGAAGGGCAATTGAACTCATCAATTGAGCAAGCGTTTAGGTACAATGGCTCCCATAAAGCAAGGTACAATTGCTCCCAACAAGTGAGCCTTTAGGGACAACGACTCTTATTATTTAAGGGACAAATTGCCCTCATAAAGTTAGCCTTTATGGACAACGAATCTCATCATGTAACTGATAATTGCTCTTATCAAGTGTGCAAGCATTAGGGACTGCATTTATCATCATGTAAAGGGCAATTGCACTCATCAAATGAGCAAGCGTTTAGGTACAACGGCTCCCATAAAGCAAGGTACAATTGCTCACAACAAGTGAGCCTTTAGGGACAATAGCTCTTATCATTTAAGGGACAAATTGCCCTCATAAAGTTAGCCTTTAAGGACAACGGATCTCATCATGTAAGTGACAATTGCTCTAATCAAGTGTGCACGCAATAGGGGCAACGACTATCATCATATAAAGGGAAATTGCACTCATCAATGACCAAGCGTTTAGGGACAACGGCTCCCATAAAGCAAGGTACAATTGCTCTCAATAAGTGAGCCTATAATGACTACGAATCTTATGATGTAAGGGACAAATTGCCCTCATAAAGTTAGCCTTTAGGAACAACGGATCTCATTATGCAAGTGACTATTGCTCTTATCATGTGTGCAAGCATTAGGGACAACGGCTATCATCATGTAAAGGGCAGTTTCTCTTATCAAGTGAGCAACGGTTCAGGGACAATGGCTCTCATAAAGTAAGGTACAATTGCTCTCAACAAATGAGCCTTTTGGGACAACGGCTCTTATCATGTAAGTGACAAAATGCCCTCATAAAGTTAGCCTTTAGGGACAACGGATGTCATCATGCAAGTGGCAATTGCTCTTATCAAGTGTGCAAGCATTAGGGACAACAACTATCATCATGTAAAGGGCAATTGCACTCATCAAGTGAGCAAGAGTTTAGGGACAACGGCTCCCATAAAGACAGGTACAATTGCTCTCAACAAGTGAGCCTTAAGGGACAACGACTCTTTTCATTTAAGGGACAAATTGCCCTCATAAAGTTATCCTTTAGGGACAACCGATCTCATCATGTAAGTGACAATTGCTCTAATCAAGTGTAAAAGCAATAGGGTCAACGGCTATCATCATGTAAAGGGAAATTGCACTCATCAAGTGAGCTAGCGTTTAGGGATAACGGCTCCTATAAAGTAAGGTACAATTGCTCTCAACAAGTGAGCCTTTAGGGACAACAGCTCTTATCTTGTAAGGGACAAATTGCCCTCATAAATATAGTCTTTAGGGACTACGGATCTCATCATGCAATTGAGAATTGTTCTTATCAAGTGTACAAGCATTAGGCACAGTTCTTATATTCGAGTCTGTTAGTGTCTGTAAGTGTCCTAAGGGATTGAGGTGAGGGACATCACCCTCACCCTATGTACCTCAACATTTTTTTGAGTAATGAATTTTGCCAAGGTGAATTAACCCTTTTACCCAAAAAAAAAGCATTAGGCACAACGGCTATCATCATGTAAAGGCAAATTGCACTCATCAACTGAGCAAGCGTTTAGGGACAACGGCTCCCATAAACTAAGGTACAATTGCTCTCAACAAGTGAAGCTTTAGAGACAACGACTCTTATGATGTAAGGGAGAAATTGCCCTCATAAATTTAGCCTTTAGGAACAACGGATCTCATCATGTAAGTGACAATTGCTCTTATCAAGTATGCGAGCATTAGGGACGACGGCTATAATCATGTAAAGGGTAGTTGCTCTTATCAAGTGGGGAAGCGTTTAGGGACAACGGCTCCCATAATGTAAGGTACAATTGCTCTCAACAAGTGAGCCTTTAGGGACAACGGCTCTTATCATGTAATGGACAAATTGATCTCCTAAAGTTAGTCTTTAGGGACAACGGATCTCATTATGCAAGTGACTATTGCTCTTATCAAGTGTGCAAGCATTAGGGACAACGACTATCATCATTTAAAGGGAAATTTCACACATCAAGTGAGCAAGCGTTTAGGGACAACAGCTCCCATAAAGAAAGGTACAGTTGCTCTCAACAAGTGAGCCTTTAGAGACAACGCTTCTTATCATTTAAGGGTCAAATTGCCCTCATTAAGTTAGCCTTTAGGGACAACGGATCTCATCATATAAGTAACAATTGCTCTTATCAAGTGTGCAAGCAATAGGGACAACGACTATCATCATGTAAAGAGAAATTGCACTCATCAAGTGAGCAACCGTTCAGGGACAACGACTCCCATAAAGTAAGGTAAAATTGCTCTTAACAAGTGAGCCTTTAGGGACTACGGCTCTTATGATGTACAGGACAAATTGCCCTCTTAAAGTTAGCCTTTAGGAACAACGGATCTCATCATGCGAGTGACTATTGCTCTTATCAAGTGAGCAAGCGTTTAGGGACAACGACTCCCATAAAGTAAGGTACAATTGCTCTCAACAAGTGAGCCTTTAGGGACAACGGCTCTTATCATTTAAGGGACAAATTGCACTCATAAATTAGCCTTTAGGGACAACGGATCTCATCATAAAAGTGACAATTGCTCTTATCAAGTCTGCAAGCAATTGGGACAACGGCTATCATCATGTAAAGGGCAATTGCTCTCATCAAATAAGCAAGCGTTCAGGGACAACGGCTCCGATAAAGTAAGGTACAATTGCTCTAAACAAGTGAGCCTTTTGGGACAACGGCTCCTATCATGTAAGGGACAAATTGCCCTTATAAAGTTTGCCTTTAGGGACAACGGATCTCATCATGCAAGTGACAATTGCTCTTATCAAGTGTGCAAGCATTGGGGACAACAACTTTCATCATGTAAAGGGCAATTGCAGTCAGCAAGTGACCATGCGTTTCGGGACAACGGCTCCCATAAAGCAAGGTACAATTGCTCTCAACAAGTGAGCCTTTAGGGACAACGGCTCTTAACATCTTTAGTTAGCTTGAACCAATCAGCTTTTGTCCCGGGTAGGAGGATTTCGGATAATATATTACTCACTCAGGAACTTATGCATAATTATCATGTTAATCGGGGGCCGTCTAGATGTGCCTTTAAAGTGGATATTCAGAAGGCCTATGATACAGTTGATTGGAGCTTTTGAGGCAAATTTTGATTGGCTTTGGATTCCATACCCGTATGATTGGTTGGATTATGGAATGTGTGACATCGACTTCTTTCTCCATTAGTGTTAATGGTAATCTACATGGTTATTTTAAGGGAAAGAGAGGCCTTCGGCAAGGTGATCCGTTGTCGCCTTATCTTTTTACCCTTGTCATGGAGGTTCTCACTCTTATTATAAGGAAGCGGGTTCGCACTTCTGAGCTTTTTACATTTCATCATCATTGCTCTAACCTTAATATTATTAATCTTTGCTTTGCTGATGATCTATTTCTTTTTGCTCATGGTGATGTTGAATCGGCTAGAGTTGTTATGGAGGCTTTGGACGAATTTAAGCTAGTTTCTGGTCTTACCCCGAGTTTGCCTAAGAGCACGGCTTATTTTTGTAATGTTCGTAACCATGTCAAGCTTGCCATTTTACAGGTGATTCCGTTTGTTGAGGGTACTCTCCCAGTTAAATATTTGGGTGTTCCTTTGGTCACGACTAGGCTGATTTTTAGAGACTGTAAGGAGTTGGTAGAAAGGTTGTCTAATCGTATCAATGATTGGAAGAATAAATCCCTCTCTTTTGCTGGTAGGCTTCAGCTTATTCAGTCTGTGTTATCTTTTATGCATATTTACTGGGCCTCGGTTTTTATCCTTCCTTCTCGTATTATTCATGATCTTGAACAGCTTATGAGGGGTTTTTTGTGGGGTAAGGGCGAGGGGCATAAGTCTAAATCTAAAGTTGCATGGGAGGTGGTTTATCTTCCTAAGCAGGAAAGAGGGCTTGGGATTAGGAGGTTGGATACGTTTAATAGTGCGCTTATCACAACCCATATTTGGAGTATTGTTACTGGAAAGGAGTCCCTTTGGGTGCGATGGATTCATTCTTATAAGCTTAGGGGGCGTCATTTCTGGGATATCCCATGTCGTGGTAATATGACATGGAGTTGGCGTAAAATTCTTCAGCTTAGGCCTCTTGTTCGAAATTTTATTTGGTATAAATTAGGGGATGGAGCTAAGGCCTCAGCATGGTTTGATTCTTGGTGTTTGCTAAGTCCTATTTCTAGTATTGTTTCTTCTCGTGATATCCATCGTGCGGGTTTTAATTCTAATTCTACTGTGCGGGAGATCACTTATTCTAATGGGTGGGCTTGGCCTGATGATTGGATGGTTCGTTATCCCGTTCTTGATTCTATATCAGTTCCTCAGTTGGTCGATCATAAAGCTGATTCTATTGTGTGGCGTTCTAATGATGGGATGTTTCATCCGTTTTCGGTTTCTTTGGTTTGGGAGTGTATTAGGCCTCGTGATATCAATGTTGATTGGTATAATCTGGTGTGGTTTTCTCATCGGATTCCGAGACATGCGTTTCATTTATGGTTAGTTATGAAGAGGCGGTTACGGACTCAAGATATGTTAAGGCGTCATACTTCAGATGAGGATCCTTTGTTGTGTCCTCTTTGTAAGACGCAAGCTGATTCTCATGATCACCTTTTCTTTGCATGTACATACTCTAAACAGGTATGGAACTCGTTAAAGAGGTTTGCTGGCTTTATCTCACTTCCTTCTTCGCTGGATGCTATTGTTACTACTCTTATTGCGTCGGCAAAGTCAAGGTCTGTTCGGAGTGTTGTTTCTAAGCTATTATTTGCTGCCACGACGTATTTTATATGGCACGAAAGAAACGGCCGGCTTTTTAGGAAGCAATCTAGATCAGAAGCTCAACTTGTTGAATTAATCAAATCCACGATTCGGTTGAAGCTTCTCACATGCAGGTTTAAGAAGACGGAGAATGTGATTGATCTCATTCGAGTGTGGAATTTGGCCCCTTCTCTTATGCATACATGAGGTCGTTCTTAATTGTTGGGGGGATTATGGTTATCAATTCACCATGGTTTTTTCCTTATTGGATTCCAAAGAATTGGCTAGCCCACAAGTATATGGATTGTGGTAAAGGCAGTGGAAGTCCATATTTGGTTCTCAGTTCACCAAAGGTGATTTATGCACCTAAAGAATTGGCTAGTCCTGAGCAAACGGCTACAGGTAAAGATGTATCAAATCCATTTATAGTTTCTGGTTTGCTAATAAATCAGATGGTTATCAAGTGTACCATAGCTTTTGAGCTGAAACACTTGGCTAGTCCTGAGCAAACGGCTACACGTAAAGACAACTCAAATCCGTTTATAGTTTCTGATTTGCTAATAAATCAGATGGTTATCAGATGTACCATAGTTCTCGAACTAAAACATTTGGCTACTCCAGTAGTGATGGCTATTGGTAAAGAGACATCAAATCCATTATTTTCTATGATTCACTTTTCTCAGGAGGTAACACACCTGGAAGTGATGAGAATAGTTTGTAACGTTTATGATTTGATGTACATGGAGTCAATTGTTGCTGCTACGAATTGGTGCTCTTATAGCTGGTGCAATTTATGGATTTTGGCTTTTTGGTGTGTTGATGCAACTGGATGGAAGTGGGACGCCCTTCGGATTCAAGATTCTTCTTGGTTTTATTCATAGATAGGCATTTGTAATGTTTTTAGGTTTGTTGTGTTTATGGTATGTCATAAGCACTAGTTTGTTCAAGCGTTTGTTTGAGGTTAATGTGGCATTTCAGTCACATTCCATTTGTACTTAACGTTTTTTTGGTTAATATATTTGCCGGGGTAATTCCCCTTTACCCAAAAAAAAAGACAAATTGATCTCCTAAAGTTAGTCTTTAGGGACAACGGATCTCATTATGCAAGTGACTATTGCTCTTATCAAATGTGCAAGCATTAGGGACAACGACTATCATCATTTAAAGGGAAATTTCACTCATCAAGTGAGCAAGCGTTTAGGGACAACGGCTCCCATAAAGAAAGGTACAGTTGCTCTCAACAAGTGAGCCTTTAGGGACAACGGCTCTTATCATTTAAGGGTCAAATTGCCCTCATAAACTTAGCCTTTAGGGACAACGGATCTCATCATATATGTAACAATTGCTCTTATCAAGTGTGCAAGCAATAGGGACAACGACTATCATCATGTAAAGAGTAATTGCACTCATCAAGTGAGCAACCGTTCAGGGACAACGACTCCCAAAAAGTAAGGTACAATTGCTCTTAACAAGTGAGCCTTTAGGGACTACGACTCTTATGATGTAACGGACAAATTGCCCTCTTAAAGTTAGCCTTTAGGAGCAACGGATCTCATCATGCGAGTGACTATTGCTCTTATAAAGTGAGCAAGCGTTTAGGGACAACGACTCCCATAAAGTAAGGTACAATTACTCTCAACAAGTGAGCCTTTAGGGACTACGACTCTTATGATGTAAGGGACAAATTGCCCTCATAAAGTTAGCCTTTAGGAACAACGGATCTCATCATGCAAGTGACTATTGCTCTTATCAAGTGTGCAAGCATTAGGGACAACGACAATCATCATGTATAGGGCAATTGCTCTCATCAAGTGAGCAAGCGTTCAGGGATAACGGCTCCCATAAGGTAAGGTACAATTGCTCTCAATAAGTGAGCCTTTTGGCAAAACGGCTCTTATCATGTAAGGGACAAATTGCCCTTATAAAGTTTGCCTTAAGGGACAAAGGATCTCATCATGCAAGTGACAATTGCTCTTATCAAGTGTGCAAGCATTAGGGACAACAACTATCATCATGCAAAGAGCAATTGCGGTCATCAAGTGAGCAAGCGTTTAGGGACAACGGCTCCCATAAAGCAAGGTACAATTGCTCTCAACAAGTGACCCTTTAGGGACAACGGCTCTTATTATTTAAGGGACAAATTGGCCTCATAAAGTTAGCCTTTATGGACAATGAATCTCATCATGTAACTGACAATTGCTCTTATCAAGTGTGCAAGCATTAGGGACTGCATCTATCATCATGTAAAGGGCAATTGCACTCATCAAATGAGCAAGCGTTTAGGTACAACGGCTCCCATAGAGCAAGGTACAATTGCTCTCAACAAGTGAGCCTTTAAGGACAACGGCTCTTATCATGTAAGGGACAAATTGCCCTCATAAAGTTAGCCTTTATGGACAACGGATCTCATCATGCAAGTGACAATTGCTCTTATCAAGTGTGCAAGCATTAGGGACAACAACTATCATCATGTGAAGGGCAATTGAACTCATCAAGTGAGCAAGCGTTTAGGTACAACGGCTCCCATAAAGCAAGGTACAATTGCATTCAACAAGTGAGCCTTTAGGGACAACGGCTCTTATTATATAAGGGACAAAATGCCCTCATAAAGTTAGTCTTTATGGACAACAAATCTCATCATGTAACTGACAATTGCTCTTATCAAGTGTTCAAGCATTAGGGACTGCATCTATCATCATGTAAAGGGCAATTGCACTCATCAAATGAGCAAGCGTTTAGGTACAACGGCTCCCATAAAGCAAGGTACAATTGCTCTCAACAAGTGAGCCTTTAGGGACAACGGCTCTTATCATGTAAGGGACAAATTGCCCTCATAAAGTTAGCCTTTATGGAAAACGGATCTCATCATGCAAGTGACAATTGCTCTTATCAAGTGTGCAAGCATTAGGGATAACAACTATCATCATGTGAAGGGCACTTGAACTCATCAAGTGAGCAAGCGTTTAGGTACAATGGCTCCCATAAAGCAAGGTACAATTGCTCCCAACAAGTGAGCCTTTAGGGACAACGACTCTTATTATTTAAGGGACAAATTGCCCTCATAAAGTTAGCCTTTATGGACAACGAATCTCATCATGTAACTGATAATTGCTCTTATCAAGTGTGCAAGCATTAGGGACTGCATCTATCATCATGTAAAGGGCAATTGCACTCATCAAATGAGCAAGCGTTTAGGTACAACGGCTCCCATAAAGCAAGGTATAATTGCTCTCAACAAGTGAGCCTTTAGGGACAATAGCTCTTATCATTTAAGGGACAAATTGCCCTCATAAAGTTAACCTTTAGGAACAACGGATCTCATCATGTCTGTGACTATTGCTCTTATCAAGTGTGCAAGCAATAGGGACAACGGCTATCATCATGTAAAGGGCAATTGCTCTCATCAAGTGAGCAAGCGTTCTGGGATAACGACTCCCATAAAGAAGGGTACAATTGCTCTCAATAAGTGAGCCTTTTGGGACAACGGCTCCTATCATGTAAGGGACGAATTGCCCTTATAAAGTTTGCCTTTAGGGACAACGGATCTCATCATGCAAGTGACAGTTTCTCTTATCAAGTGTGCAAGCATTGGGGACAACAACTATCATCATGTAAAGGGCAATTGCACTCATCAAGTGAGCAAGCGTTTAGGGACAACGGCTCCCATAAAGCAAGGTACAATTGCTCTCAGCAAGTGAGCCTTTAGGGACAACGGCTCTTATCATTTAAGGGATAAATTGCCCTCATAAAGTTAGCCTTTATGGACAACGGATGTCATCATGTAAGTGACAATTGCTCTAATCAAGTGTGCAAGCAATAGGGACAACGACTATCATCATGTAAAAGGAAATTCCAGTCATCAAGTGACCATACGTTTCGGGACAACGGCTCCCATAAAGCAAGGTACAATTGCTCTCAATAAGTGAGCCTTTAGGGACAACGGCTCTTATCATGTAAGGGACAAATTGATCTCCTAAAGTTAGTCTTTATGGACAACGGATCTCATTATGCACGTGACTATTGCTCTTATCAAATGTGCAAGCATTAGGGACAACGACTATCATCATTTAAAGGGAAATTTCACTCATCAAGTGAGCAAGCGTTTAGGGACAACGGCTCCCATAAAGAAAGGTACAGTTGCTCTCAACAAGTGAGCCTTTAGGGACAACGGCTCTTATCATTTAAGGGTCAAATTGCCCTCATAAAGTTAGCCTTTAGGGACAACGGATCTCATCATATATGTAACAATTGCTCTTATCAAGTGTGCAAGCAATAGGGACAACGACTATCATCATGTAAAGAGTAATTGCACTCATCAAGTGAGCAACCGTTCAGGGACAACGACTCCCATAAAGTAAGGTACATTTGCTCTTAACAAATGAGCCTTTAGGGACTACGACTCTTATGATGTAACGGACAAATTGCCCTCTTAAAGTTAGCCTTTAGGAACAACGGATCTCATCATGCGAGTGACTATTGCTCTTATAAAGTGAGCAAGCGTTTAGGGACAACGACTCCCATAAAGTAAGGTACAATTGCTCTCAACAAGTGAGCGTTTAGGGACTACGACTCTTATGATTGAAGGGACAAATTGCCCTCATAAAGTTAGCCTTTAGGAACAATGGATCTCATCATGCAAGTGACTATTGCTCTTATCAAGTGTGCAAGCATTAGGGACAACGGCTATTATCATGTAAAGGGCAATTGCTCTCATCAAGTGAGCAAGCGTTCAGGGATAACGGCTCCCATAAAGTAAGGTACAATTGCTCTCAATAAGTGAGCCTTTTGGCACAACGGCTCTTATCATGTAAGGGACAAATTGCCCTTATAAAGTTTGCCTTAAGGGACAAAGGATCTCATAATGCAAGTGACAATTGCTCTTATCAAGTGTGCAAGCATTAGGGACTGCATCTATCATCATGTAAAGGGCAATTGCACTCATCAAATGAGCAAGCGTTTAGGTACAACGGCTCCCATAAAGCAAGGTACAATTGCTCTCAACAAGTGAGCCTTTAGGGACAACGGCTCTTATCATGTAAGGGACAAATTGCCCTCATAAATTTAGCCTTTAGGAACAACGGATCTCATCATGTAAGTGACAATTGCTCTTATCAAGTATGCGAGCATTAGGGATGACGGCTATAATCAAGTAAAGGGTATTTGCTCTTATCAAGTGGGGAAGCGTTTGGGGACAACGGCTCCCATAATGTAAGGTACAATTGCTCTCAACGAGTGAGCCTTTAGGGACAACGGCTCTTATCATGTAATGGACAAATTGATCTCCTAAAGTTAGTTTTTAGGGACAACGGATCTCATTATGCAAGTGACTATTGCTCTTATCAAGTGAGCAAGCATTAGGGACAACGACTATCATCATTTAAAGGTACTGTTGCTCTCAACAAGTGAGCCTTTAGGGGCAACGGCTCTTATCATTTAAGGGTCAAATTGCCCTCATAAAGTTAGCCTTCAGGGACAACGGATCTCATCATATAAGTAACAATTGCTCTTATCAAGTGTGCACGCAATAGGGACAACGACTATCATCATGTAAAGAGAAATTGCACTCATCAAGTGAGCAACCGTTCAGGGACAACGGCTCCCATAAAGTAAGGTACAATTGCTCTTAACAAGTGAGCCTTTAGGGACAACGACTCTTATGATGTAAAGGACAAATTGCCATCATAAAGTTAGCCTTTAGGAACAACGGATCTCATCATGCGAGTGACTATTGCTCTCTTATCAAGTGAGCAAGCGTTTAGGGACAACGACTCCCATAAAGTAAGGTACAATTGCTCTTAACAAGTGAGCCTTTAGGAACAACGGATCTCATCATGCAAGTGACTATTGCTCTTATCAAGTGTGCAAGCATTAGGGACAACGGCTATCATCATGTAAAGGGCAATTGCTCTCAACAAGTGAGCAAGCATTCAGGGATAACGGCTCCCATAAAGTAAGGTACAATTGCTCTCAATAAGTGAGCCTTTTGGGACAACGTCTCCTATCATGTAAGGGACTAATTGCCCTTATAAAGTTTGCCTTTACGGACAACGGATCTCATCATGCAAGTGACAATTGCTCTTATCAAGTGTGCAAGCATTAGGAACAACAACTATCATCATGTAAAGGGCAATTGCACTCATCAAGTGAGCAAGCGTTTAGGGACAACGGCTCCCATAAAGCAAGGTACAATTGCTCTCAACAAGTGAGCCTTTAGGGACAACGACTCTTATCATTTAAGGGACAAATTGCCCTCATAAAGTTTTCCTTTTGGGACAATGGATCTCATCATGTAAGTGACAATTGCTCTAATCAAGTGTGCAAGCAATAGGGACAAAGACTATCAACATGTAAAAGGAAATTCCACTCATCAAGTGACCATGCGCTTAGGGACAACGGCTCCCATAAAGCAAGGTACAATTGCTCTCAACAAGTGAGCCTTTAGGGACAACTGCTCTTATCATGTAAGGGACAAATTGATCTCCTAAAGTTAGTCTTTAGGGACAACGGATCTCATTATGCAAGTGACTATTGCTCTTATCAAGTGTGCAAGCATTAGGGACAACGACTATCATCATTTAAAGGGAAATTTCACACATCAAGTGAGCAAGCGTTTAGGGACAACGGCTCCCATAAAGAAAGGTACAGTTGCTCTCAACAAGTGAGCCTTCAGAGACAACGGTTCTTATCATTTAAGGGTCAAATTGCCCTCATAAAGTTAGCCTTTAGGGACAACGGATCTCATCATATAAGTTACAATTGCTCTTATCAAGTGTGCAAGCAATAGGGACAACGACTATCGTCATGTAAAGAGAAATTGCACTCATCAAGTGAGCAACCGTTCAGGGACAACGACTCCCATAAAGTAAGGTACAATTGCTCTTAACAAGTGAGCCTTTAGGGACTACGGCTCTTATGATGTACAGGACAAATTGCCCTCTTAAAGTTAGCCTTTAGGAACAACGGATCTCATCATGCGAGTGACTATTGCTCTTATCAAGTGAGCAAGCGTTTAGGGACAACGACTCCCATAAAGTAAGGTACAATTGCTCTCAACAAGTGAGCCTTTAGGGACTACGACTCTTATGATGTAAGGGACAAATTGCCCTCATAAAGTTAGCCTTTAGGAACAACGGATCTCATCATGCAAGTGACTATTGCTCTTATCAAGTGTGCAAGCATTAGGGACAACGGATCTCATCGTGTAGAGGGCAATTGCTCTTATCAAGTGAGCAAGCATTAAGGGATAACGGCTCCTATAAAGTAAGGTACAATTGCTCTCAATAAGTGAGCCTTCTAGGACTACGGCTCTTATCATGTAATGGACAAATTGCCCTTATAAAGTTTGCCTTTAGGGACAACGGATCTCATCGTGCAAGTGACAATTGCCCTTATCAAGTATGCAAGCATTAGGGACAACAACTGTCATCATGTAAAGGGCAGTTGCACTCATCAAGTGAGCAAGCGTTTAGGGACAACGGCTCCCATATAGCAAGGTACAATTGCTCTCAACAAGTGAGCCTTTAGGGACAACAGCTCTTATCATTTAACGGACAAATTGCCCTCATAAAGTTAGCCTTTAGGGACAACGGATCTCATCATGTATGTGACAATTGCTCTAATCAAGTGTGCAAGCAATAGGGACAACGGCTGTCATCGTGTAAAAGGAAATTGCACTCATCAAGTGACCATGCGTTTAGGGACAACGGCTCCCATAAAGCAAGTTACAGTTGCTCTAAACATGTGAGCCTTTAGGGACAACGGCTCTTATCATGTAAGGGACAAATTGCCCTCATAAAGTTAGCCTTTATTGACAACGGATCTCATCATGCAAGTGACAATTGCTCTTATCAAGCGTGCAAGCATTAGGGACAACAACTATCATCATGTGAAGGGCAATTGAACTCATCAAGTGAGCAAGCGTTTAGGTACAATGCCTCCCATAAAGCAAGGTACAATTGCTCTAAACAAGTGAGCCTTTAGGGACACCGGCTCTTATTATTTAAGGGACAAATTGCCCTCATAAAGATAGCCTTTATGGACAACGAATCTCATCATGTAACTGACAATTGCTCTTATCAAGTGTGCAAGCATTAGGGACTGCATCTATCATCATGTAAAGGGCAATTTCACTCATCAAATGAGCAAGCGTTTAGGTTCAACGGCTCCCATAAAGCAAGGTACAATTGCTCTCAACAAGTGAGCATTTAGGGACAACGGCTATTATCATGTAAGGGACAAATAGCCCATATAAAGTTAGCCTTTATGGACAATGGATCGCATCATGCAAGTGAAAATTGCTCTTATCAAGTGTGCAAGCATTAGGGACAACAACTCTCATCATGTGAAAGGCAATTGAACTCATCAAGTGAGCAAGCGTTTATGTACAACGGCTCCCATAAAGCAAGGTAAAATTGCTCTCAACAAGTGAGCCTTTAGGGACAACGACTCTTATTATTTAAGGGACAAGTTGCCCTCATAAAGTTAGCATTTATGGACAACGAATCTCATCATGTAACTGATAATTGCTCTTATCAAGTGTGCAAGAATTAGGGACTGCATCTATCATCATGTAAAGGGCCATTGCACTCATCAAATGAGCAAGCGTTTAGGTACAACGGTTCCCATAAAGCAAGGTAAAATTGCTCTCAACAAGTGAGCCTTTAGGGACAACAACTCTTATCATTTAAGGGAAAAATTGCCCTAATCAAGTGTGCAAACAATAGGGACAACGACTATCATCATATAAAGGGAAGTTGCACTCATCAATGAGCTAGCGTTTATGCACAACGGCTCCCATAAAGTAAGGTGCAATTGCTCTCAACAAGTGAGCCTTTAGGGACTACGACTCTTATGATGTAAGGGACAAATTGCCCTCGTAAAGTTAGCCTTTAGGAACAACGGATCTCATCATGCAAGTGACTATTGCTCTTATCATGTGTGCAAGCATTAGGGACAACGACTATCATCATGTAAAGGGCAATTTCTCTTATCAAGTGAGCAAGGGTTCAGGGACAACGGCTCCTATAAAGTAAGGTACAATTGCTCTCAACAAATGAGCCTTTTGGGACAACGGCTCTTATCATGTAAGTGAAAAATTTCCCTAAAAAAGTTAGCCTTTAGGGACAACGGATCTCATTATGCAAGTGACAATTGCTCTTATCAAGTGTGCAAGCATTAGGTACAACAACTATCATCATGTAAAGGGCAATTGCACTCATCAAGTTTGCAAGAGTTTAGGGACAACGGCTCCCATAAAGCAAGGTACAATTGCTCTCAACAAGTGAGCCTTAAGGGACTACGGCTCTTATCATTTAAGGGACAAATTGCCCTCATAAAGTTATCCTTTAGGGACAACGGATCTCATCATGTAAGTGAAAATTGCTCTAATCAAGTGTGCAAGCAATAGGGACAACGGCTGTCATCATGTAAAGGGAAATTGCACTCATCAAGTGAGCAAGCGTTTAGGGACAACGACTCCTATAAAGTAAGGTACAATTGCTCTAATGAAGTGAGCCATTAGGGACAACGGCTCTTATCATGTAAGGGACAAATTGCGCTCATAAAGTTAGTCTTTAGGGAGTACGGATCTCATCATTCAATTGAGTATTGCTCTTATTAAGTGTACAAGCATTAGGCTCAACGGCTATCATCATGTAAAGGAAATTGCACTCATAAAGTAAGGTACAATTGCTCTCAACAAGTGAGCCTTTAGTGACAACGACTCTTATGATGTAAGGGACAAATTGCCCTCATAAATTAAGCCTTTAGGAACAACGGATCTCATCATGTAAGTGACAATTGCTCTTATCAAGTATGCGAGCATTAGGGACGACGGCTATCATCATGTAAAGGGCAGTTGCTCTTATCAAGTGGGGAAGCGTTTAGGGACAATCGCTCTCATAATGTAAGGTACAATTGCTCTCAACAAGAGAGCCTTTAGGGACAAAGGCTCTTATCATGTCAGGGACAAATTGATCTTCTAAAGTTAGTCTTTAAGGACAACGGATCTCATTATGCAAGTGACTATTGCTCTTATCAAGTGTGCAAGCATTAGGGACAACGACTATCATCATTTAAAGGGAAATTTCACTCATCAAGTGAGCAAGCGTTTAGGGACAACGGCTCCCATAAAGAAAGGTACAGTTGCTCTCAACAAGTGAGTCTTTAGGGACAACGCCTCTTATCATTTAAGTGTCAAATTGCCCTCATAAAGTTAGCCTTTAGGGACAACGGATCTCATCATATAAGTAACAATTGCTCTTATCAAGTGTGCAAGCAATAGGGACAACGAATATCATCATGTAAAGGGAAATTGCACTCATCAAGTGAGCAAGCGTTTAGGGACAACGGCTCCCATAAAATAAGATACAATTGCTCTCAACAAGTGAGCCTTTAGGGACTACGACTCTTATGATGTATTGGACAAATTGCCCTCATAAAGTTAGCCTTTAGGAACAACGGATCTCATCATGCGAGTGACTATTGCTCTTATCAAGTGAGCAAGTGTTTAGGGACAACGGCTCCCATAAAGTAAGGTACAATTTTTTTTTTTTTTTGGGTAAAGGGGAGTAATCCTGCACCCTGGTAAAATTCATTATCCAAAAACGTTGAAGTACAAAATGACGAGGGTGATTTCCCTCGCCCCCAGTCCCTTAGGACACTTACAAGACACGAATCTAAGAATGACAAACCATTCTTAAAACTAACATGCACAACATGTGCAACTAACCAAACAAACATGCTAAACAAAAGCAACTTAACAAGCAAAAATCACAAAACAATAGAAATAAAGATAACTATTTCTTCTTGCGTCCTTGCACCTGGAAATCTTTCGGAGAACCATTCTTGAACTTGGAATAATTTGCAATATCATCGTAGTTCTCATAGACTTCATCAACTTCATCATCTTCATCAGCTTCATCAGCAAACGTAACCCTCTTCCTAGGAGTCGTCACTACATCACTTGTAGCAAACGAGCTAGACTTATCAAAATCAGAATAGGCCACACTTGTAGAAGCACCATCATTGTGAGAACCATGCTCCCACAAACCATCAGTAGTGCTATGCAATGGAACCACATTAACACCACTTAACCCCACGGATTCCACACCCGCAAAAGAAGCATGAGCATCCACATGTTCCATCTGCTTAAGTTGAGTATGTACATCCTCAACAGGAGCAGCCCCAAAATCACTCTTCAAAGCATCATTAGATGTACCACTCGAATTAGAATCACCATTAGTAGGCTTAAAATCAGCCCTCGCATCAGGTTGTGTACCTCGATTCTTCTTCTTGGTAGCCGGTTTAGAAACAGGTTGGTACGAAAATTTTTGCTTAGTTGAAACCCCCCAAGCCACTTTCTTACCCTTATCACTAGTATGACCAGCCTTAGTAGAATGAACCTTACACTTGACATCAAAGTAAGGTACAATTGCTCTCAACAAGTGAGCCTTTAGGGACTACGACTCTTATGATGTAAGGGACAAATTGCCCTCATAAAGTTAGCCTTTAGGAACAACGGATCTTGTCATGCAAGTGACTATTGCTCTTATCAAGTGTGCAAGCATTAGGGACAAGGGCTATTATCATGTAAAGGGAAATTGCTCTCATCCAGTGAGCAAGCGTTCAGGGACAACGGCTCCCTAAAAGTAAGGTACAATTGCTCTCAACAAGTGAGCCTTTTAGGACAATGACTCTTGTCATGTAAGGGACAAATTGCCCTTATAAAGTTAGCCTTTAGGGACAACGGATCTCATCATATAAGTAACAATTGCTGTTATCAAGTGTGCAAGCAATAGGGACAACGACTATCATCATGTACAGAGAAATTGCACTCATCAAGTGAGCGACCGTTCAGCGACAACGGCTCCCATAAAGTAAGGTACAATTGCTCTTAACAAGTGAGCCTTTAGGGACTACGACTCTTATGATGTAAAGGACAAATTGCCCTCATAAAGTTAGCCTTTAGGAACAACGGATCTCATCATGTCAGTGACTATTGCTCTTATCAAGTGTGCAAGCAATAGGGACAACGGCTATCATCATGTAAAGGGCAATTGCTCTAGGATAACGACTCCCATAAAGAAGGGTACAATTGCTCTCAATAAGTGAGCCTTTTGGGACAACGGCTCCTATCATGTAAGGGACAAATTGCCCTTATAAAGTTTGCCTTTAGGGACAACGGATCTCACCATGCAAGTGACAATTGCTCTTATCAAGTGTGCAAGCATTGGGGACAACAACTATCATCATATAAAGGGCAATTGCACTCATCAAGTGAGCACGCGTTTAGGGACAACGGCTCCCAAAAAGCAAGGTACAATTGCTCTCAACAAGTGAGCCTTTAGGGACAACGGCTCTTATCATTTAAGGGATAAATTGCCCTCATAAAGTTAGCCTTTATGGACAACGGATCTCATAATGTAAGTGACAATTGCTCTAATCAAGTGTGCAAGCAATAGGGACAACGACTATCATCATGTAAAAGGAAATTGCAGTCATCAAGTGACCATACGTTTCGGGACAACGGCTCCCAAAAAGCAAGGTACAATTGCTCTCAACAAATGAGCCTTTTGGGACAACGGCTCTTATCATGTAAGGGACAAATTGATTTCCTAAAGTTAGCCTTTAGGGACAACGGATCTCATTATGCAAGTGAATATTGCTCTAATCAAATGTGCAAGCATTAGGGACAACGACTATCATCATTTAAAGGGAAATTTCACTCATCAAGTGAGCAAGCGTTTAGGGACAACGGCTCCCATAAAGAAAGGTACAGTTGCTCTCAACAAGTGAGCCTTTAGGGACAACGGCTCTTATCATTTAAGGGTCAAATTGCCCTCATAAAGTTAGCCTTTAAGGACAACGGATCTCATCATATATGTAACAATTGCTCTTATCAAGTGTGCAAGCAATAGGGACAACGACTATCATCATTTAAAGAGTAATTGCACTCATCAAGTGAGCAACCGTTCAGGGACAACGACTCCCATAAAGTAAGGTACAATTGCTCTTAACAAGTGAGCCTTTAGGGACTACGACTCTTATGATGTAACGGACAAATTGCCCTCTTAAAGTTAGCCTTTAGGAACAACGGATCTCATCATGCGAGTGACTATTGCTCTTATAAAGTGAGCAAGCGTTTAGGGACAACGACTCCCATAAAGTAAGGTACAATTGCTCTCAACAAGTGAGCCTTTAGGGACTACGACTCTTATGATGTAAGGGACAAATTGCCCTCATAAAGTTAGCCTTTAGGAACAACGGATCTCATCATGCAAGTGACTATTGCTCTTATCAAGTGTGCAAGCATTAGGGACAACGACAATCATCATGTATAGGGCAATTGCTCTCATCAAGTGAGCAAGCGTTCAGGGATAACGGCTCCCATAAAGTAAGGTACAATTGCTCTCAATAAGTGAGCCTTTTGGCACAACGGCTCTTATCATGTAAGGGACAAATTGCCCTTATAAAGTTTGCCTTAAGGGACAAAGGATCTCATCCTGCAAGTGACAATTGCTCTTATCAAGTGTGCAAGCATTAGGGACAACAACTATCATCATGCAAAGGGCAATTGCGGTCATCAAGTGAGCAAGCGTTTAGGGACAACGGCTCCCATAAAGCAAGGTACAATTGCTCTCAACAAGTGACCCTTTAGGGACAACGGCTCTTATTATTTAAGGGACAAATTGCCCTCATAAAGTTAGCCTTTACGGACAATGAATCTCATCATGTAACTGACAATTGCTCTTATCAAGTGTGCAAGCATTAGGGACTGCATCTATCATCATGTAAAGGGCAATTGCACTCATCAAATGAGCAAGCGTTTAGGTACAACGGCTCCCATAAATCAAGGTACAATTGCTTTCAACAAGTGAGCCTTTAGGGACAGCAGCTCTTATCATGTAAGGGACAAATTGCCCTCATAAAGTTAGCCTTTATGGACAACGGATCTCATCATGCAAGTGACAATTGCTCTTATCAAGTGTGCAAGCATTAGGGACAACAACTATCATCATGTGAAGGGTAATTGAACTCATCAAGTGAGCAAGCATTTAGGTACAACGGCTCCCATAAAGCAAGGTACAATTGCACTCAACAAGTGAGCCTTTAGGGACAACGGCTCTTATTATTTAAGGGACTAATTGCCCTCATAAAGTTAGTCTTTATGGACAACAAATCTCATCATGTAACTGACAATTGCTCTTATCAAGTGTTCAAGCATTAGGGACTGCATCTATCATCATGTAAAGGGCAATTGCACTCATCAAATGAGCAAGCGTTTAGGTACAACGGCTCCCATAAAGCAAGGTACAATTGCTCTCAACAAGTGAGCCTTTAGGGACAACGGCTCTTATCATGTAAGGGACAAATTGCCCTCATAAAGTTAGCCTTTATGGACAACGGATCTCATCATGCAAGTGAAAATTGCTCTTATCAAGTGTGCAAGCATTAGGGACAACAACGATCATCATGTGAAGGGCAATTGAACTCATCAAGTGAGCAAGCGTTTAGGTACAATGGCTCCCATAAAGCAAGGTACAATTGCTCCCAACAAGTGAGCCTTTAGGGACAACGACTCTTATTATTTAAGGGACAAATTGCCCTCATAAAGTTAGCCTTTATGGACAACGAATCTCATCATGTAACTGATAATTGCTCTTATCAAGTGTGCAAGCATTAGGGACTGCATCTATCATCATGTAAAGGGCAATTGCACTCATCAAATGAGCAAGCGTTTAGGTACAACGGCTCCCATAAAGCAAGGTACAATTGCTCTCAACAAGTGAGCCTTTAGGGACAATAGCTCTTATCATTTAAGGGACAAATTGCCCTCATAAAGTTAGCCTTTAGGGATAACGAATCTCATCATGTAAGTGACAATTGCTCTAATCAAGTGTGCAAGCAATAGGGACAACGACTATCATCATATAAAGGGAAGTTGCTCTCATCAATGAGCAAGCGTTTAGGGACAACGGCTCCCATAAAGTAAGGTACAATTGCTTTCAACAAGTGAGCCTTTAGGGACTACGACTCTTATGATGTAAGGGACAAATTGCCCTCATAAAGTTAGCCTTTAGGAACAACGGATCTCATCATGCAAGTGACTATTGCTCTTATCATGTGTGCAAGCATTAGGGACAACGGTTATGATCATGTAAAGGGCAATTTCTCTTATCAAGTGAGCAAGGGTTCAGGGACAACGACTCCTATAAATTAAGGTACAATTGCTCTCAACAAGTGAGCCTTTTGGGACAACGGATCTTATCATGTAAGGGACAAATTGCCCTCAAAAAGTTAGCCTTTAGGGACAACGGATCTCATTATGCAAGTGACAATTGCTCTTATCAAGTGTGCAAGCATTAGGAACAACAACTATCATCATGTAAAGGGCAATTGCACTCATCAAGTTAGGAAGAGTTTAGGGACAACGGCTCCCATAAAGCAAGGTACAATTGCTCTCAACAAGTGAGCCTTAAGGGACTACGGCTCTTCTCATTTAAGGGACAAATTGCCCTCATAAAGTTATCCTTTAGGGACAACGGATCTCATCATGTAAGTGACAATTGCTCTAATCAAGTGTGCAAGCGATAGGGACAACGGCTATCATCATGTAAAGGGAAATTGCACTCATCAAGTGAGCAAGCGTTTAGGGACAACGGCTCCTATAAAGTAAGGTACAATTGCTCTCAACAAGTGAGCCTTTAGGGACAATGGCTCTTATCATCTAAGGGACAAATTGCGCTCATAAAGTTAGTCTTTAGGGAGTACGGATCTCATCATGCAATTGAGTATTGCTCTTATCAAGTGTACCGGCATTAGGCACAACGACTATCATCATGTAAAGGCAAATTTCACTCATCAGCTGAGCAAGCGTTTAGGGACAACGACTCTCATAAAGTAAGGTACAATAGGTCTCAACAAGTGAGCTTTTAGTGACAACGACTCTTATGATGTAAGGGACAAATTGCCCTCATAAATTAAGCCTTTAGGAACAACGGATCTCATCATGTAAGTGATAATTTCTCTTATCAAGTATGCGAGCATTAGTGACGACGGCTATCATCATGTAAAGGGCAGTTGCTTTTATCTAGTGGGGAAGCGTTTAGGGACAATCGCTCCCATAATGTAAGGTACAATTGCTCTCAACAAGAGAGCCTTTAGGGACAACGGCTCTTATCATGTAAGGGACAAATTGATCTCCAAAAGTTAGTCTTTAAGGACAACGGATCTCATTATGCAAGTGACTGTTGCTCTTATCAAGTGTGCAAGCATTAGGGACAACGACTATCATCATTTAAAGGGAAATTACACTCATCAAGTGAGCAAGCGTTTAGGGACAACGGATCCCATAAAGAAAGGTACAGTTGCTCTCAACAAGTGAGTCTTTAGGGACAATGGATCTCTTCATATAAGTAACAATTGCTCTTATCAAGTGTTCAGGCAATAGGGACAACGAATATCATCATGTAAAGGGAAATTGCACTCATCAAGTGAGCAAGCGTTTAGGGACAACGGCTCCCATAAAATAAGGTACAATTGCTCTCAACAAGTGAGCCTTTAGGGACTACGACTCTTATGATGTAAGGGACAAATTGCCCTCATAAAGTTAGCCTTTAGGAACAACGGATCTCATCATGCGAGTCACTATTCTTCTTATCAAGTGAGCAAGTGTTTAGGGACAACGGCTCCCATAAAGTAAGGTACAATTTCTCTCAACAAGTGAGCCTTTAGGGACTACGACTCTTATGATGTAAGGGACAAATTGCCCTCATAAAGATAGCCTTTAGGAACAACGGATCTCGTCATGCAAGTGACTATTCCTATTATCAAGTGTGCAAGCATTAGGGACAACGACTATTATCATGTTAAGGGCAATTGCTCTCATCAAGCGAGCAAGCGTTCAGGGACAACGGCTCCCATAAAGTAAGGTACAATTGCTCTCAACAAGTGAGCCTTTTGGGACAACGGCTCTTATCATGTAAGGGACAAATTGCCCTTATAAAGTTAGCCTTTAGGGACAATGGATCTCATCATGCAAGTAACAATTGCTCTTATCAAGTGTGCAAGCATTAGGGACAACAACTATCATCATGTAAAGGGCAATTGCACTCATTAAGTAAGCAAGCGTTTAGGGACAACGGCTCCCATAAAGCAAGGTACAATTGCTCTCAACAAGTGAGCCTTTAGGGACAACGGGTCTTATCATTTAAGGGACAAATTGTCCTCATAAAGTTAGCCTTTAGGGACAACGGATCTCATCATGTAAGTGACAATTGCTCTAATCAAGTGTGCAAGCAATAGGGACAACGGCTATCGTCATGTAAAAGGAAATTGCATTCATCAAGTGAGCATGCGTTTAGGGACAACGGCTCCCATAAAGCAAGGTACAATTGCTCTCAACAAGTGAGTCTTTAGGGACAACGACTCTTATGATGGAAGGGACAAATTGCCCTCTTAAAGTTAGCCTTTAGGAACAACGGATCTCATCATGCGAGTGACTATTGCTCTTATAAAGTGAGCAAGCGTTTAGGGACAACGACTCCCATAAAGTAAGGTACAATTGCTCTCAACAAGTGAGCGTTTAGGGACTACGATTCTTATGATGGAAGGGACAAATTGCCCTCATAAAGTTAGCCTTTAGGAACAATGGATCTCATCATGCAAGTGACTATTGCTCTTATCAAGTGTGCAAGCATTAGGGACAACGGCTATTATCATGTAAAGGGCAATTGCTCTCATCAAGTGAGCAAGCGTTCAGGGATAACGGCTCCCATAAAGTAAGGTACAATTGCTCTCAATAAGTGAGCCTTTTGGCACAACGGCTCTTATCATGTAAGGGACAAATTGCCCTTATAAATTTTGCCTTAAGGGACAAAGGATCTCATCATGCAAGTGACAATTGCTCTTATCAAGTGTGCAAGCATTAGGGACAACAACTATCATCATACAAAGGGCAATTGTGGTCATCAAGTGAGCAAGCGTTTAGGGACAACGGCTCCCATATAGCAAGGTACAATTGCTCTCAACAAGTGACCCTTTAGGGACAACGGCTCTTATTATTTAAGGGACAAATTGCCCTCATAAAGTTAGCCTTTATGGACAATGAATCTCATCATGTAACTGACAATTGCTCTTATCAAGTGTGCAAGCATTAGGGACTGCATCTATCATCATGTAAAGGGCAATTGCACTCATCAAATGAGCAAGCGTTTAGGTACAACGGCTCCCATAAAGCAAGGTACAATTGCTCTCAACAAGTGAGCCTTTAGGGACAACGGCTCTTATCATGCAAGGGACAAATTGCCCTCATAAATTTAGCCTTTAGGAACAACGGATCTCATCATGTAAGTGACAATTGCTCTTATCAAGTATGCGAGCATTAGGGACGACGGCTATAATCAAGTAAAGGGTAGTTGCTCTTATCAAGTGGGGAAGCGTTTAGGGACAACGGCTCCCATAATGTAAGGTACAATTGCTCTCAACAAGTGAGCCTTTAGGGACAACGGCTCTTATCATGTAATGGACAAATTGATCTCCTAAAGTTAGTTTTTAGGGACAACGGATCTCATTATGCAAGTGACTATTGCTCTTATCAAGTGAGCAAGCATTAGGGACAACGACTATCATCATTTAAAGGTACTGTTGCTCTCAACAACTGAGCCTTTAGGGGCAACGGCTCTTATCATTTAAGGGTCAAATTGCCCTCATAAAGTTAGTCTTCAGGGACAACGGATCTCATCATATAAGTAACAATTGCTCTTATCAAGTGTGCACGCAATAGGGACAACGACTATCATCATGTAAAGAGAAATTGCACTCATCAAGTGAGCAACCGTTCAGGGACAACGGCTCCCATAAACTAAGGTACAATTGCTCTTAACAGGTGAGCCTTTCAGGAACAACGGATCTCATCATGCGAGTGACTATTGCTATCTTATCAAGTGAGCAAGCGTTTAGGGACAACGACTCCCATAACGTAAGGTACAATTGCTCTTAACAAGTGAGCCTTTAGGAACAACGGATCTCATCATGCAAGTGACTATTGCTCTTATCAAGTGTGCAAGCATTAGGGACAACGGCTATCATCATGTAAAGGGCAATTGCTCTCAACAAGTGAGCAAGCATTCAGGGATAACGGCTCCCATAAAGTAAGGTACAATCGCTCTCAATAAGTGAGCCTTTTGGGACAACGTCTCCTATCATGTAAGGGACTAATTGCCCTTATAAAGTTTGCCTTTACGGACAACGGATCTCATCATGCAAGTGACAATTGCTCTTATCAAGTGTGCAAGCATTAGGAACAACAACTATTATCATGTAAAGGGCAATTGCACTCATCAAGTGAGCAAGCGTTTAGGGACAACGGCTCCCATAAAGCAAGGTACAATTGCTCTCAACAAGTGAGCCTTTAGGGACAACGGCTCTTATCATTTAAGGGACAAATTGCCCTCATAAAGTTTGCCTTTTGGGACAATGGATCTCATCATGTAAGTGACAATTGCTCTAATCATGTGTGCAAGCAATAGGGACAAAGACTATCAACATGTAAAAGGAAATTCCACTCATCAAGTGACCATGCGCTTAGGGACAACGGCTCCCATAAAGCAAGGTACAATTGCTCTCAACAAGTGAGCCTTTAGGGACAACTGCTCTTATCATGTAAGGGACAAATTGATCTCCTAAAGTTAGTCTTTAGGGACAACGGATCTCATTATGCAAGTGACTATTGCTCTTATCAAGTGTGCAAGCATTAGGGACAACGACTATCATCATTTAAAGGGAAATTTCACACATCAAGTGAGCAAGCGTTTAGGGACAACGGCTCCCATAAAGAAAGGTACAGTTGCTCTCAACAAGTGAGCCTTCAGAGACAACGGTTCTTATCATTTAAGGGTCAAATTGCCCTCATAAAGTTAGCCTTTAGGGACAACGGATCTCATCATGTATGTGACAATTGCTCTAATCAAGTGTGCAAGCAATAGGGACAATGGCTGTCATCATGTAAAAGGAAATTGCACTCATCAAGTGACCATGCGTTTAGGGACAACGGCTCCCATAAAGCAAGTTACAGTTGCTCTCAACAAGTGAGCCTTTAGGGACAACGTCTCTTATCATGTAAGGGACAAATTGCCCTCATAAAGTTAGCCTTTATGGACAACGGATCTCATCATGCAAGTGACAATTGCTCTTATCAAGCGTGCAAGCATTAGGGACAACAACTATCATCATGTGAAGGGCAATTGAACTCATCAAGTGAGCAAGCGTTTAGGTACAATGCCTCCCATAAACAAGGTACAATTGCTCTAAACAAGTGAGCCTTTAGGGACACCGGCTCTTATTATTTAAGGGACAAATTGCCCTCATAAAGATAGCCTTTATGGACAACGAATCTCATCATGTAACTGACAATTGCTCTTATCAAGTGTGCAAGCATTAGGGACTGCATCTATCATCATGTAAAGGGCAATTTCACTCATCAAATGAGCAAGCGTTTAGGTTCAACGGCTCCCATAAAGCAAGGTACAATTGCTCTCAACAAGTGAGCCTTTAGGGACAACGGCTATTATCATGTAATGGACAAATTGCCCATATAAAGTTAGCCTTTATGGACAATGGATCGCATCATGCAAGTGAAAATTGCTCTTATCAAGTGTGCAAGCATTAGGGACAACAACTCTCATCATGTGAAAGGCAATTGAACTCATCAAGTGAGCAAGCGTTTAGGTACAACGGCTCCCATAAAGCAAGGTAAAATTGCTCTCAACAAGTGAGCCTTTAGGGACAACGACTCTTATTATTTAAGGGACAAATTGCCCTCATAAAGTTAGCCTTTATGGACAACGAATCTCATCATGTAACTGATAATTGCTCTTATCAAGTGTGCAAGAATTAGGGACTGCATCTATCATCATGTAAAGGGCAATTGCACTCATCAAATGAGCAAGCGTTTAGGTACAACGGTTCCCATAAAGCAAGGTAAAATTGCTCTCAACAAGTGAGCCTTTAGGGACAACAACTCTTATCATTTAAGGGAAAAATTGCCCTAATCAAGTGTGCAAACAATAGGGACAACGACTATCATCATATAAAGGGAAGTTGCACTCATCAATGAGCTAGCGTTTATGCACAACGGCTCCCATAAAGTAAGGTGCAATTGCTCTCAACAAGTGAGCCTTTAGGGACTACGACTCTTATGATGTAAGGGACAAATTGCCCTCGTAAAGTTAGCCTTTAGGAACAACGGATCTCATCATGCAAGTGACTATTGCTCTTATCATGTGTGCAAGCATTAGGGACAACGACTATCATCATGTAAAGGGCAATTTCTCTTATCAAGTGAGCAAGGGTTCAGGGACAACGGCTCCTATAAAGTAAGGTACAATTGCTCTCAACAAATGAGCCTTTTGGGACAACGGCTCTTATCATGTAAGTGAAAAATTTCCCTAAAAAAGTTAGCCTTTAGGGACAACGGATCTCATTATGCAAGTGACAATTGCTCTTATCAAGTGTGCAAGCATTAGGTACAACAACTATCATAATGTAAAGGGCAATTGCACTCATCAAGTTTGCAAGAGTTTAGGGACAACGGCTCCCATAAAGCAAGGTACAATTGCTCTCAACAAGTGAGCCTTAAGGGACTACGGCTCTTATCATTTAAGGGACAAATTGCCCTCATAAAGTTATCCTTTAGGGACAACGGATCTCATCATGTAAGTGAAAATTGCTCTAATCAAGTGTGCAAGCAATAGGGACAACGGCTGTCATCATGTAAAGGGAAATTGCACTCATCAAGTGAGCAAGCGTTTAGGGACAACGACTCCTATAAAGTAAGGTACAATTGCTCTAATGAAGTGAGCCATTAGGGACAACGGCTCTTATCATGTAAGGGACAAATTGCGCTCATAAAGTTAGTCTTTAGGGAGTACGGATCTCATCATTCAATTGAGTATTGCTCTTATTAAGTGTACAAGCATTAGGCTCAACGGCTATCATCATGTAAAGGAAATTGCACTCATAAAGTAAGGTACAATTGCTCTCAACAAGTGAGCCTTTAGTGACAACGACTCTTATGATGTAAGGGACAAATTGCCCTCATAAATTAAGCCTTTAGGAACAACGGATCTCATCATGTAAGTGACAATTGCTCTTATCAAGTATGCGAGCATTAGGGACGACGGCTATCATCATGTAAAGGGCAGTTGCTCTTATCAAGTGGGGAAGCGTTTAGGGACAATCGCTCTCATAATGTAAGGTACAATTGCTCTCAACAAGAGAGCCTTTAGGGACAAAGGCTCTTATCATGTCAGGGACAAATTGATCTTCTAAAGTTAGTCTTTAAGTACAACGGATCTCATTATGCAAGTGACTATTGCTCTTATCAAGTGTGCAAGCATTAGGGACAACGACTATCATCATTTAAAGGGAAATTTCACTCATCAAGTGAGCAAGCGTTTAGGGACAACGGCTCCCATAAAGAAAGGTACAGTTGCTCTCAACAAGTGAGTCTTTAGGGACAACGCCTCTTATCATTTAAGTGTCAAATTGCCCTCATAAAGTTAGCCTTTAGGGACAACGGATCTCATCATATAAGTAACAATTGCTCTTATCAAGTGTGCAAGCAATAGGGACAACGAATATCATCATGTAAAGGGAAATTGCACTCATCAAGTGAGCAAGCGTTTAGGGACAACGGCTCCCATAAAATAAGATACAATTGCTCTCAACAAGTGAGCCTTTAGGGACTACGACTCTTATGATGTAAGGGACAAATTGCCCTCATAAAGTTAGCCTTTAGGAACAACGGATCTCATCATGCGAGTGACTATTGCTCTTATCAAGTGAGCAAGTGTTTAGGGACAACGGCTCCCATAAAGTAAGGTACAATTTTTTTTTTTTTTTGGGTAAAGGGGAGTAATCCTGCACCCTGGTAAAATTCATTATCCAAAAACGTTGAAGTACAAAATGACGAGGGTGATTTCCCTCGCCCCCAGTCCCTTAGGACACTTACAAGACACGAATCTAAGAATGACAAACTATTCTTAAAACTAACATGCACAACATGTGCAACTAACCAAACAAACATGCTAAACAAAAGCAACTTAACAAGCAAAAATCACAAAACAATAGAAATAAAGATAACTATTTCTTCTTGCGTCCTTGCACCTGGAAATCTTTCGGAGAACCATTCTTGAACTTGGAATAATTTGCAATATCATCATAGTTCTCATAGACTTCATCAACTTCATCATCTTCATCAGCTTCATCAGCAAACGTAACCCTCTTCCTAGGAGTCGTCACTACATCACTTGTAGCAAACGAGCTAGACTTATCAAAATCAGAATAGGCCACACTTGTAGAAGCACCATCATTGTGAGAACCATGCTCCCACAAACCATCAGTAGTGCTATGCAATGGAACCACATTAACACCACTTAACCCCACGGATTCCACACCCCCAAAAGAAGCATGAGCATCCACATGTTCCATCTGCTTAAGTTGAGTATGTACATCCTCAACAGGAGCAGCCCCAAAATCACTCTTCAAAGCATCATTAGATGTACCACTCGAATTAGAATCACCATTAGTAGGCTTAAAATCAGCCCTCACATCAGGTTGTGTACCTCGATTCTTCTTCTTGGTAGCCGGTTTAGAAACAGGTTGGTACGAAAATTTTTGCTTAGTTGAAACCCCCCAAGCCACTTTCTTACCCTTATCACTAGTATGACCAGCCTTAGTAGAATGAACCTTACACTTGACATCAAAGTAAGGTACAATTGCTCTCAACAAGTGAGCCTTTAGGGACTACGACTCTTATGATGTAAGGGACAAATTGCTCTCATAAAGTTAGCCTTTAGGAACAACGGATCTTGTCATGCAAGTGACTATTGCTCTTATCAAGTGTGCAAGCATTAGGGACAAGGGCTATTATCATGTAAAGGGAAATTGCTCTCATCCAGTGAGCAAGCGTTCAGGGACAACGGCTCCCTAAAAGTAAGGTACAATTGCTCTCAACAAGTGAGCCTTTTAGGATAATGACTCTTATCATGTAAGGGACAAATTGCCCTTATAAAGTTAGCCTTTAGGGACAACGGATCTCATCATATAAGTAACAATTGCTGTTATCAAGTGTGCAAGCAATAGGGACAACGACTATCATCGTGTACAGAGAAATTGCACTCATCAAGTGAGCGACCGTTCAGCGACAACGGCTCCCATAAAGTAAGGTACAATTGCTCTTAACAAGTGAGCCTTTAGGGACTACGACTCTTATGATGTAAAGGACAAATTGCCCTCATAAAGTTAGCCTTTAGGAACAACGGATCTCATCATGTCAGTGACTATTGCTCTTATCAAGTGTGCAAGCAATAGGGACAACAGCTATCATCATGTAAAGGGCAATTGCTCTGGGATAACGACTCCCATAAAGAAGGGTACAATTGCTCTCAATAAGTGAGCCTTTTGGGACAACGGCTCCTATCATGTAAGGGACAAATTGCCCATATAAAGTTTGCCTTTAGGGACAACGGATCTCACCATGCAAGTGACAATTGCTCTTATCAAGTGTGCAAGCATTGGGGACAACAACTATCATCATATAAAGGGCAATTGCACTCATCAAGTGAGCACGCGTTTAGGGACAACGGCTCCCAAAAAGCAAGGTACAATTGCTCTCAACAAGTGAGCCTTTAGGGACAACGGCTCTTATCATTTAAGGGATAAATTGCCCTCATAAAGTTAGCCTTTATGGACAACGGATCTCATAATGTAAGTGACAATTGCTCTAATCAAGTGTGCAAGCAATAGGGACAACGACTATCATCATGTAAAAGGAAATTGCAGTCATCAAGTGAGCAAGCGTTTAGGGACAACGGCTCCCATAAAGCAAGGTACAATTGCTCTCAACAAGTGACCCTTTAGGGACAACGGCTCTTATTATTTAAGGGACAAATTGCCCTCATAAAGTTAGCCTTTACGGACAATGAATCTCATCATGTAACTGACAATAGCTCTTATCAAGTGTGCAAGCATTAGGGACTGCATCTATCATCATGTAAAGGGCAATTGCACTCATCAAATGAGCAAGCGTTTAGGTACAACGGCTCCCATAAAGCAAGGTACAATTGCTTTCAACAAGTCAGCCTTTAGGGACAGCAGCTCTTATCATGTAAGGGTCAAATTGCCCTCATAAAGTTAGCCTTTATGGACAACGGATCTCATCATGCAAGTGACAATTGCTCTTATCAAGTGTGCAAGCATTAGGGACAACAACTATCATCATGTGAAGGGTAATTGAACTCATCAAGTGAGCAAGCGTTTAGGTACAACGGCTCCCATAAAGCAAGGTACAATTGCACTCAACAAGTGAGCCTTTAGGGACAACGGCTCTTATTATTTAAGGGACTAATTGCCCTCATAAAGTTAGTCTTTATGGACAACAAATCTCATCATGTAACTGACAATTGCTCTTATCAAGTGTTCAAGCATTAGGGACTGCATCTATCATCATGTAAAGGGCAATTGCACTCATCAAATGAGCAAGCGTTTAGGTACAACGGCTCCCATAAAGCAAGGTACAATTGCTCTCAACAAGTGAGCCTTTAGGGACAACGGCTCTTATCATGTAAGGGACAAATTGCCCTCATAAAGTTAGCCTTTATGGACAACGGATCTCATCATGCAAGTGAAAATTGCTCTTATCAAGTGCGCAAGCATTAGGGACAACAACTATCATCATGTGAAGGGCAATTGAACTCATCAAGTGAGCAAGCGTTTAGGTACAATGGCTCCCATAAAGCAAGGTACAATTGCTCCCAACAAGTGAGCCTTTAGGGACAACGACTCTTATTATTTAAGGGACAAATTGCCCTCATAAATTTAGCCTTTATGGACAACGAATCTCATCATGTAACTGATAATTGCTCTTATCAAGTGTGCAAGCATTAGGGACTGCATCTATCATCATGTAAAGGGCAATTGCACTCATCAAATAAGCAAGCGTTTAGGTACAACGGCTCCCATAAAGCAAGGTACAATTGCTCTCAACAAGTGAGCCTTTAGGGACAATAGCTCTTATCATTTCAGGGACAAATTGCCCTCATAAAGTTAGCCTTTAGGGATAACGAATCTCATCATGTAAGTGACAATTGCTCTAATCAAGTGTGCAAGCAATAGGGACAACGACTATCATCATATAAAGGGAAGTTGCGCTCATCAATGAGCAAGCGTTTAGGGACAACGGCTCCCATAAAGTAAGGTACAATTGCTTTCAACAAGTGAGCCTTTAGGGACTACGACTCTTATGATGTAAGGGACAAATTGCCCTCATAAAGTTAGCCTTTAGGAACAACGGATCTCATCATGCAAGTGACTATTGCTCTTATCAAGTGTGCAAGCATTAGGGACAACGGTTATGATCATGTAAAGGGCAATTTCTCTTATCAAGTGAGCAAGGGTTCAGGGACAACGACTCCTATAAATTAAGGTACAATTGCTCTCAACAAGTGAGCCTTTTGGGACAACGGATCTTATCATGTAAGTGACAAATTGCCCTCAAAAAGTTAACCTTTGGGGACAACGGATCTCATTATGCAAGTGACAATTGCTCTTATCAAGTGTGCAAGCATTAGGAACAACAACTATCATCATGTAAAGGGCAATTGCACTCATCAAGTTAGGAAGAGTTTAGGGACAACGGCTCCTATAAAGCAAGGTACAATTGCTCTCAACAAGTGAGCCTTAAGGGACTACGGCTCTTCTCATTTAAGGGACAAATTGCCCTCATAAAGTTATCCTTTAGGGACAACGGATCTCATCATGTAAGTGACAATTGCTCTAATCAAGTGTGCAAGCAATAGGGACAACGGCTATCATCATGTAAAGGGAAATTGCACTCATCAAGTGAGCAAGCGTTTAGGGACAACGGCTCCTATAAAGTAAGGTACAATTGCTCTCAACAAGTGAGCCTTTAGGGACAATGGCTCTTATCATCTAAGGGACAAATTGCGCTCATAAAGTTAGTCTTTAGGGAGTACGGATCTCATCATGCAATTGAGTATTGCTCTTATCAAGTGTACCGGCATTAGGCACAACGACTATCATCATGTAAAGGCAAATTTCACTCATCAGCTGAGCAAGCGTTTAGGGACAACGACTCTCATAAAGTAAGGTACAATAGGTCTCAACAAGTGAGTTTTTAGTGACAACGACTCTTATGATGTAAGGGACAAATTGCCCTCATAAATTAAGCCTTTAGGAACAACGGATCTCATCATGTAAGTGATAATTTCTCTTATCAAGTATGCGAGCATTAGTGACGACGGCTATCATCATGTAAAGGGCAGTTGCTTTTATCTAGTGGGGAAGCGTTTAGGGACAATCGCTCCCATAATGTAAGGTACAATTGCTCTCAACAAGAGAGCCTTTAGGGACAACGGCTCTTATCATGTAAGGGACAAATTGATCTCCAAAAGTTAGTCTTTAAGGACAACGGATCTCATTATGCAAGTGACTATTGCTCTTATCAAGTGTGCAAGCATTAGGGACAACGACTATCATCATTTAAAGGGAAATTTCACTCATCAAGTGAGCAAGCGTTTAGGGACAACGGATCCCATAAAGAAAGGTACAGTTGCTCTCAACAAGTGAGTCTTTAGGGACAACGGATCTCTTCATATAAGTAACAATTGCTCTTATCAAGTGTTCAAGCAATAGGGACAACGAATATCATCATGTAAAGGGAAATTGCACTCATCAAGTGAGCAAGCGTTTAGGGACAACGGCTCCCATAAAATAAGGTACAATTGCTCTCAACAAGTGAGCCTTTAGGGACTACGACTCTTATGATGTAAGGGACAAATTGCCCTCATAAAGTTAGCCTTTAGGAACAACGGATCTCATCATGCGAGTCACTATTCTTCTTATCAAGTGAGCAAGTGTTTAGGGACAACGGCTCCCATAAAGTAAGGTACAATTTCTCTCAACAAGTGAGCCTTTAGGGACTACGACTCTTATGATGTAAGGGACAAATTGCCCTCATAAAGATAGCCTTTAGGAACAACGGATCTCGTCATGCAAGTGACTATTCCTATTATCAAGTGTGCAAGCATTAGGGACAACGGCTATTATCATGTTAAGGGCAATTGCTCTCATCAAGCGAGCAAGCGTTCAGGGACAACGGCTCCCATAAAGTAAGGTACAATTGCTCTCAACAAGTGAGCCTTTTGGGACAACGGCTCTTATCATGTAAGGGACAAATTGCCCTTATAAAGTTAGCCTTTAGGGACAACGGATCTCATCATGCAAGTAACAATTGCTCTTATCAAGTGTGCAAGCATTAGGGACAACAACTATCATCATGTAAAGGGCAATTGCACTCATTAAGTAAGCAAGCGTTTAGGGACAACGGCTCCCATAAAGCAAGGTACAATTGCTCTCAACAAGTGAGCCTTTAGGGACAACGGGTCTTATCATTTAAGGGACAAATTGTCCTCATAAAGTTAGCCTTTAGGGACAACGGATCTCATCATGTAAGTGACAATTGCTCTAATCAAGTGTGCAAGCAATAGGGACAACGGCTATCATCATGTAAAGGAAATTACATTCATCAAGTGAGCATGCGTTTAGGGACAACGGCTCCCATAAAGCAAGGTACAATTGCTCTCAACAAGTGAGTCTTTAGGGACAACGACTCTTATCATGTGAGGGACAAATTGCCCTCATAAACTTAGTCTTTAGGGACTACAGATCTCATCATGCAACAATCCAAGGGTAAATAAACCCAAACAAGCACTATAACTCGATCCGATACCTCATATACTACAAGTTTCAGTGAGGTGAAACTCGAGCTAAGAATGGAACCCAATGTATGTTGATCAGTCATAGACGAAAATAGGGTTGGCAAACCCTAACTTACAACCATGATCTCAAACGTTTTTTGAATAAGAAACGAGTAAAACTTAACTTCCAATTAGCGAACAGCAGCAGCACTTCCAACTCTCTCACTTCTATCTTGAAGACTTGTACTTGCCACTTCCCCACTTCTACATGCCAGAACGATCCATACAGCAATAAGCATAAAAATCAATGAATCCATAGCTGGAACATGTATCAACAATCATAGGGCTAGATAAACCCTAACGTCCAAACAACAAAATAAATTCAGGTCCTAAATAACTAATAAACAAGAACGCGTGTAGGAACCAGTCACAACCAATCGATCCCATAGAGTTTTTGAATAAGAACTCAAAAAACTTAACTTCCATGATGAATCAGCAACAAACAATGCATTCAAATCACAAAAAAAACTTCCACTCTCTCAAAAACCCACGTACATAACACAAACCACTTGATCAAAACATACGAATAAAGAACAAACCCTAATACGGGTTATCAGCAGAATCCGAGAAACCCCACCAAGGGTTTACACTTCCAGCAGAAACAATAAACAAAACCCTAAAATAGTGTTTCGTTCAGCCATAAAGCGCCATACATACCCCAGCAGCTGCTCACAACAAATCGAAACCCTAAAAGAAAGTCTCGAATAGAATGAAACCCATGAGCAACAAGAAGATAAATCGATCCATAAATATATAAAAGTCAGTTATAAACCGACAATAAACATATGGGATAGAAGATCGATCAATCAAATCCAAAGTCGGTTAATCCCTATCAATAACGATTACACATAATATAGTAAACAATCAGGTTGAATAGGGATTGGAATAAACATAACAATCGAAACCCTAAAGAAGTCGACCACCTAAAAAGCGATCAATAGAATAAAAAGGATAGTTAAGGTTTCGAAACAAAGAGAAATCCGGTTAAGATTAAAAGAAAACAACGGATCCAACCACCCTTAAAGAATAAACCAACCCTAAATCGTATTGCATACCCATAGGGAGGATAGAGAGGACGATTAGGAGTAGTTTTTGGCCGGAAAATAATGAAGGGTGGGGGCCGGATTTCTCCCAAGGGGAGAGAGAATCGTTTAGGGTTTTTATTTATTTATTTATTTATTGTAAAGGGACAAATTGCCCTCATAAAGTTAGCCGTTAGGAACAACGGATCTCATCATGAAAGTGACTATTGCTCTTATCATGTGTGCAAGCATTAGGGACAACGGCTATCATCATGTAAAGGGCAATTTCTCTTATCAAGTGAGCAAGGGTTCAGGGACAACGGCTCCCATAAAGTAAGGTACAATTGCTCTCAACAACAGAGCCTTTTGGGACAACGGCTCTTATCATGTAAGTGACAAATTGCCCTAAAAAAGTTAGCTTTTAGGGACAACGGATCTCATCATGCAAGTGACAATTGCCCTTATCAAGTGTGCAAGCATTAGGGACAACAACTATCATCATGTAAAGGGCAATTGCACTCATCAAGTGAGCAAGAGTTTAGGGACAACGGCTCCCATAATGCAAGGTACAATTGCTCTCAACAAGTGAGCCTTAAAGGACAACGGCTCTTATCATTTAATGGACAAATTGCCCTAATAAAGTTAGCCTTGAGGGACAACGGATCTCATCACGTAAGTGACAATTGCTCTTATCGAGTGTGTAAGCATTAGGGACAACGTCTATCATCATGTAAAGGGTAATTGCTTTCATCAATTGAGCAAGTGTTCAGGGACAACGGATCCCATAAAGTAAGGTACAATTTCTCTCAACAAGTGAGGCTTTTGGGATAACGACTCTTAATATGTGAGGGTGAAATTTCTCCAATAAAGTTAGCCTTTAGGGACAACAAATCTCATCATGTAAGTCACAATTTCTCTTATCAAGTGTGCAAGCATTAGAGACAATGAATATCATCATGTAAAGGGCAATTGCTCTCATCAAATGAAAATGCGTTTAGGGACAACGGATCCCATAAACTAAGGTAAAATTTCTCTTATCGAGTGTGCACGCATTAGGGACAACGACTATCATCAAGTGAGCAAGTCTTTAGGGACAATGGATCCCATAAAGTAAGGTATAATTGCTCTCAACAAGTGAGCCTATAGGGACAAAGGCTCTTATTATATAAGGGACAAATTGCCCTCATAAATGTAGTCTTCAGGGACAATGGATCTCATCACGTAAGTGAGAATTGCTCCTATCAAGTGTGCAAGAATTACGGTCAACGACTATCATCATGTAAAGGGCAATTGCTATCATCAAGTGAGAATGCGTTTAGGGACAACGGATCCCATAAACTAAGGTAAAATTGCTCTCAAAAAGTGGCCATTTAGGGACAAAAGCTCTTATTGTGTAAGGGACAAATTGCCCTCATAAAGTTAGCCTTTAGGGACAACTGATCTCATCATGTAAGTGACAATTGCTCCTATCAAGTGTGGAAGCATTAGGGTCAACGACTATCATCATGTAAAGGGTAATTGCTCTCATCAAGTGAGAATGTGTTTAGGGACAACGGATCCCATAAACCAAAAGAGCCTTTAGGGAAAAAAGCTCTTATTATGTAAGGGACAAATTGACATCATAAAGTTAGCCTTTAGGGACAACGGATCTCATCATGTAAGTGAAAATTGCCCTTATTGAGTGTGTAAGAATTAGGGACAATGACTATCATTGTGTAACGGGCAATTGCTCTCATCAAGTGAGCAAGTGTTCAGGGACAACGGATCCCATAAAGTAAGGTACAATTGCTCTCAACAAGTGAGGCTTTTGGGATAACGACTCTTAATATGTGAGGGTGAAATTGCCCTCATAAAGTTAGCCTTTAGGGACAACGGATCTCATCATGTAAGTAACAATTGCTCTTGTCAAGTGTGCAAGCATTAGAGACAACGACTATCATCATGTAAAGGGCAATTGCTCTCATCAAGTGAGAATGCGTTTAGGGACAACATATCCCATAAACTAAGCTAAAATTGCTCTTATCGAGTGTGCAAGCATTAGGGACAACGACTATCATCATGTAAAGGGAAATTGCTCTCATAAAGTGAGCAAGTGTTTTGGGACAATGGATCCCATAAAGTAAGGTATAATTGCTCTCAACAAGTGAGCCTTTAGGGATAAAAGCTCTTAATATATAAGGGACAAATTGCCCTCACAAATTTAGTCTTTAGGGACAATGGATCTCATCATGTAAGTGACAATTGCTCTTATCGAGTGTGTAAGCATTAAGGACAATGGCTATCATTATGTAAAGGGCAATTGCTCTCATCAAGTGAGCAAGTGTTCAGGGACAGCGGATCCCATAAAGTAAGGTACAATTATTCTCAACATGTGAGGCTTTTTGGATAACGACTCTTAATATGTGAGGGTGAAATTTCCCTCATAAATTTAGCCTTTAGGGACAACGGATCTCATCATGTAGGTCAAATTGCTCTCAACAATTGAGGCTTTTGGGATAACGGCTCTTAATATGTGAGGGTGAAATTGCCCTATTAAAGTTAGCCTTTAGGGACAACGGATCTCATCACGTAAGTGACAATTGCTCTTATCGAGTGTTTAAGCATTAGGGACAACGTCTATCATCATGTAAAGGGCAATTGCTCTCATCAAGTGAGCAAGTGTTCAGGGACAACGGATCCCATAAAGTAAGGTACAATTGCTCTCAACAAGTGAGGCTTTAGGGACAACGAATCTCATCATGTAAGTGACAATTGCTCTTATCAAGTGTGTAAGCATTAGAGACAATGACTATCATCATGTAAAGGGCAATTGCTCTCATCAAATGAGAATGCGTTTAGGGACAACGGATCCTATAAACTAAGGTAAAATTGCTCTTATCGAGTGTGCACGCATTAGGGACAACGACTATCATCATGTAAAGCGCAATTGCTCATCAAGTGAGCAAGTCTTTAGGGACAATGGATCCCATAAAGTAAGGTATAATTGCTCTCAACAAGTGAGCCTTTAGGGACAAAGGCTCTTATTATATAAGGGACAAATTGCCCTCATAAATGTAGTCTTTAAGGACAACGGATCTCATCATGTAAGTGAGAATTGCTCCTGTCAAGTGTACAAGAATTAGGGTCAACGAGTATCATCATGTAAAGGGCAATTGCTATCATCAAGTGAGAATGCGTTTAGGGACAACGGATCCCATAAACTAAGGTAAAATTGCTCTCAAAAAGTGACCCTTGAGGGACAAAAGCTCTTATTATGTAAGGGACAAATTGCCCTCATAAAGTTAGCCTTTAGGGACAACGGATCTCATCATGTAAGTGACAATTGCTCCTATCAAGTGTGGAAGTATTAGGGTAAACGACTATCATCATGTAAAGGGTAATTGCTCTTATCAAGTGAGAATGTGTTTAGGTACAACGGATCCCATAAACTAAGGTAAAATTGCTCTCACAAAAGAGCCTTTAGGGATAAAAGCTATTGTTATGTAAGGGAAAAATTGACAATATAAAGTTAGCCATTAGGGACAATGGATCTCATCATGTAAGTGAAAATTGCACTTATTGAGTGTGTAAGAATTAGGGACAATGGCTATCATTATGTAATGGGCAATTGCTCTCATCAAGTGAGCAAGTGTTCAGGGACAACGGATCCCATAAAGTAAGGTACAATTGCTCTCATCAAGTGAGGCTTTTTTGATAACGACTCTTAATATGTGAGGGTGAAATTGCCCTCATAAAGTTAGCCTTTCGGGACAACGGATCTCATCATGTAAGTGACAATTGCTCTTATCAAGTGTGCAAGCATTAGAGACAACGACTATCATCATGTAAAGGGCAATTACTCTCATCAAGTGAGAATGCGTTTAGGGACAATAGATCCCATAAACTAAGGTAAAATTGCTCTTATCGAGTGTGCAAGCATTAGGGACAACGACTATCATCATGTAAAGGGAAATTGCTCTCATAAAGTGAGCAAGTGTTTTGGGACAATGGATCCCATAAAGTAAGGTATAATTGCTCTCAACAAGTGAGCCTTTAGGGACAAAAGCTCTTATTATATAAGGGACAAATTGCCCTCACAAATTTAGTCTTTAGGGATAACGGATCTCATCATGTAAGTGACATTTGCTCTTATCGAGTGTGTAAGCATTAAGGACAATGGCTATCATTATGTAAAGGGCAATTGCTCTCATCAAGTGAGCAAGTGTTCAGGGACAACGGATCACATAAAGTAAGGTACAATTGCTCTCAACAAGTGAGGCTTTTGAGATAACTGCTCTTAATATGTGATGGTGAAATTTCCCTCATAAAGTTAGCCTTTAGGGACAACGGATCTCATCACGTAAGTGACAATTGCTCTTATCGAGTGTGTAAGCATAGGGACAACGGCTATCATCATGTAAAGGGCAATTGCTCTTATCAAGTGAGCTAGTGTGCAGGGACAACGGATCCCAAAAAGTAAGGTACAATTATTCTCAACAAGTGAGGCTTTTGGGATAACGACTCTTAGTATGTGAGGGTGAAATTTCCCTCATAAAGTTAGCCTTTAGGGACAACGGATCTCATCATGTAAGTGAAATTTTTTTTTTGGTAAAAGGGTTAATTCACCCTGGTAAAATTCATTACACCAAAAACATTGAAGTACAAAGGATGAGGGTGACTCCCTCATCTCAGTCCCTTAGGACACTTACAGAATGACACGCCATTCTCATAACTTACATAATAAACTTACCACCTACAATGACTATACAATTGAATATAAATAAGGAATTAAAACTTGATTCATTAAGGTAGCACCTAAAATATAGTCATCATAGAACTTAAAATCCACTTCCATGTGATCCAGAAAAGCATCCAAATCAAATGACTCAATTTGCCGTGCGACTTACAAGTCACAATCACCATAACCAATAACGACCAAGTAGCCAGCAATCAGCATGAATAAACGATCCGTAGATACGATAACCAAGCTGATGTACAATGAATAGACATCAAGAGCAGGTCGTAAATCATGACCAGGGTTCAACAACCCTACAAACAATTAACTGCACCGCAACAACAACCAACATGCACTCAAAATACAGCCGCCGAATTGGAACCAAGAACCTTGATTAGAATTAAATACCGCCGCTGTACAGAATCCATATCAGACTAAAATAGGTTTACTCAAAACCTAACTTCCAATAAATGTAAACCAAAACCATAAGTTACCAAGCCCTAACCTCCACATATAATGAACCCAGAACCAAGGAACAGGTATATTACGCACAACAGATGTAGGACCTGCATACCTCACCAATACGATCTGAAAGAATAACAAAGCAGTAGTAACAGAATACGCAACCCATGATAATGAACGTACACCCCTAACCTCCTCCAACAGCAGCACCATGCTAGAGCACCAGTTATAGGACGATAATAGGGTATAACAACCCAACTTCCAGCAATATCAATCACAGACCAAACAAATAATCATTCGGCAATAGGTCATAGATCGAAAACAAGGGTTTTTGAATAAGGAACCCTAAAACTTAACTTCAATCTCTCTCACAACCCACGAATATAATCACTTACATCAGATATAGAACTTGCCATCATCAAACTTCATCAAGAAAACCCTAACCAGGGTTTACATTCACGATTAATAAAAACCAAACCCTAAAACTAGGGTTTCATTATGCAATAAGAACAGCAGGTCCAAAGAAGATCGACATCACCTTGATGAGAGTCGGTTTAATTAAAAGTAAACCGCCATGAATTAGAAGAGGAATACGATCAGATAGAATCCCTACTACCGAAACCCGAAAAAACGAACAGCAATTTAATAGAATAATTAGGGTTTCGGCAGATCCAACACGCCCCTATACAGTAAAAACACTTCCCTATATAAACGATTGCATACCAATGAGGAATCAAGAGGTAGAGAGGCGGCTATAGAAGAAAAGATGGCCGGAATTAACAAGGATAGGGGCGGCCGGCAGTCAACAAAGAGAAAGACAGAATTTTTTAGGGTTTTTTGGTTTTTTTATTATCTAATTGTTTCATGTAAGTGAAATTGCTCTCAACAATTGAGGCTTTTGGGATAACGGCTCTGAATATGTGAGGGTGAAATTGCCCTAATAAAGTTAGCCTTTAGGGACAACGGATCTCATCACGTAAGTGACAATTGCTCTTTTCGAGTGTGTAAGCATTAGGGACAACGTCTATCATCATGTAAAGGGCAATTGCTCTCATCAAGTGAGCAAGTGTTCAGGGACAACGGATCCCATAAAGTAAGGTACAATTTCTCTCAACAAGTGAGGCTTTTGGGATAACGACTCTTAATATGTGAGGGTGAAATTTCCCTCATAAAGTTAGCCTTTAGGGACAACGGATCTCATCATGTAAGTGACAATTGCCCTTATCAAGTGTGCAAGCATTAGAGACAATGACTATCATCATGTAAAGGGCAATTGCTCTCATCAAGTGAGAATGCGTTTAGGGACAACGGATCCCATAAACTAAGGTAAAATTGCTCTTATCGAGTGTGCAAGCATTAGGGACAACGACTATCATCATGTAAAGGGCAATTGCTCTCATCAAGTGAGCAAGTCTTTAGGGACAATGGATCCCATAAAGTAAGGTATAATTGCTCTCAACAAGTGAGCCTTTAGGGAAAAAGGCTCTTATTATATAAGGGACAAATTGCCCTCATAAATTAAGTCTTTAGGGACAACGGATCTCATCATGTAAGTGACAATTGCTTCTATCAAGTGTGCAAGAATTAGGGTCAACGACTATCATCATGTAAAGGGCAATTGCTATCATCAAGTGAGAATGCTTTTAGAGACAACGGATCCCATAAACTAAGGTAAAATTGCTCTAAAAAAGTGACCCTTTAGGGACAAAAGCTCTTATTATGTAAGGGACAAATTGCCCTCATAAAGTTAGCCATTAGGGACAACGGATCTCATCATGTAAGTGACAATCCTATCAAGTGTGGAAGCATTAGGGTCAACGACTATCATCATGTAAAGGACAATTGCTCTCATCAAGTGAGAATGTGTTGAGGGACAACGGATCCAATAAACTAAGGTAAAATTGCTCTCATAAAAGAGCCTTTAGGGATAAAAGCTCTTATTATGTAAGGGACAAATTGACATCATAAAGTTAGCCTTTAGGGACAACGGATCTCATCATGTAAGTGAAAATTGCTCTTATTGATTGTGTAAGAATTAGGGACAATGGCTATCATTATGTAATGGGCAGTTGCTCTCATCAAGTGAGCAAGTGTTCAGGGAAAAAGGATCCCATAAAGTAAGGTACAATTGCTCTCAACAAGTGAGGCTTTTAGGATAACGACTCTTAATATGTGAGGGTGAAATTGCCCTCATAAAGTTAGCCTTTAGGGACAACGGATCTCATCATGTAAGTGGCAATTGCTCTTATCAAGTGTGCAAGCATTAGAGACAACGACTATCATCATGTAAAGGGCATTTGCTCTCATCAAGTGACAATGCGTTTAGGGACAACGAATCCCATAAACTAAGGTAAAATTGCTCTTATCGAGTGTGCAAGCATTAGGGACAACGACTATCATCATGTAAAGGGCAATTGCTCTCATGAAGTGAGCAAGTGTTTAGGGACAATGGATCCCATAAAGTAAGGTATAATTGCTCTCAACAAGTGAGCCTTTAGGGACAAAGGCTCTTATTATATAAGGGACAAATTGCCCTCACAAATTTAGTCTTTAGGGATAACGGATCTCATCATGTAAGTGACAATTGCTCTTATCGAGTGTGTAAGCATTATGGACAATGGCTATCATTATGTAAAGGGCAATTGCTCTCATCAAGTGAGCAAGTGTTCAGGGACAACGGATCCCATAAGGTAAGGTACACTTGCTCTCAACAAGTGAGGCTTTTGGGATAATGGCTCTTAATATGTGAGGGTGAAATTGCCCTCATAAAGTTAGCCTTTAGGGACAACGGATCTCATCACGTAAGTGACAATTGCTCTTATTGAGTGTTTAAGCATTAGGGACAACGACTATCATCATGTAAAGGGCAATTGCTCTCATCAAGTGAGCAAGTGTTCAGGGACAACGGATCCCATAAGGTAAGGTACAATTGCTTTCAACAATTGAGGCTTTTGGGATAACGACTCTTAATATGTGAGGGTGAAATTTCCCTCATAAAGTTAGCCTATAGGGATAACGGATCTCATCATGTAAGTGAAATTGCTCTCAACAATTGAGGCTTTTGGGATAATGGCTCTTAATATGTGAGGGTGAAATTGCTCTAATAAAGTTAGCCTTTAGGGTCAACGGATCTCATCACGTAAGTGAAAATTGCTCTAATCGAGTGTGTAAGCATTAGGGACAACGTCTATCATCATGTAAAGGGAAATTGCTCTCATCAAGTGAGCAAGTGTTCAGGGACAACGTATCCCATAAAGTAAGGTACAATTGCTCTCAACAAGTGAGGCTTTTGGGATAACGACTTTTAATATGTGAGGGTGAAATTTCCCTCATAAAGTTAGCCTTTAGGGACAACAGATCTCATCATGTAAGTGACAATTGCTCTTATCAAGTGTGCAAGCATTAGAGACAATGACTATCATCATGTAAAGGGCAATTGCTCTCATCAAGTGAGAATGCGTTTAGGGACAACGGATCCCATAAACTAAGGTAAAATTGCTCTTATCGAGTGTGCAAGCATTAGGAACAACGACTATCATCATGTAAAGGGCAATTGCTCTCATCAAGTGAGCAAGTGTTTAGGGACAATGGATCCTATAAAGTAAGGTATAATTGCTCTCAACAAGTGAGCCTTTAGGGACAAAGGCTCTTATTATATAAGGGACAAATTGCCCTCATAAATTTAGTCTTTAGGGACAACGGATCTTATCATATAAGTGACAATTGCTCTTATCGAGTGTGTAAGAATTAGGGACAACGGCTATCATCATGTAAAGGGCAATTGCGCTCATCAAGTGAGCAAGGGTTCAGGGACAATGGATCCCATAAAGTAAGGTACAATTGCTCTCAACAAGTGAGGCTTTTGGGATAACGACTCTTAATATGTGAGGGTGTAATTGCCCTCATAAAGTTTTTTTTTTAGGTAAAAGGGATTTTTCATCATTGTTGGTTTGTATTGATGCTGGTGATGTTCTTAATGCGAAACCCTTTTTAGGGTTACTTATCATTGATCGATTCTGGATTGTATTGCTCTTTATTAGGTCGGTTTTTTAATCGATTTATTCTATAGATGATCTGGTGGGATTCTTCTAAGTCGGCTATGATTTGTATAAAACCTTTTTTTGGTTTTCTTGAAGAGGTCGATTTTGGGACTGATGTGGGGTGTACATGATGCTTAACGTTATAACAGAATTCCTGTTTTTAGGGTTCTGTTTATGATTCATATTGAGGGTAAACCCTCTTTAGGGTTTTGTTCATGCATATGCTGGAAGGATCCAAATGTTTTTGGATTGATTGTTGGTTTATGGTTCGTGCCTGATGGGGTTTAGGGTTCGTTTAATGGAAGTGGGTCTGAGAGAGTGGAGGTTCTTATCGCGTTGGAAGTTAGGGTTTGATAACCCTATGCGTGTATCTGCTGATCAAAGACATATGAGTACTGGTTTATCTTAGTCTTTGTGATCGATTTGATGGAAGTTAGGATTCTGTTTTCTAAAATCCTAGTTATTGATTGGATGTGTAAGTCAAGTTTTGTTTGGTTCTTGTTCAAAAACCACCTTCTGGTTGTTAAACCCTAGGATCTATACACGCTTATGGAATTATTGGATATTAGGGTTCTGATGACCTTTGTTCGATGGCTATGGTTGGTCGTTTCTGCATGTTCCAGCAGTTGGGTTCCATGATTTAATGCTTGTTGCTACTGAGATCTTGTATGGCATGTAGAAGTGGGGAAGTTAGGGGTTACACCCTATGCATTGCTGGATTCTATATTCTATCTATTGCAGCATGGTCTATCTCATGGTTTGTGAAACTTTGAGCCTCGGTTAGCTCCATGATTTTCAATTGGATTGATTGGGAGAATGGTTCAAGGTTTCTTGGTTTACTATGCAAGTTCAGGTTCTATGTTGATGTCAGACTGTTTGGTGCTTTTCTGGATCACATGGAAGTTGATTGAAGTTCTACGATGGCTGTGTACCTTAGTGAATCATGTGTCTATTCTTATTTTTTGTTCACTTGTATAGTCATTGTAGGTGGTAAGTTGTATTATGTAAGTTATAAGAATGGCGTGTCATTCTTACATGAGAGTCTGTAAGTGTCCTAAGGGACTGAGATGAGGGATACACCCTCATCCTTTGTACTTCAATGTTTTTGGTGTAATAAATTTTACCGGGGTGAATTAACCCTTTTACCCAAAAAAAAATTCATTACACCAAAAACATTGAAGTGCAAAGGATGAGGGTGACTCCCTCATCTCAGTCCCTTAGGACACTTACCGACTCAAATATAAGAATGACACCATTATTATAACTTACAAAGATGAACCTACCAATAATGACAAAAGTAAATAAAACATTACAATACAACTCAATAAATGTACTTAATCCTTCTAAATCACTATGGCGGTCCACCTACTTCCATGAAGAATCCTCCAACTTGCCCATTCATGGATCATCAATCAGGAGAACATGATGACCATAAACGGACGAACATAGGATTTCCCAACCCTAACTTCCATCATAAACAATCACGAGACACCAAATAAAATAAGAATGAAGCATATCCGTGATTGTGTAATTGGGGTTTTGAACAAGAGCCCCCAAAAACTTAACTTCCATCAACAACATGACTCACAATCTGCCATGTGATCAATAAATCACCATAACCACCGTACAATCACATATGTAGCAGCGTAAGAACCATGCAGAACCGACATAGAGTTACCAAAACCCTAACCTCCAGCAACTACCAAGAATGATCGAATGAGTTTATGAATGGGAAACCAATAAGCTTCAAACTACAACACGACCAGCAGCAATACGAGTATTGATTTTTGAACAAGAACCAACTAAACTTGACTTCCACAAGCTCAACTTGACTTCCACTCTCCCAAACCCATGAACCAGGATGAATCCACCACATCCATAAACCCAAATCATGTACCACGATCCATAATCGACTTGCAAAGATCAAAAACCTCAAGGGATACATTCAGTAGCGAATAAAACCAAAACCCTAAAAATAGGGAATCGATTTTCATTGAAGTCCACCATGGAATGGATCGACCAAATTTAAAAACCATACGAATATGTCAATCCAAACACCAATCAATGATCGTACAGCAAAAGATAATACCATGCAAATCCATACGATCGAACCCAAACCAACAAGCATAACCCCAAAAAATAAACCCTAAAAGGGTTTCGATAAAGCATCAAGGTTAGCACTCGATCTGAATAAATATGAATCCAAAACCGACTTACAAACATTCAAAGGATGAAAGATCGATTAACGAAACCCTAACAGATTGAAACCCTAAAAAAAAGTCCAAAAAAACGAATTAGAAGAGATTCGACTTTAGGGTTTAGAAAACACGTAAAAATCGACCCTTTGTATTGTATGTAGTTAATTAGAACCGACCTATGAAGATCAGATAAAGGAATCGATTTAAAGAACCAATATTCGACCGAAACCCTAAAAAAAATGATTTAGGGTTAAAATCAATATTGGTTAGGGACGATTTCAGGAAAAAATCAAACCACCTCTATCTAGAAATCAACAACACATCAAATCCGGTTGCATATCCTTCAAAATAGAGGGAAAGAGAGGCGGATTGATGGTGGTTTTATGGTCGGATGTGGAGGGATAGAGGAGGCTGAAATCGCCCCTAGAGGGGAGAGGTTTTTAGGGTTTTTTCCCCCTCATAAAGTTAGCATTTAGGGACAACGGATCTCATCATGTAAGTGACAATTGCTCTTATCAAGTGTGCAAGCATTAGAGACAACGACTATCATCATGTAAAGGGTAATTGCTCTCATCAAGTGAGAATGCGTTTAGGGACAACGGATCCCATAAACTAAGGTAAAATTGCTCTTATCGAGTGTGCAAGCATTAGGGACAACGACTATCATCATGTAAAGGGCAATTGCTCTCTTTTTTTTGGGTAAAAGGGTTAATTCACCCCGGTAAAATGTATTACGCCAAAAACATTGAAGTACAAAGGATGAGGGTGACTTCCCTCATCTCAGTCCCTTAGGACACTTACAGACTCTCATATAAGAATGATACAGCATTGTTATAACTTACATAATAAAACTTACCACCTAAAATGTCTATACAAGTGAAACAAAAAATAGGAATTAACACATGATTCACTAAGGTAGCACCAAGAACATAGCCATTGTAGAACTTCAATCAACTTCCATGTGATCTAGAAAAGCACCAAACATAATCTAGCATCAACATAGAACCTGAACTTGCATAGCACACCAAAGAAACCTTGAACCATCTCCAAACCAATGCGAGTGAAAATCCTGGAGCAATCCGAGACTTAAGGTTTCTTCCACCAATCCACAAGTTCTTTCCACCAAGTCTGAACATGCCCATAATTCAACCATACGAACCAAACTTGTGTAGACAAACGGACTTGTACATACAATAGGGTTAAACCCTAACTTCCAACAATGATCACAAACGTTTTTTGAATAAGAAACGAATAAAACTTAACTTCCAATAGCGAACAGCAGCAGCACTTCCATCTCTCTCAAAACCCACTTGAAACACGAATGACTTACAGCACCAAGAAAGATGCACACATAAGATCCAAACCCTTGATAGACTTGTAGTACCAAATAACGGATGCACGCGTATAATCCAAAACCCTAGGACGGGTTACTTGCAACCAGAAAATACACCAAACCCTTAACGAGTATAGCGTTTGAATTAAGGACCAGCAGACCAATGCACATAGAAGAAAACGAAACCCTAAAACAGGGAATCGACTGGAATGAGAATAATGTGCAGCAGCATAAAGGAATCGACCTTATATAGGTAAAAGTCGGTTAAAACAAACCGAATCTAGGTGTTAAGGGATAATAAGGTTCGATTCACACCACCCAAACCATAAATCAATAGATATAACAATTAAGAATCCAAATCAGAACCGAATATATAAAGCAATAAGGAAGTCGGTTCACAATAACCCAAGAAAAACGATTTTAGGTTTGAACCAGAAATCGTTAACAATACCCTAACCAAAATTCCAAACAATAATCAAAAAGAGAATTGCTGGAGTAATCAAAAAAGATTATAAGGGATAAGATCGATCCTTAAATATGAGGAATTAAGGAACGATTACAAAAGACTAAGTGGCGATTTCAAACCCTAAAGAAAAGATTCACCAAATCAGTTATTATCCAATTGAAACAAGCAGCGAATTGATTAATCCAATGATAAACATAAAGCTTAAACACTAGAATAAACAATTCAGTACAAGAATCAAAAGAATAAAGGTCGAATTTGATGAAAAACGATGGAGAATAGTTAGGGTTATGAAAATCGCCACCTAGAGAGAGAGAGAATCGTTTTTAGGGTTTTAAGGTGATGAGAAGTGAAGGTAAGGGCAATTGCTCTCATCAAGTGAGCAAATGTTTAGGGACAATGGATCCCATAAAGTAAGGTATAATTGCTCTCAACAAGTGAGCCTTTAGGGACAAAGGCTCTTATTATATAAGGGACAAATTGCCCTCATAAATTTAGTCTTTAGTGACAACGGATCTCATCATGTAAGTGACAATTGCTCTTATCGAGTGTGTAAGCATTAGGGACAATGGCTATCATTATGTAAAGGGAAATTGCTCTCATCAAGTGAGCAAGTGTTCAGGGACAACGGATCCCATAAAGTAAGGTACAATTGCTCTCAACAAGTGAGGCTTTTGGGATAACGGCTCTTAATATGTGAGCCTGAAATTGCCCTCATAAAGTTAGCCTTTAGGGACAACGGATCTCATCATGTAAGTGACAATTGCTCCTATCAAGTGTGCAAGAATTAGGGTCAACGACTATCATCATCATGTAAAGGGCAATTGCTATCATCAAGTGAGAATGCATTCAGGGACAACGGATCCCATAAACTAAGGTAAAATTGCTCTCAAAAAGTGACCCTTAAGGGACAAAAGCTCTTATTATGTAAGGGACAAATTGCCCTCATAAAGTTAGCCTTTAGGGACAACGGATCTCGTCATGTAAGTGACAATTGCTCTTATCGAGTGTGTAAGCATTAGGGACAATGGCTATCATTATGTGAAGGGCAATTGCTCTCATCAAGTGAGCAAGTGTTCAGGGACAATGGATCCCATAAAGTAAGGTACAATTTTTTTTTGGGTAAAAGGGTTAATTCACCCCGGTAAAATATATTACACCAAAAACATTGAAGTACAAAGGATGAGGGTGACTTCCCTCATCTCAGTCCCTTAAGACACTTACAGACTCTCATATAAGAATGATAAATCATTCCTATAACCTACCCAACAAAAACGACCAATAACCACAATATAAGAGTGACAAATTCTCTCTCTAGGGGCGAAATCCGGCCACCCCTTCCCCCACCTCCCAATCGCTAAAACTGCCCTAATTCCGCCTCTCTATTATTCTTGTAATGATATGTAATCGGTTTATGGGTAGTAATCATCGTGGAAGGGGTGTGCTGTTGGTTTTTCAATCCTTTTAATTCTGATTTCGTCGCCTATCCTAAACCCTAATCGATTTTCTCCTAAGTTGGTTCTATTACAATTTTTATTAGGGTTTAGTTCTGATTCGTTTTGTATACCCTAACTGAGTACTAAGTGCATATTTGATTCGTTATTTGGTTTTAACCCTTGACGATCACTTCTTTCTTGTAATCGATGGTTAGGGTTTTGGTTTTATTGGATCGTATAATCTCCTTATACGATCTAATTGCTGGACGATCAAGATCCAACCTGCTTTCATGAACGATTTCCTTGTTCTAGGGTTTCGTATGTATTGGGTCTGAGTTCCTGGTTGATTGTATGGTTTACATGGCTTTAATTTTTGCGATCTTATTGAATGGTAAGCGTAGCATGTTCAAGCTTTTGATCTATATATATGTAACATGGTGCGTTGGTAGGGGTTTGTTGTACTTCATGATTAACGAAACCCTTTTAGGTTTTGTATATTCTATAATGGGTTGGCTGTTCGTTCATGAATATTTTTAGTGTTATGCAAGTTGGATCACCAATCCATTCATTCATGTAAGTCGATCTTTTGATCGTGGGTTACCTTATGGAAGTCGATTATTTTCGTTGCAAGTTCTATGATGATGTTAGTTTATGTTTGTGGGTTATGAGAGAGATGTATGTCTAGATGTAAATCTAGTTGTGATGTCGTATTCAAGACTTGCTGCTCATGGTGTTCTCTATTTTACAATTAATGGTCTTGTTTTGATGCGTGGGTATTAGGGTTCTTTTTAAGGATTCGATGGTTAGTTTGACATGATCCTGCTGCTACTAATTGGTTTTCTCTGGTTATTTAAAGGATTATGGTTGATGTGATTATGATGGAAGTTTGGATTTTTGTCTCATGATTCGTCCTAAGAAGGTTTGCTGGTGGTTATTGCTTTGGGACGTATTTTTTGTTCTATTCAGCTGGTTTTGCAGATTTGAATGGATGATTACAAATTCAAGATTTAGTTATGGCAGATTTTGATACCTTCGGATGTACATTCTTATCTTTGTTGCGTTTTGGGCAGCTTATTGGTACTCAAATCATGTCATAGTGTTTGTTGTGTGGCTGTTCATGGTGATACATTGGATGTTAGGGTTCCTCAACTCTATGATTGTTGCTACATGTTCAAGCAGGTCTTCTTGCTGTTTGGATTGATTTAGCATGTTAGTGGGGCAGTGGCTAGTACAAGTCTTCCATGTTACTACATGGTCTGTGGGACTAGGAAGATGGGTATGGAAGTTTGGATTACTATGACGATTTGAAGACTCAAGATTACTTGATTTGCAATTATTTTTTTCTCTTATAGTCGTTGTAGTTTTATGTTCAATTGTTAGTTATAAGTGTGGCTTGTCACCCTTATATTGTAAGTTATATGAATGATTTTAATTCCTATAGGAGAGTCTGTAAGTGTCCTAAGGGACTGTGATGAGGGAGTCACCCTCATCCTTTGTACCTCAACGTTTTTTGGAGTAATGAATTTTGCCGGGGTGAATTAACCCTTTTACCCAAAAAAAAGAGTGACAAACCACTCTTATAACTGATAAATGAACATAAACTACAACGACTATAAAATTACACATTAAATCCTCAAGTAAACACTTGATTCTTCAAAAATTGTCATAGAAGTCCATAACCTTCGTCAATGCAGCCTTAACCATGGAATGACAAGAACCATCACTCCACACTAAACAACTACAATGAACCCCCTTTGATCCAAAACGAACCAAACCAGCAATGTTCATAACAAACACACCAACACTACGACTCAATCCAATACCGCATCTGCTACGTGTCCCAAATGAGTGAAACACTAGCTAAGAATGTAACATAGTGTATATAATGAGTCATAGACGAAACATAGGGTTGCCGGATCCTAACTTACAAAAATATTAAAAATCATGGTCAAACTTGAAGTATTGTTCACAAGTTTCACATAACGGTTGGTGAGAGACTCTAAAACCACGGATAGAGCAGCATGCTCAAACTTGCTCCAAGAGTGTATGTTGAGATGCAAAACCAGACTTCAATAAGAATAACCAATAACCATCAATAGTTGACATCACAAAACCAGAAGCTAAATCGAATGTCCATAATCAGTTTGTGATATCACAAATTAGGGTTTTGAACAAGACCCTCACTAACTTGACTTCTATTATGCGAACAATTCATAAAGTACCATAACGCAAACATGTACTTAAAATGACCAGCAAAACTTAACATCCAGCAAAACTGGTCATGCAATGTGTGAATGGAATCTTAAAACAACCACCAAAAAGTATACCATCCATGTAAGAATGATAGCCAAGCGTATACAAAGAAGATTCACATCATCATGACCAGCATGCAACATCTTTTTTTTGGGTAAAAGGGTTAATTCACCCCGGTAAAATATATTATCCAAAAAAACGTTGAAGTACAAAGGACGAGAGTGACTTCCCTCGCCTCAGTCCCTTAGGACACTTACAGACTCGAATATAAGAATGACACAACATTCCTATAACTTAAAATAAAGTGAACCTACCAATAACGACAAAGTACATAAAAATTATAATACTACTCAAGAAAAGTACTTGAGCCTTCTATATCACTATTGTGGTCCACTTTAACTTCCTTGAAGAATCCATGTATGAACATCCAAGCATTCTTCAACATATCATCTGTTTGTAGTAGCAAAACACACCACAAACAAAACCTACATGATCTTGTAGCACCAACGCCACAACCAAATAACTTACACCCCATGATTACCATTACCCACAGCAGCCAAAATAAATCACTTATCATGAAAGAGAGGCCTAATGAACCTACACGCCACGATAACATCAAAATGGTAATGCAAATCACCATGCGAATGAAGGTACCAGAACAACATGGGACTACCATAGGGTCACAACCCTAACTTCCAGCAATCAAAACAGCATCGATCCAAAAGGAATATCAAAATCATAGAATATAGATCAATCCTACCAGCCAAGATCAATAGCTTGCATAAGCATCAGCATGAATCCATAAGCATCTAGTAAGAGCTGATAATGATGCGATATAATACCATGAACCAATCTTCAAAACAACACTATTGAATCACATGAAGACACCAGGATCAAGTATTACGAACATAGGGTTTTCCAAGACCCTAACAATCATCAGAAACGATCCCAAACATGCATCAGGAGAACCATATCGGCATGCTATAAGTATCATACTTCATCAATGCCTCTTGCAACCGAATATAGTAACCAAACCTCCAAGAATAACATCGTATTACTTAAAAACAAACGCAATCATACCATGAGATAATGTAATACGAATCAATTCACCAGCTAGGGCTAAGCAAACCCTAACATACACCAACGTACATCTCCCTCATAAACCCATAACCAGGAATAATCATAACCCTAACAAGGTTAACGAACATATGAAACAAAACCCTATCGAGGGTTTACTTCCAAGAACCATCGAAAACGTAAAACCAAAAGGTTTATAATCGTTAAGAGCAAACCAACATCAAATCAATCCCATATATATATATATATATATATATATATATATATATATATATATATATATATATATATATATATATATATATATATATATATATATATATATTCAGTAGTAAAAGGGATTATTTAACAAAAGCGAAACCCTAACAACCGTATTTAGGATTTCGATAAAGACTAATCTACCCAATAAATATGTAAAGTTGATTAAAAACTGACCTATGATGATCAAACAAGGGGTGCGATTAGGGAAACATATGCGAATTAAACCCTAACATTGAATCTGAGTTGAAAAGTTAGGGTTAAAAATCCGCCATAAAAACAAGATAAAGACGATTTCAGATGAAACCCTCCTCTACCCAATGATTAAAACCATACATACCGATTGCATATCCCTCAGGAGAAGGATAGAGAGGCGGAATGATGGTTAATTTTGGTCGGAATAATAGGAGTAGAGGAGGCAGAAAATCGCCCCTAGAGGGAGAGGTTTTTAGGGTTTGCTTTTTACTTCGCATAAATTTACCAGCATGCAACATCCACAATCAACAACCCGTAAACCAGTAAGATAATGATGCCCCAGCAGCTAAGAAGACAAAATAAACAATCTCGTCACACCTGATTATGCCCAGCCGTCCAAACATCTATCACCAGCAAACACCCAATAATAAAATCACAATGATGACAGGTTTCTGTAATAGTACCCAGCAGCACCACCAAGCATGTAGTCCATTCAGAAACGTTATCATCAACATCCTTCCACATCAAAATAAACAGCAATACCAAGGATGAGAACCAGAATGGTACGATCATAGGGTAATCCAAACCCTAACTTCACCCAAACCCTAACATCCAGCAGCTACCGAACACAAATTCAAACAATATAATCATAGACGATCATGTGAAGGTAGATAATTAGGGTTTTTAAACAAGACTACCCAAAAACTTGACTTACACTCTCTCATAAAACCCACTTACAAATTTGAATCTGACATTGAACATGTAATCGATTACAAATAGCCATAACATAGTTAACATGCAGCTTCACAAACCGATCCAAGATCACCACCAGCAAAAAGTACCAATGATAACAGCACAACATGAAAAAATAAAAAACCCTAATGATAGGGTTTCGCATGTATAGCACAGCACACCCAAGAATTAAACACGTAGAATAATGGTCGTAGCAGCAAAGATAGTAAATTAATTTGATACCCCTACCAACCGACCCACGATCACATGATGGAAGTTAAATACAAATAGAACCAATCAGCGATCAAAGAAAACTCAATAGCAATTAAGATAAAAACCAAACAAGTGTGATGATAAACAATTCTAAAATCCACCGTCCCATGATGACCCTTAAAACATTGTTTAAAATAGTAGAGAAAAGAATAGATATCACGAACGACCAATAAGGTTTGATAGGGATGAATCGCCACTAATGAATTTGGGTAACAGACAAACCCATGAAGAAATCAACATAAATAAATCAAGAAAAGATCAGCCGCCATATCTTAGAAATAAAAAACGCAACAACAATATGTATTGCTTACCCTAAAATGAAAAAGGAATCATTATAGGATAGAGAGGACATATATTGTTGATTTTTATGACCGGAATATTGGAAGATAGTGGCGGCCGGATTTCTCCATGGGGGAGAGAGAATTCCCTAGAAAGTAAGGTACAATTAACAAGAGCAATTGTTTTTTTTTTGGGTAAAAGGGTTAATTCACCCCGGTAAAATATATTATCCAAAAAAACGTTGAAGTGTAGTTTTGAATGATGATGGGTACTAAGGAGGCTAGTAAGATGTCGGAACCTGTTAATGGTGGTAATATTGGTACTGTGGATGAAAGTGTAGTTTTGAATGATGATGGGCAGCCTGGTGATAAGGGTAAAAGTAAAGTTGTTCAGGGTGTCAGTGGTAAGATTGGCAATGGTATTAGTGGTAATAGTGATGCTATAAAGAATGTGCAGAAAAAGAATATGGCTAATAAGCCTAGTAACAGGAAGGGTAATGATAATACTAATAGTGATACTGGTAGTTCTAAAGTTATATTGGGGGCTAAGAATGTTAGTACGAGTAATCGCTTTGACATTTTGGATCATGATAATACTAGTGATGATACTGAATTGTGGAATATGGTAAAAGATCAGGTGGAGAGTGCTTGTATTTCTGGTGTTCCAATTTTGGAGAGTATCACTCAGGGTTGGTCAGATGATATGGTTAAATTTTACACAGACAAATGGAATGACAGAGTTATGAGGTCTGGTTCGCCTGCACAACAATTGGAATTTAAAATCAAAGGTCTGTCTAATCAAATTATTTTTCTTAATAAGAACATGAATAACAATGCTAAATTTAATGCTGAAAAAATGGTGAAAAATTTGGGGGTAACTAATAATATGAGTAAGGATGCTTCGTATAGTAAATTTTATGCTGATGCTTATAAAGCTGAATTGTTTAAAGTGGAGGCATTACTTAAAGACAAATGATTCTGTGAAGTGGACCTATTTATGTTATCTAACAAACCTCTGGATAAAGATCATAAGGATATTTGGTCAGATGATATGATGGAATATTATTTAGGTAGATGTAAGGAGATTAAGAGTGATCGGATTAATGGTCATAATCCTGAGGTGGGTGGCCCTCTTTCTGTTAATGAAGTGGAGGAGGTTACTACTGGTTCTGCTAGTTTTATGACACAGAATGAAGTTGTTAATGATATTGATAGTTCTTTGGTTCAAGCTAGTGGTGTGCCTGCATCACACGTCTCTATTATTCAATGATTATTTAAATAGGTGCTTGGAATGTTCATGGACTGTCTACTACTACTAGACAAGATGAAGTTATTTCGCTTATTAGAGAAGAGGGTTTAGGTATGTGTGCTGTTGTGGAAACTCATCTCAGGAAAAAAATTATTAAGAATGTGGGTGATAATATTTTTGGAAATTGGAATTGGGTGTCGAATATTGTGGACTGCAGAGGTGTTTGCAGAATTATGGTTGGGTGGGATTCTAATGTTATTGATTCCAACCTGATTTCACATTCTGATCAAGCTATGCATTTTGTAGTTAATTTGGTTCATGATCACAGGAAACAATTTGTGTCTTTCATTTATGCTAAAAATAAAGGAAATGAAAGACGGGCATTATGGAAGAACCTGGTGGATCATAGCAGTATTGTTAATGGTGAGCCTTGGGTTCTTATTGGAGATTTTAATGTTGCTCTTAATATTGGGGACTGCTCTGATCTTACTGCTGCTAAAATGGTGAGATGGAAGATTTCAAAGTGTGTTTGGAAACTTTGGAACTTGATGATATAGCAAGCAAAGGTATGTTTTATACTTGGATACAAAAACGTCTTGATCCTGATTCTGGTATCCTTAAAAGGCTAGACAGAGCATTGGGTAATTTAAGTTTCATCTCTTCTTTTGATAATTGTTTTGCTGAGTTTTTGCCATTTATGACTTCGGATCACTGTCCTGTGGTTCTGAATTATCCGTTAGCCAGACATAGTAAACCTAAGTCATTTCGTTTTGCTAATTTCTTGGCGGATAAAGATTCTTTTATTCCCACTGTTAGAGATAATTGGGGTGTCTCTCCCTACTAGGGGCGATTTCCAAATCCCTAACACCCCTTATTTTTCAATCGTTTTTTCACTAAATCCAGCCATTGATCATGTTTTCCATTACGGATTTGATTTTATTAGATTAGTTAATGGTATTACTGATTCTTGGTTGTGGTTTGTGGAGTCGATTCTTTTATTAGGGTTTTTTGGGAATCGTCCCTAGGATTCTGGCCGCCATTGTTTCTTAATGCGTTTGATCATAATCCATTCTAGTCGCCTCTCTACCTTTGGTATGCAATCGACTTTGGAAAGGATGAGATCTGTGTTTGTATGGCGGTTGCTGGTGGTTTGCCTCCTTTTCTAAACCCTAACCGACATTCATTATAGTCGGTTTTTTAATCGGCCTTTTGTTAAGGTTTAGATCTGGGTTCTATTTATTATACCCTAAACAATTATTGGCTTTAAATCGCAATTGATTGTAATCGTTTGTTAGGGTTTCGATGGTTATTGGATCGATTGATATTCATTGTTTTAAATTCAACATCAACGATCCCTTATTCTTTATATTCTGGTCGACTCTTTTTTAGGGTCGATTGGTATATTGGATATGTGCTTAAAAGTTCAATTGGAAGTTAACTCGTTTTGAGTTTTGGGATAATGGATGTATACCCTCGTTAGGGTATTGTTGGATGTGCTATATGTTCTTGTGATGCTGGTTGATTATTGGTATATGGGTTTGGGAGAGTGTGATGTTCTACGTGTGTAGAGGTGTGTGTGATGATGTTTACTTGGAAGTTAAGTTTGAGGGTTCTTATTCAAAAACTCTTGTATTGCTTGGTTGTGATTCATCCTGTACGCGTACATATTTTGCATGTTGATGGATCTGGTTCGTTGCATGGTGGCCTTATCATGCTAATATTGATTCTACGTGGCTGTTTGATGGGGTGATCATGGTATGGATGTGGCATGTTCGTTGTTTGCTTCATGGGTGTTAGGGTTTCTATAACCCTATGTTTATTCATTGGTAATAGGTCGTTTGCAGCTGGTTTTTTCTCCTCATCCTTGGCTGTTGTTATATGACCTATACTAATGATTGTTAAGTAGTATCACTTGTAATGGTGATACTTTGGAAGTTAGGATTCTTAATGGCAGTTGGATCCATCATTCTATGAAATCCTAGTTAGGGTTTGTTATTTTAAATCTGCTATTATGATTGGTTTGCATGTTAGGGTGTTAACACTCTATATTGGGTAATCCTATGTTGGTTCATTACGATCCTTTGGCTGCTATGGTATTGACTTAGGCTGATTCTCATGGCTGGTCGTTTTGATTTTCAATTGGAAGTTAAGTTTAGGGTTCTTATTCAAAAACTCCTTAGATCGTTTGGAGGTGATTTGATCCTGCACGCATACATGTTTGTCACGTTGATGGATCTGGTCCTTGTTCTTGCACTTTCGATCTACTTGTTAGGGTTTTATAACCCTTGGTTCGTTGCATGGTATCGTTGATCATTCTGATATTGGTTCCTTTATGGATATTTTGATGAGGTGATCATGCCATGTACTTTGCATGTTCGTTGTTTGCGATCATGGTTGTAAGTTAGGGTTTGCCAACCTTATTTTCGTCTATGACTGATCAACATACATTGGGTTCCATTCTTAGCTCGAGTTTCACCTCACTGAAACTTGTAGTATATGAGGTATCGGATCGAGTTGTAGTGCTTGTTTTGGGTTTATTTACCCTTGGATTGTTGCATGGTGCCCTTGTAATTGCTGTTTTGTTTGGGATATTGACATTTTGGCTGTTTGGAAGGGGATCATGGCATGTAGGTTGCTGGTTCGTGAAACTTTGGGTCGATTTGCTCCATGATTTTTACTTGATTTTGTTTGGAGGATGGCTCAAGGATTTCTTTGGTTGGTTATGCAAGTTCAAATTCTATGTGGATGGTTTCACATCGAAGATTGATGGTAGTTCTACGATGGCTATGTTCTTGGTGCTTCTTTAGTGAATCATGTTTTAATTCCTATTTTTATTCACTTGTATAGTCATTGTAGGTGGTCAGATTTTATTATGTAAGTTATAAGAATGGTGTGTCATTCTTATAGTTGAGTCTGTAAGTGTCCTAAGGGACTGAGGTGAGGGATATCACTCTCACCCTATTGTACTTCAACGTTTTTTGGATAATAAATTTTGCTAGGGTGTATTAACCCTTTTACCCAAAAAAAAAAAAAAAAAAAAAAAAAAAAAAAAAAAAAAAAAGGTAGGATTCAATTGGTTTGTGATTAACAGGGTAATAAATTTTATGGTGATGATGTTCCGGGGTGTTTTGTTAATCATTTTGAGCAGTTTTTGGGGGTTGAAGATGAAGTGATTCCTTTAGATGATTGTGATGATCTGTTCATTATGAAGCTTGACCCTGCTATTGCTATCAATATGATCAGACCTATTTCTGATATTGAAATCAAAGACGCGATGTTTAGTATCGAAGATGATAAAGCTGTTGGCGGATGGTTACACTTCTAAATTTTTTAAAGCGTCATGGAGTATTGTCAGTGTTGATGTGTGTGCTGCAGTTAAAGAGTTTTTCAGTTCGGGGCTTGGTGAATTCAATGCTAACGTTATATCTCTTATACCTAAGTTGCAGGTTCCATTGAAGGTGTCTGATTATCGTCCCATTGCGTGTGGGAATTTCATTTATAAGTGTATAAGTAAAGTTATCACAAACCGTTTAAAGGAGGGTCTTTGTAGTTTAATTGACTGCAACCAAAGTGCATTTATCCCGGGTCGGCAGATTAGTGATAACATATTATTAGCTCAAGAGTTCTTGAAGGGGTATAACTGGAAGCGTACTTCTAGTAAGTGTGCGTTTAAAGTGATAACATATTCAGAAGGCGTATGATACGGTGAATTGGGATTTTTTTTAAGACGATTCTTGTGCATTTTGGATTCCACAGCTCCATGATTCATTGGATTATGGTATGTCTCACCTCTGCTTCTTTTTCTATATGTGTCAATGGTGAATTACATGGTTTCTTTAAAAGTAGGCGTGGTCTTAGGCAAGGAGACCCGATTTCGCCTTACTTATTCACTATTGTTATGGAAGTTTTTAACTTGATGATTAAGAGGCAGATTAGGAGAGATGATAGGTTTCGATATCATTGGGGTTGTCAAAAGCTCCAACTGACCCATTTATGTTTTGCGGATGACCTATTACTTCTTTGCCATGGTGATGACATCTCTGCTTGCATTCTTAGGAGAGCTTTAGATGAGTTTGCTATGTGTTCTGGCCTATTTCCTAGTTTATCCAAGAGTGTTGCTTTTTTTGGAAGTGTTCCCAATCCTATTAGGAATAGAATTCTGCTTGCTATGCCGTTCAAAATTGGTAATCTTCCTTTGAAATATTTGGGTATTCCATTGTCTGGTAATAGGATCACTAATAATGATTCTAGAGTATTGATTCAAAAAGTTAAAAATCGGATTAATGATTGGAGAAACAGAACTTTATCGTTTGCTTGTAGGCTTCAGTTAATCTCTTCAGTACTTACAGTTAGCCTTTAGAGACAATGGATCTCATCATGTAAGTGACAATTGCTCATATCAAGTGTGGAAGCATTAGGGACAACGACTATCATCATGTAAAGGGCAATTGCTCTCATCAAGTGAGCTAGCATTTAGGGACGACAGCTCCCATAAAGTAAGGTACAATTGCTCTCAACAAGTGAGCCTTTAGGGACAACAGCTCTTATCATGTAAGGGACAACTTGCCCTTATAAAGTTAGCCTTTAGGGACAACGGATCTCATCATGCAAGTGACAATTGCTCTTATCAAGTGTGCAAGCATTAGGGACAATGGCTATCATAATGTAGAGGGCAATTGCACTCAACAAGTGAGCAAGCGTTTAGGGACAACGGCTCCAATAAAATAAGGTACAATTGCTCTCAACAAATGAGCCTTTTGGAACAACGGCTCTTATCATGTGAGGGACAAATTGCCCTCATAAAGTTAGCCTTTAGGGACAACGGATCTCATCATATAAGTGACAATTACTCTTCTCAGCTGTGCAAGCATCAGGGACAACGGCTATCATCATGTAAAGGGCAATTGCTCTCATCAAGTGAGCAAGCATTTAGGGACAAAGGCTCCCATAAAGTAAGGTATAATTGCTCTCAACAAGTGAGCCTTTAGGGACAACGGATCTTATCATGTAAGGGGCAAATTGCCCTTATAAAGTTAGCCTTTAGAGACAACGGATCTCATCATGTAAGTGACAATTCCTCTTATCAAGTGTGGAAGCATTAGGGACAATGGCTATCATCATGTAAAGGGCAATTGCTCTCATTAAGCGAGCAAGCGTTTACGGACAACGGCTCCCATAAATAAGGTACAATTGCTCTCAACAAGTGAGCCTTTAGGGACAACGGCTCTTATCATGTAAGGGACAAATTGCCCTCATAAAGTTAGCCTTTAGGGACAATGGATCTCATCATGCAAGTGACAATTACTCCTATCAAGTGTACAAGCATTAGGGACAAAGGCTATCATCATGTAAAGGGCAATTGCTCTCATCAAGTGAGCAAGCGTTTAGGGATAATGGCTCCCATAAAGTAAGGTACAATTGATCTCAACATATGAGCCTTTATGGAGAACGGCTCTTATCATAGAAAGGACAAATTGCCCTTGTAAAGTTAGCCTTTAGAGACAACGGATCTCATCATGTAAGTGACAATTCCTCTTATCAAGTGTGGAAGCATTAGGGACAACGGCTATTATCACGTAAAGGGCAATTTCCATAACCAAGTGAGCAAGCCATTAAGGACAACGGCTCCCATAAAGTAAGGTACAATTGCTCTCAACATGTAAGGCTTTAGGGACAACGGCTCTTATTGTGTAAGGGACAAATCGACCTCATAAAGTTAACCTTTAGGGACAACGGATCTTATAATGTAAGTGACAATTGCTCCTATCAAGTGTGCAAGCATTAAGGACAACGACTATAATCATGTAAAGGGCAATTGCTATCATCAAGTGAGCAAGCGTTTAAGGACAACGGCTCCCATAAAGTAAGGTACAATTGCTCTCAACAAGTGAGCCTTTAGGGACAACGGCTCTTATCATGTAAGGGACAAATTGCGCTTATAAAGTTAGCCTTTAGGGACAACGGATCACATCATGCAAGTGACAATTGCTCTTATCAAGTGTGCAAGCATTAGGGACAACGGCTATCATAATGTAGAAGGCAATTGCACTCAACAAGTGAACAAGCGTTTAGGGACAATGGTTCCTATAAAGTAAGGTACAATTGCTCTCAACATGTGAGCATTTAGGGAGAACGGCTCTTATCATGGAAGAGACAAATTTCCCTTATAAAGTTAGCCTTTATAGACAACGGATCTCATCATGTAAGTGACAATTGCTCATATCAAGTGTGGAAGCATTAGGGACAACGAGTATCATCATGTAAAGGGCAATTGCTCTCATCAAGTGAGCAAGCGTTTAGGGAAGACGGCTCCCATAAAGTAAGGTACAATTGCTCTCAACAAGTGAGCCTTTAGAGACAACGGCTCTTATTAAGGTACAATTGCTCTCAACAAGTGAGCCTTTAGAGACAACGGCTCTTATCATGTAAGGGAAATTGCCCTTATAAAGTTAACCTTTAGGTACAACGGATCTCATCCTGCAAGTGACAATTGCTCTTATAAAGTGTGCAAGCATTAGCGACAACGGAAATCATAATGTAGAGGGCAATTGCACTCAACAACTGAGCAAGTGCTTAGGGACAACGGCTCCAATAAAATAAGGTACAATGGCTCTCAACAAGTGAGCCTTTAGGGACAATGGCTCTTATCATGTAAGGGACAAATTGCCCTCATAAAGTTAGCCTTTAGAGTCAATGGATCTCATCATATAAGTGACAATTACTTTTATCAAGTGTGCAAGCATTAGGGACAACGGCTATCATCATGTAAAGGGCAATTGTTCTCATCAAGTGAGCAACCATTCAGGGATAACGGCTCCCATAAAGTAAGGAACAATTGCTCTCAACAAGTGAGCCTTTAGGGACAAAGGCTTTTTTCTTGTAAGGGGCAAATTGCCCTTATAAAGTTAGCCTTTAGAGACAACGAATCTCATCATGTAAGTGACAATTCCTCTTATCAAGTGTGGAAGCATTAGGGACAATGGCTATCATCATGTAAAGGGCAATTGCTCTCATTAAGTGAGCAAGCATTTAGGGACAACGGCTCCCATAAAGTAAGGTACAATTGCTCACAACAAGTGAGCCTTTAGGGACAACGGCTCTTATCAAGGAAGGGCAATGCCTCTTATCAAGTGTTTAAGCATTAGGGACAACTGTTATTATCATGTAAAGGGCAATTGCTCTCATCAAGTGAGCATGCGTTTAGGGATAATGGCTCCCATAAAGTAAGGTACAATTGCTCTCAACATGTGAGCCTTTATAGAGAATGGCTCTTATCATAGAAGGGACAAATTGCGCTTATAAAGTTAGCCTTTAGAGACAACGGATCTCATCATGTAAGTGACAATTCCACTTATCAAGTGTGGAAGCATTAGGGACAACGGCTATCATCATGTAAAGGGCAATTGCCATAACCAAGTCAGCAAGCCATTAGGGACAACGGCTCCCATAAAGTAAGGTACAATTGCTCTCAACATGTAAGCCTTTAGGGACAACGGCTCTTATCATGTAAGGGACAAATCGCCCTCATAAAGTTAGCCTTTAGGGACAACGGATCATATAATGTAAGTGACAATTGCTCCTATCAAGTGTGCAAGCATTAGGGACAACGACTATCATCATGTAAAGGGCAATTGCTCTCATCAAGTGAGCAAGCGTTTAAGGACAACGGCTCCCATAAAGTAAGGTACAATTGCTCTCAACAAGTGAGCCTTTAGGGACAACGACTCTTATCATGTAAGGGACAAATTGCGCTTATAAAGTTAGCCTTTAGGGACAACGGATCTCATCATGCAAGTGACAATTGCTCTTATCAAGTGTGCAAGCATTAGGGACAACGGCTGTCATAATGTAGAAGGCAATTGCACTCAACAAGTGAACAAGCGTTTAGGGACAATGGCTCCTATAAAGTAAGGTACAATTGCTCTCAACATGTGAGCCTTTAGGGAGAACGGCTCTTAACATGGAAGGGACAAATTGCCCTTATAAAGTTAGCCATTAGAGACAACGGATCTCATCATGTAAGTGACAATTCCTCTTATCAAGTGTGGAAGCATTAGGGACAACGGCTGGCAATTGCCATAATCAAGTGAGCAAGCCATTAGGGACAATGGCTCCCATAAAGTAAGGTACAATTGCTCTCAACATGTAAGCCTTTAAGGACAACGGCTCTTATCATGTACGGGATAAATCGCCCTCATAAAGTTAGCCTTTAGGGACAACGGATCTTATCATGTAAGTGGCAATTGCTCCTATCAAGTGTGCAAGCACTAGGGACAACGGCTATCATCATGTAAAGGGCAATTGCTCTCATCAAGTGAGCAAGCGTTTAGGGACAACGGCTCCAACAAAGTAAGGTACAATTGCTCTCATGTAACCACCCGTAATTTTTCAGACTATTATTTTAGTGGAATAATTTGTTCTTATCAGAAAATGCGAATTATTTATTTTCTGATGATTAAAACTCAAAAACGAGAGGCTATCTCGCATTTACTGAAACACGACACCGCACGCGTACCGGCACCGCATTAAAAATGGCGTAAATTTTAATAATTTATTTTTGGAGTCTATGATTTTGGTTTCATATTATTGTCATAAAAACGCTCGCAGAAATATATCTATCGCATTTACCAAACTGAGGAACTGCGATTACATTTTGGCTCAACGGGACACGGAATACACGGAGTAATAATAAAACAAACCTAACCCTCCTTTTTATACCTGCTCTTAGCCACCCACTTTAAGCATAATGACTTTTCTCTGACATTTCGTTCTACTTTTTTCTTCTTTCTAAGTCTAATTCACGAGAAAGTTTTGATAATAAAGATTGATGGTGACTTTGGCCAAAAATGATCCTTGCTCGAGACTATCGCCAAGAAAGCATGTTGAAACCTTTCCTCTTTGTTCTTTTTTTAAGTCGCTCGAAGACCAGGAGATCCACACAAGTCTCATCTCAATCTCACCACAAAGAATGGTATTCTTAAGGGTTATTGTGAAGCCTTGCTCGGGTTCTTGCTTGGAGTGGATTCGGGTATAGATTGTGTGGGTTTCCAAGTTGGTCTTCATCGACATCACAACCTCTTGTAAGAATCACTTTGATTTCTATACTTTGTTATGGTTCTTGATTTTCTCCTATTTTGAAATTTTGATGTTAATTTATTATAAACTTGTTGATTTTGCAAGTTGTAATACATGTTTTTGGATTGATTAATCTTTGTTGTTGTTGTTTGTGTGGCAAACTAATAAAAATAAATCACAACTAAATATAAGTATTGGCAAATGGTGAAGAGTGCGTATTTGCTCATTTTTCATTTTTGATTCTTGGCTAAATGTTCATTTGTATTTCCAGCTTATCATGTTCGAGTCTTGCTTAATTTGGGTTGCGTTGACAGCTTATTTCCTCGCCATAGATCCGTTTGGTTTTTTTCTTAGTCAACAACGACCCACGTAGGGTGCGTGGGTCTTGTTTATGTCCATTTGGTTTAACAAAAACAACCACTATATTTGCTCACTTAATAGCTTAGGTAAAACGGGTTACAATTTCGTTGCGTATGTGTGAGCCGGGTGGACCACCCTTGGCTCAAGGATAACTCGCATAGGGCTGCCTTGGTTCGTATCCCACACGGACGCCACAAGGGTGTGTTGTCGTTCCGGTTTAAACTCAACTCTAAGTGGGCGTTGAGTTACCATTCTGTGCGTTTAGTCGAAACAAATTTTATTTCTTTCTCTACCTACTGTCGATTGAAATAGCAGATGAAACTTCGGTGAAAAACTTGTTTGTAACTTGTATTCTGGTTGCTTGTTTCATCATCGGGCCAAAGCCCATATGCGCCTAGGGATGTGCCTCTTTGTTTCACCTTGGGCCAAAGTCCACTCCTCCTCGACATAAGGGTGCGTTTGATTACTGTGTTACTACAACTCATTCCATTCTTGAATTCGACTTATCTATCTCGTCAAAACTTTGCGACATACTTAAAACTACCTAACACGTTTTATAAATGAGTTTCTAAAGAAAACTAAATATACCACACATCAAGCTATAAGTGAGCATACTCATGAAATCCAGATTAAACTAAAATAAAAGTGTTAAATTATTTTAAGGCTTTTGATTCACATTATCTTACTGAAACTTAACATGAGTATTTTAAAACTTTTAATCAAAACTTAATGATTTTGCACCATTGAACCATAAGTGTAGATCAAACTAATGAAGATATAAACCGTAACTTATTTTGAGATCATAAATTTATGCTCATGGTTTTTTTTGGATCAACGTAACACACTTATTCTTATAAAAATTTATTGGATTTTAATAAACATTATAAAGCGGTTAACTATTCTAATGTGGAAATTTTAACATTTAATTATCTCGGAAAAACCAAAGCAATACATGTGTCATGCCCGATTTTCTATAATCCTACACTTATGACTTACAAAGTTATTTTTTTTACAAACTCTTTTGATTAAACTATTATTTAGAATACAACTTCTACACACTCTTATTATATATATAATTATGGGTTCAAACGACATTCTTATAATCCAAATTCGTCTATCATTTACTTGTGATTACTTTCTGTACATTGTCTTTCGGTTATTCTTAAACCAAAGATTTATTCGTCTCTGATACTTTTATTGTTGTATACTTATATATTTATACACTTCCAAGAGCCAATACTTACTAAACTATTTAAACTTAAATGCTGCCACACAAGTAACAACAACACAAACGCTTTAAAACTTTTAAACTTCATCGAGTCTTAAGCCTGAAACTGTAAACTAAACTTGCCATACCAATCTAGGTCGCGTGTCGGTGTCGCGCACTATCACTACTTTATATTTTACTCTATTCAGAATGCTGCTCTGAGGTGAGTTCATGACCCCTACTTTTACTTGTTTTATAACTGTTTTGGGGGAGAATACATGCTCGTTTTGTAACTAAACTCGACGCTTGTTTTATTTGAATGCGCAATACTTGATTGATTATTCTAATGCACCTATGTGTATATTGGTTGCATACTTGATTATTTTCTAACATACGGTGTTTTATAAACATGCAACACACTTTATGAACTATTGCTTTTATGCAACACACTTTATGAACTATTGCTTTTATGCAACAAGTAATGAGCTATTACTTTTATGCAACATACTTTATGAACTATTGCTTTTATGCAACACACTTTATGAACTATTGCTCTTATGCTACACACTCTATGAACTATTGTTTGTATACAAAACACTTTACAAATCTTTGCTGTTATGCAAACACTTCTATTGAATGACAATTGCTTTTTATGCAAACACTTTTATGGACCATACTGAAACTTATGCTTTTGGGTAAAGGGGAGTTATCCTGCACCCGGTAAAATACATTAATCAAAAACGTTTAAGTACAATGGAAGAGAGTGAGTCTCTCATCGAAGTCCCTAAGGACACTACCACTACCACTATATAAGAATGACAGGTCATTCTTATAACTACCAGATCTAAATACAACTAACGATGACTAGTAATAAAAATACAATACATCACAACTCAAATAAAATTGAAGTCTTCTTAGTCATCCTAGCGATCCAGATCATAAACATGTGAACTTTCAGCTTCAACAAATTGCGTCTTCTATTAGTATTATGCAAAGCATAATCTAATAACCTAATAAGAGTGACTTCCGTAGCAAATAAATTTGAAGCATAAACATGGTCTAAGCGACCCAACCTCCAGCATATCTAAGCTGCCCAAAGACAACCAAGATAAGAATGTAGATCCGAAGGTATCAACATCATCCAGCATATAAGAACTTGAGCCAATCTTCCAATCAATCTGAATGAAACACATGAAGATAACCACATATCAAGTCCCAATGCCAACACACCCGTGATCACACTTAGCACAATGACAAGCTAAAAGTACCAATAAGCTGCAACGCAACCAAGATAGGAGTGAAAATCGATGGTACTATAATCAGCCATATTCTAACACAAGGGTGAATTGCATTAAAGCAAAACCCGAACATCCATAGAAACCAGTAGCATCAATCAAACGACAACGTTAAAAAGAATGGCAGCGCGGCTTTGAGCGATGAACAAGGATTCCAAAACATAACAATCACCAACCAAAAACAAGACCGAGGTAAAGTAACATGAATGAGCAGCATGTCTTGGATAGTAACAAGGGCTTTTGAACAAGGTACCCTCCAACTTGAATAACCATCTCTCTCGTAACCCATAACCAAGATCACAAACAGCAGCAACGAATCATCCAATCTGACCACAACCCTAACATCCACCATTACGGCACTACAAACCCTAGCCAAGGTTTTGACAGTCAATAAAGAATAACCACCCCTAAAACGGAGTGGTGATCATTGAAGAACCCCATGAAATCCAACAACAATTGCACGCTAAAGTCAGAAACCATGAGAAGGCTTCGGATAAACATGAAATCATACAGCAGCAATCGAACCACAATCCAAAAATCAGATCGCAATATAGATAATTGAAGACCAAGAATGAATCAGCAATCTGAAAACCTAATCGCAAAGATTGCGATCAGGAAAACCCAACTAAAAACCCTAACAAAAGATTAATAACAATAAGCTCGGTTAGGGTTAGATCCAATAACGATCAGGATCAAAACCCCCAGATCGTACCAAGCTTAATGAGTCGATTTAAATAAAAACCGGCATAAGAGTTGTAGCAGGACCAGAATACGATCGACCATATAACCCTAATCAGAATAAACAACAACAAAACCCTAAAAAAAAGGGAATAGGGCTAACGGATATATAGAAACAACTATGAACGAAAATCACAGCACGCCACCTCTAATAATGCATAACCTACAGAACCGATTGCATACCTAATAGGTAGAGAGGCGATTCCATAAGATGTTTAGGCCGGAAAAGAGTGGTAAAGGCGGCGGCCGGATTTCTCCATAGAGAGAGAGAGAGAATTGTAGGATGCTGAAACTTATGCTTTATTTACACTATTACGCGGATTAGCCTAAGACACTGAATCCCACAATGCCCAAACTCATGAACCGTCAATTCCTGCTGGGAAGCGCGAATGCTATAAATAGATCTATTGGGGTTGACACCCCCGTTCGGTTTGACCGGATAGGCAAACGCGAGCGTATAACATGTCGAAACACGAGTGTCACGGGATAGACACTTGCAAGGGCTTTATTTAACGTGCTTCTAGAGCATGCACACTGTCAAGCTTCGGTTGCATGAACTTAGTGCTAGCTTAATAGACTTTTACTTTTGTGTGACATTATATTCGTTGTAATGATCACATACTTTGCCTATGGTCCAACTTTATGTTTAATACTTATGGTCTACTTTACTGATATTTTCATGACTTTGTGAGTGACGCAATGGTCACAAAACTTCTATCGAACTCACATTTCTTTTATACTAAATTGTTATTCGTACAAACTTATGAACTCACCAACCACGTGTTGACACTTTTTAGCATGTATTTTCAGGTTTAAGGTGATAGCATTGTTGAAGGCTTTGGCATGGCATGGCATGGTCATAGATGACTTTGTTATAATTGGGACTGCTTAAACTTATTCATGGGCCTATATTTCCGCACTATTTTGAACGATGTAAATTTGAATATTTTTTTTTTATAATCAAAGTTATTTTAAATGGTTGAGATGAAAATCGTTCTTTGTACTTGTGTTATGATACCGATTGAGTAGCACCCCAGTAACATATGCTTCCGCTGGACCCGATTTTGGGGGTGTTACATCTCAACAAGTGAGCCTTTAGGGACAACGGATCTTATCATGTAAGGGGCAAATTGCCCTTATAAAGTTAGCCTTTAGAGACAATGGATCTCATCATGTAAGTGACAATTCCTCTTATCAAGTGTGGAAGCATTAGGGACAATGGCAATCATCATGTAAAGGGCAATTGCTCTCATTAAGTGAGCAAGCATTTAGGGACAACGGCTCCCATAAATAAGGTATAATTGCTCCCAACAAGTGAGCCTTTAGGGACAACGTCTCTTATCATGTAAGGGACAAATTGCCCGCATAAAGTTAGCCTTTAGGGACAATGGATCTCATCATGCAAGTGACAATGACTCCTATCAAGTGTACAAGCATTAGGGACAACGGCTATCATCATGTAAAGGGCAATTGCTCTCATCAAGTGAGCAAGCGTTTAGGGATAATGGCTCCCATAAAGTAAGGTACAATTGCTCTCAACATGTGAGCCTTTATGGAGAACGGCTCTTATCATAGAAGGGACAAATTGCCCTTATAAAGTTAGCCTTTAGAGACAACGGATCTCATCATGTAAGTGACAATTCCTCTTATCAAGTGTGGAAGCATTAGGGACAACGGCTATCATCATGTAAAGGGCAATTGCCATAACCAAGTGAGCAAGCCATTAGGGACAACGACTACCATAAAGTACAATTGCTCTCAACATGTAAGCCTTTAGGGACAACGGCTCTTATCATGTAAGGGACAAATCGCCCTCATAAAGTTAGCCTTTAGGGACAACGGATCTTATAATGTAAGTGACAATTGCTCCTATCAAGTGTGCAACCATTAGGGACAACGGCTATCATCACGTAAAGGGCAATTGCTCTGATCAAGTGAGAAAGCGTTTAAGGACAACGGCTCCCATAAAGTAAGGTACAATTGCTCTCAACAAGTGAGCCTTTAGGGACAACGGCTCTTATCATATGTAAGGGACAAATTGCGCTTATAAAGTTAGCCTTTAGGGACAACGGATCTCATCATGCAAGTGACAATTGCTCTTATCAAGTGTGCAAGCATTAGGGACAACGGCTATCATAATGTAGAAGGCAATTGCACTCAACAAGTGAACAAGCGTTTAGGGACAATGGCTCCTATAAAGTAAGGTACAATTGCTCTCAACATGTGAGCCTTTAGGGAGAACGGCTCTTATCATGGAAGGGACAAATTGCCCTTATAAAGTTAGCCTTTAGAGATAACGGATCTCATCAAGTAAGTGACAATTGCTCATATCAAGTGTGGAAGCATTAGGGACAACGAGTATCATCATGTAAAGGGCAATTGCTCTCATCAAGTGAGCAAGCGTTTAGAGAAGACGGCTCCCATAAAGTAAGGTACAACTGCTCTCAACAAGTGAGCCTTTAGAGACAACGGCTCTTATCATGTAAGGGACAAATTGCCCTTATAAAGTTAGCCTTAAGGTACAACGGATCTCATCCTGCAAGTGACAATTGCTCTTATAAAGTGTGCAAGCATTAGGGACAACGACAATCATAATGTAAGACGGCAATTGCACTCAACAAGTGAGCAAGTGTTTAGGGACAACGGCTCCAATAAAATAAGGTACAATTGCTCTCAACAAGTGAGCCTTTAGGGACAACGGCTCTTATCATGTAAGGGACAAATTGCCCTCATAAAGTTAGCCTTTAGGGTCAATGGATCACATCATATAAGTGACAATTACTCTTATCAAGTGTGCAAGCATTAGGGACAACGGCTATCATCATGTAAAGGGCAATTGCTCTCATCAAGTGAGCAAGCATTTAGGGACGACGGCTCCCATAAAGTAAGGTACTATTGCTCTCAACAAGTGAGCCTTTAGGGACAACGGCTCTTATCATGTTAGGGACAAATTGCCCTTATAAAGTTAGCCTTTAGGGACAACGGATCTCATCATGCAAGTGACAATTGCTCTTATCATGTGTGCAAGCATTAGGGACAACGGCTATCATAATGTAGAAGGCAATTGCACTCAACAAGTGAACAAGCGTTTAGGGACAATGGCTCCTATAAAGTAAGGTACAATTGCTCTCAACATGTGAGCCTTTAGGGAGAACGGCTCTTATCATGGAAGGGACAAATTGCCCTTATAAAGTTAGCCTTTAGAGATAACGGATCTCATCATGTAAGTGACAATTGCTCATATCAAGTGTGGAAGCATTAGGGACAACGAGTATCATCATGTAAAGGGAAATTGCTCTCATCAAGTGAGCAAGCGTTTAGAGAAGACGGCTCCCATAAAGTAAGGTACAATTGCTCTCAACAAGTGAGCCTTTAGAGACAACGGCTCTTATCATGTAAGGGACAAATTGCCCTTATAAAGTTAGCCTTTAGGTACAACGGAACTCATCCTGCAAGTGACAATTGCTCTTATAAAGTGTGCAAGCATTAGGGACAACGACAATCATAATGTAGAGGGCAATTGCACTCTACAAGTGAGCACCGTTTAGGGACAACGGCTCCAATAAAATAAGGTACAATTGCTCTCAACAAGTGATCCTTTAGGGACAACGGCTCTTATCATGTAAGGGACAAATTGCCCTCATAAAGTTAGCCTTTAGGGTCAATGGATCTCATCATATAAGTGACAATTACTCTTATCAAGTGTGCAAGCATTAGGGACAACGGCTATCATCATGTAAAGGGCAATTGCTCTCATCAAGTGAGCAAGCATTCAGGGACAACGGCTCCGATAAAGTAAGGTACAATTGCTCTCAACAAGTGAGCCTTTAGGGACAAAGGCTTTTATCATGTAAGGGGCAAATTGCCCTTATAAAGTTAGCCTTTAGAGACAACGAATCTCATCATGTAAGTGAGAATTCCTCTTATCAAGTGTGGAAGCGTTAGGGACAATGGCCATCATCATGTAAAGGGCAATTGCTCTCATTAAGTGAGCAAGCATTTAGGGACAACGGCTCCCATAAAGTAAGGTACAATTGCTCTCAACAAGTGAGCCTTTAGGGACAACGGCTCTTATCAAGGAAGGGCAATTACTCTTATCAAGTGTTTAAGCATTAGGGACAACTGCTGAGTAAAGGGCAATTGCTCTCATCAAGTGAGCAAGTATTTAGGGACAATGGCTCCCATAAAGTAAGGTACAATTGCTCTCAACATGTGAGCCTTTAGGGATAACGGCTCTTCTCATGTAAGGGACAAATCGCCCTCATAAAGTTAGCCTTTAGGGACAACGGATCTTATCATGTAAGTGACAATTGCTCCTATCAAGTGTGCAAGCATTAGGGACAACGGCTATCATCATGTAAAGGGTAATTGGTCTCATCAAGTGAGCAAGCATTTAGGGACAACGGCTCCCATAAAGTAAGGTAGAATTGCTCTCAACAAGTGAGCCTTTAGGGACAACGGCTCTAATCATGTATGGGACAAATTGTGCTTATAAAGTTAGCCTTTAGGGACAACGGATCTCATCATGCAAGTGACAATTGCTCTTATCAAGTGTGCAAGCATTAGGGACAACGGCTATCATAATGTAGAGGGCAATTGCACTCAACAAGTGAACAAACGTTTAGGGACAATGGCTCCTATAAAGTAAGGTACAATTGCTCTCATCATGTGAGCCTTTAGGGAGAACGGCTCTTATTATGGAAGGGAAAAAATTGCCCTTATAAAGTTAGCCTTTAGAGACAACGGATCTCATCATGTAAGTGACAATTGCTCATATCAAGTATGGAAGCATTAGGGACAACGACTATCATCATGTAAAGGGCAATTGCTCTCATCAAGTGAGCAAGCGTTTAGGGACGACGGCTCCCATAAAGTAAGGTACTATTGCTCTCAACAAGTGAGCCTTTAGGGACAACGACTCTTATCATGTAAGGGACAAATTGCCCTTATAAAGTTAGCCTTTAGGGACAACAGATCTCATCATGCAAGTGACAATTGCTCTTATAAAGTGTGCAAGTATTAGGGACAACGGCTATCATCATGTAAAGGGCAATTGGTCTCATCAAGTGAGCTAGCATTTAGGGACAACGGCTCCCATAAAGTAAGGTAGAATTGCTCTTAACAAGTGAGCCTTTAGGGACAACGGCTCTTATCGTGTAAGGGACAAATTGCGCTTATAAAGTTAGCCTTTAGGGACAACGGATCTCATCATGCAAGTGACAATTGCTCTTATCATGTGCAAGCATTAGGGACAACGGCTATCATAATGTAGAGGGCAATTGCACTCAACAAGTGATCAAACGTTTAGGGACAATGGCTCCTATAAAGTAAGGTACAATTGCTCTCATCATGTGAGCCTTTAGGGAGAACGGCTCTTATTATGGAAGGGAAAAAATTGCCCTTAAGTTAGCCTTTAGAGACAACGGATCTCATCATGTAAGTGACAATTGATCATATCAAGTATGGAAGCATTAGGGACAACGACTATCATCATGTAAAGGGCAATTGCTCTCATCAAGTGAGCAAGCGTTTAGGGACGACGGCTCCCATAAAGTAAGGTACTATTGCTCTCAACAAGTGAGCCTTTAGGGACAACGACTCTTATCATGTAAGGGACAAATTGCCCTTATAAAGTTAGCCTTTAGGGACAACGGATCTCATCATGCAAGTGGCAATTGCTCTTATAAAGTATGCAAGTATTAGGGACAACGGCAATCATAATGTAGAGGGCAATTGCACACAACAAGTGAGCAAGCGTCTAGGGACAACGGCTCCAGTAAAATAAGGTACAATTGCTCTCAACAAGTGAGGCTTTAGGGACGACGGCTCTTATCATGTAATGGACAAATTGCCCTCATAAAGTTAGCCTTTAGGGACAACGGATCTCATCATATAAGTGACAATTACTCTTATCAATTGTGCAAGCATTAGGGACAACGGCTATCATCATGTAAAGGGTAATTGCTCTCATCAAGTGAGCAAGCATACAAGGACCACGGCTCCCATTATAGTAAGGTACAATTGCTCTCAACAAGTGAGCCTTTAGGGACAAAGGCTCTTATCATGTAAGGGGCAAATTGCCCTTATAAAGTTAGCCTTTAGAGACAACGGATATCATCATTTTTTGGGTAAAGGGGAGTAATCCTGCACCCTTGTAAAATATATTAACCAAAAGCATTGAAGTACATAGGATGAGGGTGAATCCCTCATCTCAGTCCCTTCGGACACTTACAAGAAAACTCTATATAAGAATGACACGCCATTCTTATAACTTACAAAATAAAACAAACAACCTACAATGACTATACAAGTGAATGAATATCATGAAATTAACAGCATGCTTCACAAAGGTAGCACCTACGGCATAGTCATCATAGAACTTCCAATCATCTTCATTGTCCCACAACCATGAATTCCTCCGGCGAACCTTGTCATGTCTGGTGTGCATGAGATCAGCAGCGCAAACCATCCATGAAGGAAATAACACCAAGCGAATACAAAGTAGCTTCACATCATCCTGACCAGCCCGCATCTTACAAATCAACAACCAGTGAACCAGCAAAATAAAGATGCCCCAGTAGCGAAGAAGACAAGATAGGCTACCTTATCACACCGGAATTTCACCCAGCCATCTAAGCATCAAGGTATCACCAGCATACTACCAACAGTAAACCACAATGATGACACGTACCTGTAGGAGATTCAGCAGCGAGAAACACCAAGCACATGGTCCAAACAGAAACATTATCATCAACATCAATACCCCAATCGACTAGCAGTACAACCTGCCAATGACAAACCTAGGGTTTACCTAGTCAACATCACCCAACATGCAATCTAAACAGCCGTCCAGTTAATACCAACGTTGTAGAGAAACTTATTAGACTTCTATAGCCAAATAAAACAAGATCCGCAGATGATATAACATTTACAGCAAGATCCCATAAATCAAACAATAGGGTAACACCAAGCGAATACAAAGTAGCTTCACATCATCATGACCAGCCCGCATCTTACAAATCAACAACCAGTGAACCAGCAAAATAAAGATGCCCCAGTAGCGAAGAAGACAAGATAGGCTACCTCATCACACCGGAATT